>JARHVA010002984.1:732500-920000 GCA_037957365.1 Torreya grandis | reverse complement strand
GCAATCTATGTTGTCACTAAAAGAAGAG
Organism: Torreya grandis; assembly: GCA_037957365.1. Taxonomy (NCBI): domain Eukaryota; kingdom Viridiplantae; phylum Streptophyta; class Pinopsida; order Cupressales; family Taxaceae; genus Torreya; species Torreya grandis. The sequence continues at coordinate 919,972 of JARHVA010002984.1, read as the reverse complement.
GTCAAATACCCACCATCCACGACATCTAATGGAGGTAGTAAAAATGTTCCTCTTCCTCCTTTTCTACCTTCCATGTGACTAACCAATCAAAGCAAAGGGTATGACATTTTTGATTAGTTAAAGTATACTCAAGCTAATATTTCTATCCTTGAATTACTAAATAGATCATCCTTCTATAATGAAATTCAATATGATGCAATGCTCATTACAACTTTACCAAATGATACAAAGCCTGCACATTTTTATTCCATTATGAATGCATTAAAGAGTGGTGAAGATATGATTTCATTTGAAAAGGAATATTTTCAATAGAATAAAATCTCCCTTTATTCCACCAAGTATAAATTAAAAAAATATGAGATTTAAATGTGTCTTTATAGGTAATGGATCAATACTGAATACATGCAACATTACATTCTTACAAATATTAGGTGTCAATATGGATACTATTTATATATCATATAAGAGCATAAGAGGATTTGATAATTTTCCATGCCAGGTACTTGGAGAAATATCATTGGATGTGATAGTAAGACCCAAGACATTGACTACCATATCTTAGGTTGACCCTAGTTACATGCTTTGGAAGTAGTACCATCTACACTACACATATGCTTGAAAATCATGCATAATTGACACATGTGCATGTCATATAGATACTAATCCCTTCAAATATTGTAAAATGATGAAACCTAATAATGAATGTAGTTCAAAATTAGAATTTATTCATTATTCCATAGTGCCTCCATCACATATTATCCCATCAATTAAAATCCGTACATATGAGGTTGGAGAATTGAGTAAATAAAATGATATGGAACCAATTACAAATGTTTCAATCAGTGAAGGAATCACAATCTAATGTTAAATAAAAAGAGACAATACAAGATCTTCCCCTATTGGTCAATTTAGAGGATCCATATCATAAATACATAGAAGATGGTGACAATGACTATGATAATAATGAAATTCCAGTAAATATAGATGATTATTTTTCCAAATTAGATATTAAACCTATTTACCTATATGAGTACTTGTCTCATAACATGTTTTCAGCTATTAGGCCAAGAGATTATTGGGACAATTCATATATAAATAATATTGAAAAATCAAAATATCTTGCTTACGAAAAGTCTAAGTAGACAAAGGAAAGACAATACTTCAAGGCAATCAAGATGTGAAAAATGTAAATAATTTTTGTAATATTACATCAAAATAGGAGACTCGTATGCTTAATGCACAATTAAGGTTTTTTTTTTTTTTTTGTAAAATCAAGCATGATTAGGTAAAATTACAACTTCACATTGTGTAGTGTATCAAAGGTAAAATACCAACACTATAGTATAATTTAATCAATAATGTGGAGTTAATGGACATAAATCAATCCATAGTGTTGCAAGTAATAAGAACTCAAGATAAACTAAACATCATATTAAAAATGTTACTTGAAAAAAAGTTAATTCCTCTACCTACCAATAGACATAGAGTAGTAGATTGGTTATCACATTAAGAAGGTACATCATATTGTGATTTCTATAAAATAATTGTACATGATACAAATAATTGTGAAGCATTGTAACAACATATTTATAAATTTAAGAATGAATTGATCATTAATGTAATACAAATATAGAATGAGCCACCTCTAGTGGTTCCTAATACAACTTAGTAAAGAGGTAGACTACACATAAATTAAAAGCATCCACGAAAGGAATTTGACTATCTAGGTTTACATCAAGGATGAGTGTTGGAAATAAGTTTAAATTAATACAAAAGAAGACCCATATACATTCATAGTTCCATTTATACAACAATTGAGTCAGGATACACATGAATTACAACATCTCATACATTGTGAGGTATCAATAGGACATATTAAATTACCAAGTTCTTGTGGCCCAAAGGTTTTAGACACATTGATATTTATGATAAGCACAAGAGATCAACCACAAGCTAATCTTTGTCAATAATGGGTAGAACAAATGGAGGCAATAGTGGAGGCAAGAAAAAAAGTGAATTACTTTAAAATTTGAGGATAATACAATCAAAATATTTCATGATGAAAATAATGATAATCAAAGAGTCAAGGATCCAAGGACAAGCCCAAATATAGTATTCACTAAGATAAAACATGCGTCTTTATATATAATGGAACAACGTGTGGTGTGTATGCTCAAAATTTAAGAAAGAGTAAAGGGGAAGCTAAAGATAATAGATGAATAATGGTATGATAAAAATTATGATGATGATATATGGGTATTTGACATGATTTGATATCTAGATTTTAATGAACTATTGTCAAGTCAACCATTTGACTATCCACATCCCTTGGATGTGTTGTTAGGCCTATACATTTCACATAATTCATATTTAAAAAATAAAAAAATTTAGAAAAAAAAACTAGGACCCATGCATGACATGTATTTCTAGTTTACATATTTCAATTTATAAAATTATTGTATATTACATATCCTTTTTCATATACACATAAATTTCATTGTATATATGAATGAGTTACAAGACATACAATTTTCATGACATGGACATTAAAATGCAAGAATTCCTACACCCAGTGAGATACACATGCCTACATTAGGGGCATATATTTGGTATATTTTTTCATTTTACATTTTTATATGACCATTATATTGATCATATTGAGCGACCTTAGATTGATCGTACACGTCTTTTCCTTTCTTATACTACTTAGAGTGTTATATGAGTACATACATTTATTGTATAGACTATATTTGATTTCTCTATGCATGATTATTGATGTTTTTTATTACATTGTGTGACCATTGTGTGTTACATTACATTCCTTCAAATGTCTTTACTTTTCAATTTTGCATGATGTGATCCTTGAGTATGTATTACATTGTATGCATATTTTGATTTGTGTGGCATTGATTATTTATTGTGTGTGGATCTTACCTTGTGTGGCATTACATGTGTATTGATTGTACTATGTGTGATTTTTTTTGTGACATGAGCTCTATGGTATGATTTTCTATTATGTACATCATGGCCATGACATTGTTTTCATATGTGAGGATACATCTAGGATTGTCTACTGAGCTTGTGGTGTCCTTATTCATAACATGCATATTTTTACTTGTGCATGGTGCCATGATCTATATTAGGCATATTACCATGTCATTTATCATACAAAACATGTATATATTTGATGATTACTACTACATGCCTTATTTCTATAACTATCTTGACATGACACTTTGTATGGCTTAAGAAACTTATTTCATATATGTTTTTATGATCTAATCATGCTATGATGGCACATTATCCTTATGTTGGCACACGATTTAAATGATTATATATTTTTATATAACATGATGCCTATATAAGTCTTTTATTTTGAGATGAGTAATTTGTAGTCTACATCCTTCACCTCAAAAGGGGAGCATATTAGTGGGCTTGTCACAAATATTCAAGTCTATATACAAATATTCAAATTTTGAAACAGGTTATATAATTCATATGGTTTATATTGGGTCAAATTATTAGATTGATTCAAGTTATGAGATATATTTTGGGGCATAAGCAATGCATATGTAGAAATTTTATAGTTATATGATCTATAGGTTTCAAAATTATTAGTTTGGGGGCAGAGTGAAATGTAGATTTATGGAATTTTATATCTGATTGGTACATTTAGATCAACTTATGGGGCATGGATGTTTTTCATGAATGTAACTTTATATGTTATTTTTAGTAATAGTCTATTCAAATTTACATACAAGCCTAGTGTGGTGCTCCACCTCTACATGTGCACACCTAGTATGGGGTTCCACCTCTTCCATCTTGAACCTCTTATAAGCTCAAGATAATTTAAACAAGAGTGTAATTGAGGTTATACATTTCTTAAATAACTTCTCCTTTCATGAGGGCCAAGGCATTTATTTTTCAAACCCATGCTTTACATAATGGCACTCACCTTTGACCATAATTACTCTAGTTTCAAATACTTTATAGGGTAGCACAATTTGTATACTTAAAGGTGTATTCTTTGGTATTTAAATTTACAATATTGCATTGATATTTTTTAATTTAGATTTTATATCTTGTAAGAAAATTGATTGTTGCATGTTTCATCTTAGGTTTGTATGAAGAAATTTGGACACTCAGAGCCTTATACCGAAGATAAAATGTGGCTACACACTAAGTAGTCACTTGTACATAATTTATTTATCCTCTTACTCTAGTATTGTCAATACTATAATGAAAGGGATGCATTTGTATATAAATAAATATGGTATTAGATACTTGAAAATGTCAACCTTGACCTATATTTTCCATACATAAATTATGCTGACATAAATGAATTTTCTCTCATTCCTTCCAAGCCACTCACCTTCCTAATTTACTATCAGTCACTTCAAATAATTCCAAAGTTTGTGCCTAATATGCTTATTATTCTAATCATACTACCTCCCAATCATCATATCAATGTTTCCTACCATATGGATGTCTCTGGTAAATACTTAGAGGGCTCCAGTTTACCAAAATTTTCCACTTATATTAGATATATTTGTTCATCTTATAATGATCATTTTATTGAATTGAAATCTTTCCTATGGGTCAATGTATACATTTTGCATGTGAGTAGTAAAACAAGTTACTCCAAGAGTTATTTATTTATACACACTAGGCCTAAGCCTAATCCTATCTAGAAAGCATATATCTATCACATACAAAGAGGACACATATCATATATACATTGAGAGGAATAGATCTAAAGCTTCCAAATAAAAAATACCTCAAAGGAGTAGGCCCGAGCCAATTTGAAACACCTAAGCTAAGTCAAGTTTACACATTTTTAAGTGTTGAAATAAAATTTATAGGTTGCATTGACATATTAAAGATTCATATTGCCCACATACAGCTCATTAGGAGAACTACGTGGGGTTTGATCCCTATTTTTAGTATTGGAAATGTAGGCAACATTCATGCACTCAATTGGGGGTGGTTAGGGTCAACTCAACTGATCTTTTCCATTACCTTAATGTCAAAAATAGAGCTAGGGTTTTAAGGTAAAGGATATATAATTTTGGACTTAAACACAAAAAAGAGCATATGATATTGTACAAAAAAATGGTTTAGAATTAGGCACAATGATCTATATTGAATAGTTAGGCAAATTTCACAGGGAGTTTTTGGGAGACTTATGATACTTCTAGTTTTTCATAGGTGTCTAACTACTACTGAATCAGAGTGACTCAAGATCCAATTGTAGTCCTTTTTGCCACCTACACATAGTCTCATAACTAAACATAACAATAATAAGCTAAATACCCTAGTCTTCTTGGTCATTTATATACTTATTAAGTTGTAATTAAACATATACTTTTACATTCATTTTTGATTAATTTAGACACATCTTAGACAACGCAAATATTCATAATTTTACACTTATTTAGGTTCATTAATAAAAAATAAGGTAAAACATCTAACACATTGGTGTAGCTACATTGATATCATGTGTCTCTATTTAGTGGTAAATTGATAGAGAAGGTAATGGAATTATTAATCAATTTGCTATGTGAAAAATTCAAAATAAGAAACTTGAGATTGATATCACTTGGTGTATTTGGAATAGATGTATTTAAGTTATTTGTACTAGTTTTTGACATACATGCTTCCAAGATGACATATTTCTATGATAGAAATCTTTGTTTTATATCTTATCTTACACATGATGTGTGCAATCCATTTATTTTTATATATGTGATTCACAACTTCAAACAAACTATCAAATGGGAGTATAGATTTCACTCATTATATTCATCCAGAATCCATGCACTTAACTCAACTTTGTCTCCTATAAAATGGGGGCATTCAGATTTCAATCTTTTTTATATATTCAAGACACGCTACATATTTTCACCATGGGACACATTCAAGATATTGTTTATCATTTTTTTTGTGAAGTATTTACAATGTTATTTTATATTTATTTTTGTCACTAAACATTGGACTCAAAATTATAGTCATGATTTAGCATAGGTTTAGAGGTGTGTGGTATTATAGGGGCATTACACACATCTTCAGTAAAATTATGTATATCATTTTTATTTTTATAGATTTTAACAAATTATTAGTTTTCGCACTCATCCATGCATGCATTGAAAAATAAAGAAAGTTTTTGGATGATTCATAGGTACATTCAAGTTTGCTTCAAGATTTTCAAGGGCACAAAATCTTATATCTATACTATATATACTTTTACTTTGATATGTGTCTAGACACACATCAAATTCGTGCATTATGTAGACACCCACAAATAACTCAAGTAGGCATTTATTAGTCACTAAATTGTATATTTCTACCATTTTTGTGTACTTGTGTATTATTGGTTTTATTTAAGCATTATTGTTGAAATTGCTACCTTAAGGTAACATTTGTCCTTCCTCTTAACATCCACTCACCACTCATTTTCTCTCCCCCTTTGAGATTTTTTTAATACTAAAGCCTTGATTTTCTTTGTCACACTTTAATAAGTCTTCCCAAATCTTTCAATATTCAACATACATTTTAAAACCCTATTTTTGTTTTTATTGGAAAATTATTTACATCTAATTTGGAATTATAAATATTTATGTTACAATTTGATTGAAATATATTTATTCAAGATAAATGAATCTCTTATTTTATTAATATTTAACTTGTTTGATGATGATGTAGCAAGCTTGCCTATTGTGGTGTGAAATGATTACAGTGTGAAAAAAAATTGTCCATGCGAGCATGAGCATGACCTTCCCCAATATTATTCAATCTGGAATTATTCACCTGTAAAAATGGGGTCACACCATCAGTCCATGCTGAAGGCATTTTTTATGGTTTTCGAATACGATAAAAGATGGAAAGATAAGTCTGGCCCAATGATCTAATCATGCTATGATGCCATATTCTAATCATGTTAGAACATGATTTAAGATATTATATATTTTTATATAACATGATGTATTTAAATATTTTATTTTTAGATGAGTAATTTGTAAACTACATCCCTCAACTTAAAAGGGGGGCATACTAGTGGGCTTGTCACAAATATTGAAGTTTTTATCCATAAATATTTACATTTTGGGGCAAATTATATGATTCAGATGGTTCATATTGGGTCACATTGTTAGATTGGTTCATGTTATGATATAGATATATATAGATTAATACAAATTTGGAGGCACAAGTAATACATATGTATACATTTTATAGATACATGATTTGTAGGTTATTAGAATTATCAATTTGGGGATAGAGTGACATGTAGATTTATGGCATCTTGAATTAGATTGATACATTTAGATCAAATTATGGGGCATGGATGTTGTTCATGCATGTAATTTTATATTTTCAAATTGGTACTAAAGGTATAATTTTGAATCTAAAATCCATTTGCAATGATTTGATTCAGGCTATTCAGATTTACACAAGAGCATAACATGGAGCTCCAACTTTGTATACAAACCTAGTATGGTGTTACACCATTGAACCTATTATAAGCTCAATATAAATTAAACTATAGTGTGAATGAGGTTATACATTGCTCAAAGCACTTATACTTCATGATGGTTTGGGAATTTATCTTCCCAACCCATGTTTTACATAATGGATTTCACTTTTGGGCATAATCACTCTAGTCTCAAATACTTCAGAGGCTAGCATAATCCATATACTTACATGTGTATTCATTTCTCTTTAAATTTAAAATATTTCATTGATATATTTTACTTTAGATTTTATATCATATATGGACATTGATTTTTTCATGTTTCATTGTATGTTTGCATGGAGAAATCCAGACACTTAGAGCCTTTTCTCAAAGACAAAGTATGGTTACACAATTTATTTATCATTTTACTCTAGCATTGTCAATACTAGAATGAAAGGGGTCATTTTTAGACAAATAAATTTACTAAATATTAGACTCTTGAAAATTTTAGTCTTGACCTATGTTTTTCATACGTCAATTGTGCCTACATACATGACTTTTTTCCTCATTATTTCCGAGCCACTCACCTTCTATGGGCATGACTTCCCTGATTTGATATCAATCACTTACAGGAATTTCATGGTTTGTTCATAATTTGATTATTAATCTAATAATAATGCCTCCCAATCATCATATCACTATTTCCTATTTTATGGACATCTCTGGTCAATACTCATATGACTCTAGGTTACCAAAGTTTTTCACTTGTACTCGATCTATTTGTTCATCTTACAACAATCATTTTCCTAAATTCAAATCTTTCCTATGGCCCAACCTGCACATTTTATACATTGGTGGTAGAACAAGTTACCCAAAGAGTTAGTTATTTATACACACTAGGCTTAAGCCTACTTTTATCTAACAAACATGTATCTATCACTTTCAATGATTACATATATCATATGTACATTGAGAGGAATGGCCTTAAATATTCCAAGTCAAAACTACCTCAAATGAGTATGTGCTAGCCAATTTGAAACACCTAAGCCAAGTTAAGCTTACACATTGTCAAGTCTCAAAATAAAATTAATAGGTTGCTTCCATATTAAAGGATCACTATTGTACGCATACACATAATATGGAAAACTAATTGGGGTTTGATCCCTCTTTGGAGTATTGGCAATGTAGGTAATATGCATCCACTCAGTCGGGGGTGGTTGGGGTAAACTCAACCAATCTTTCCAATTCTCTTAATGTCGAAAGTTGAGCTAAGGTTTGAAGGTGAAGGAGATATAATTTTGGATTTATACAAAGCAAAGAGCATCTGATATTGCATAAACAATGGTTTAGAAGTAAACACAATGATTTATGTTGCATTAGTTGGTCACATCTCACAGGGATGTTTTTGACAGACTTATGATGCCTATAGTTTTTCACAGGTGACTAGCTACTATTAGATATGTCCAGGCATGTCCAGATAGTTAGTTTTAAGATCTAAGTGGCTCTTTATCGAGTTTTAATCCCTTTTACCACCTACACATATTCTCAGACCCAAACATAAAAATAAAAAGCTAAGTACCCTATTCTTCTTGGTTATTTCTATAACTAGTAAGTTGTAATTAAACATATGCTTTTACATTTAAATTTACGTAATTTAGACACATCTTGGACAATCTAAATATTTATAGTTTTACACTTATTTAGGTTCATAAATGAAAAATAAGGTAAAACAAATAACATATTGGTAGATTGATGCCAATTGTCTCTAGTTAGTGGGAAATTAGTAGAGAAGGCATTGGAATTATTAATCAATGTGGTATGTGAAAATTTAAAAATAAAAACCTTGAGATTGATATCTCTTGGCATATTTTAAACAGACGTACTTAATATATTTATACTAGTTTATGACATACATGCTTCCAAGGTGACATATTTGTATGATAGAAATTATTGGTTTCATATCTTATCTTACACATGACGTGCATAATCCATTTCTTATAGATATATGATTCAAAACTTCATCCCAACTACCAAATGGGGGCATGAATTCCACTCATTATATTGATCCAGACTCCATGCACTTAACTCAACATTCTCTCCTATAAATGAAGGCATTCATATTTCAATCATTGCCATGTACTTAAGATGCACCACATATTTTCACCACGGGACATATTTAGGATATTGTTTATCATTTTTTTGTGATGTATTCACACTATTTTTTTTTTTTGTCACTAAATGTTCTTCTCAAAATTGTAATAATAATTTATCATAGGTTTAGAGGAACGTGATATTATAGGGGAATTATGCACATCGTCAGTAAAATTAGGTATATCATTTTTAGTTTTTTAGATTCCAACAAATTATTATTTTTGGCCCTCATCTATACATGTGTACAAAAAGAAAGAATATTTTTTTGAGATTTATAGGGACATTCAATTTCACTTCAAGAGTTTTATTTTAGGGATATAAAATCTTACATCCATACCATATATACTTTTTCTTTGATATATGTCCACACACATCAAAGTCCACACACACCAAAAAATAGCTTAGGTAGGCATTTATTAGTCACTAAATTGTATACTTCTACGAGTTTTATGTTCTCATGTATTATTTATTTTATTTAAGCATTATTGTTGAAATTGCTACCTTAATGTAACATTGGTCATTCTTCTCAACATCCACCCACCACTCCTTTTCTCTCTTCCTCTGAATGTCTTATCATAAAATCTTGAATTTCTTTGTCGCATTTCAATAAGTGTTTCCAAATCTTTCAATATTCAATATATATTTTAAAACTCTATTTTTGTTTTTATTGAAAAATTATTTACATCTAAATTGGTATTATAAATATTTATGATAACATTTGATTGAAATCTATTTATTCAAGATAGCATCAAATGATAATTATATTTTGATGAAAAGTTCTACATTACATTTTATCATCACATGTATCAATTAAAAAATCTCTTTCAAATCATTTAAATGTTTTATTATTCACAAAATAATATTTAATATTTGTTATATCATATTATAAAATATTTATTTATTTAATATTAAAATTTATCTTTGAACAAAAAGAGTGTCTTACAATTTTGGACTATTTTTTTATTAATTTTCTTTGTTGAATCACTTTCTTACAAAACATTGTTCATAATTGTCAATAAACATGCCAAAGAGAGAGAATGTCTTATAATTTTAAACTATGTTTTATTAACTTATTATTGATTTTCTTTGTTAAGTGACTTTCTTACAAAATATTGTTCATAAATGTAGATAAACGTACCAATGAAAGCATGTCAATATAGCTGAAGGTGGAATTGATAAAAGATAATAAATAGAAACTTATTTTTTGTTGCTTCGGTCTCAAACAATTTACCCCATAGGGAGACGGTGAATTACATAAAGCATTTTCATGAAGAAACACAATGTTATTAGAATAGGCATTCTTGTTAAATATAATGTACTCTTTTAACATTTTGTTTTGCACTCCACAAACTATTTTTCCTCCCTAAAATTTCATACGTAGATTTATCTATTTAATACCTCATGAAGTTATTTCTCATTTTCATATGCTCATCAATCTATTTAAACACTTGGTGGAGTAGGTACCTACCTTTTAAATTGAGAAACATTATTGAATGGGATTATATGAATATAGAAAATTGAGTAATATCTGGACTTTAAGAACTTGTGTGCATTGCAAAACTTTGAAAGGACAAGAAACTTGCCTACAAATTCCTTGGAGCATTGAATAACTCTGCAAGGACATGAAACTTTCTCATAATTTGACATGCAATTTACTTGATGTGTTGTTGGAACTATTCATTTCACATAATTCATATTTAAAAAATAACAAAAAAAAATTGAAATAAAAATAAAAATTCAGGGCTTATATATGACATGTATTGTTAGTTTACATATTTCATTTTATTACATTCTCGTATATCACATTTCCTTTTTCATATGTACATACATTTCACGGTATATATGAGTGAGTTATAAGACATATAATTTTTATATGACAAACTTATTTAGATGTGGGACATTCTTACACCTAACGAACTACTTGTCCTTATACTGGGGGCATTTCTTTGATATATCTATTTATGTTACATCTTTTTATGACCATTCTATTGATCATATTGAGCAACCTTAGATTGATTGTATATGTATTTCCCTTTCTTATACTACTTAGAATTATATGTATATTATATTTTACGAGGTGTGATGATTACATACGTTGATTGTATAAACTAGATTTTATTGCTCTATGTATGCTTGTTTCTATTGTTTATTACATTGTGTGACCATTGTATCCCTTCACATGTCTTTACTTTTCACTTTTACATTATGCAATCTTTGAGTGTGTATTACATTGTATGTAGATTTTGACTTGTGTGGCATTGATTGTTCATTGTGTGTGGCTCTTGCCTTGTGTGACATTTCATTTTTATTGATTTTATTATGTTCGACTCTTTTTCTTTGTGACAATGAATTCTATGCCATGTGATTTTATTATATGTATCATGACCATGACATTGTTTGCATATGCCTGAATATATCTAGGATTGTCTATTTAGATTGTGGTGTCATGATTCATATCATGCATCTTTCTACTTGTATGTGGTGCCACGATTATATTCATGTCTTTATTATTATACATTATGTATATCTATGATTATTACTACTACATGCCTAATTGTTATACTTATCTTGACATGACACTTTATATTCCTTAGAAAACTTGTTTTATATATGTTTTAATGATCTAATCATCCTATGATGATATATTCTACTCATGTTAGCACATGGTTTAAGTGATTATATATTTTTATATAAATTATGTGTATAAATCTTTTATTTTGAGATGAGTAATTTTTTGGTTACATCCATTACCTCAAAAGGGGAGCATACTAGTGGGCTAGTCACAAACATTCAAGTCTCTATACAAATATAGTCATATTTTGGGATAAAATATATGATTCAGATGGTTCATATTGGGTCAAATTATCATATGGGTTCAAGTTATGAGATACATATATATAGATTGAGACAAATTTGGGGGCACAAGTAATACATATATAAACATTTTATAGTTACATGATTTGCAAGTTATCATAATTATTAGTTTGGGGGCAAAGTGACATAGAATTATGGAATTTTATATTAGATTGTTATATTCAGATCAAATTATGGTGCATGGATGTTGTTCATGAATTTAATTTTATATTTTCAAGTTGGTACTAAAGGTAGCATTCTGAATCTAAAATCCATTTGTAGTAATTTGATTTTGCTGATTTAGATTTCTATACGAGCCTAGTATGGGACTCCACCTTTACATAAGAACCTAGTATGGGTTAAAACTCTTCCACATTAAACCTATTGTAAACTCAAGATCAATTAAAATAGAGTGTGATTGAGGTTCTACATGTTGCTTAAATCACTTCTCCTTCTTCATGAGGGTTGGGGCATTTATCTTCCCAACCCATGTTTTACATAATGATACTCATATTTGGGAATAATCACTCTAGTTTCAAATACTTCAGAGGGTAGCACAATTCATATACTTACAGGTGTATTCCCTAATTTTAAAATTTAAATATTGCATTGAACTATTTTACTTTAGATTTTATAACATATATGGATATTGATTGTTACATGTTTCATTGTAGGTTTGCATGGGGAAATCTACACACTTGGAGCCTTCTCCCAATGACAGTATTTTATCCTTTTAATTTAGCATTGTCAATACTAAAATAAAAGGGAGGCATTTATAGACAAATAAATCTAGTTTTAGACACTTGAAAATGTCAGCCTTGACTTGTATTTTCTATACATGAATTTTGCCTACATAGATGACTTTTTCCCTCATTCTTTCCTAGACACTCACCTTCTATGGGCTTGGCCTTCCCGATTTGCTATCGGTCACTTACACGATTTTCATAGTCTATGCCTAATGTGCTTATTATTATAATAATACTTCCTCCCAATCATCATATCAATATTTCCTACTTTATGGATGTCTCAGGTCAATACTAAGATGAATCTAGTTTACCAAAGTTTTCCACTTGTAATTGATCTATTTATTTATCTTGAAATGATCATTTTCCTAAATTCAAATCTTTCCAATAGGCCACCCGATATGCTTTTCATGTCAGTGGTAGAACAAGTTACGCAAAGAGTTTTTTTTTATACACACTAGGCCTAAGCCTACTCCTATCTAGAAAGCATCTATCTATCTCCTTCCAAGAATACATATATAATTTGTACATTGAGAGGAATATCCCTAAGGCTTATACATCAAAAATAGCTCAAAGGAGCATGTGCTAGCCAATTTAAAACACCTAAGCCAAGTCAAGTTTACATATTGTCAAGTGTCAAAATAAAACTAACATGATGCATTCATATTAAAGGATCACTATTGCACACAAAAGTCTAATAAGGAGAACTACATGGCATTTGAATGCTCTTCAGAGTATTGGAATTGTAGGAAATATTTATCCACTCTTGGGAGTGGTTAGGGTCAACTCAACTGATATTTTCCATTCTATTAATATTGAAAGTGGAGCTAGGGTTTTAAGGTGAAATAGATATAATTTTGGACTTACACATAGTAAAGAGTGCCTGATATTTCATAAAAAAGTGGTTTAGAAGTAGGCACAATAATACATGTCAAAGTAGTAGGGTACATCTCATAGGGATGTTTTAAGCATACTTATGATGCTTCTAGTTTTTCATAGGTGGCTAGCTACTACTGGATCTATCCAGGCAAGTCTAGATAGTTTCAAGATTTGAGCGACTCTTGATCCTATTTGATTCCTTTCTATGACCTACACATAATCTCAGACCCAAACATAAAAATAACAAGCTAAGTAACCTATTTTTCTTGGTCATTTCTATACTTAGTAATTTGTAATTAAACATTTGATTTTACATTCAATTTTTCTTAATTTAGACACATCTTGGACAATTTGAATATTTATAATTTTACACTCATTTAAGTTCTTTAATAAAAATAAGGTAAAACATCTAACACATTGTTGTAGCTAGATTGATGTCATGTGTCTCTAGTTAGTTGGAAATTAGTAGAGAAGCTAATGGAATTATTAATCACTGTGGTATGTGAAAAACTTAAAATAAGAATCTTGGGATTGATATCTCCTGGTGTATTTAAAATAGAGGTATTTAAGATATTTTTAATAGTTTATGGCATTCATGCTTCTAGTATAACATCTTTCTATGATAGATATTATTGGTTTTATATCTTATCTTACACATGATGTGTGTAATATAGTTTTTTTAGATATATGATTTAAAAATTTATCCCAACTATCAAATGGGGGTATACATTCCACTCATTATATTCATCTAGACTCCATGCACTTAACTCAACGATCTCTCTTATGCATGGGGACATTCAAATTTCAATCATTGCCATGTACTCAAGACACACCACATATTTTAACCATGAGACATATTTAGGATATTGTTTATCATTTTTTTGTGAAGTATTCAAGATGTTATTTTAACTTTATTTTTGTCAGTAAATGTTTCTCTCAAAATTATAATCATGATTTATCATAGGCTTAGAGGTAGGTGGTATTATAGGGGCATTACACACATCTTCAATTAAATTAGGTATATCATTTTTAGTTTTCTAATTTTTAAAAAATTATTATTTTTGGCACTCATTTATACACGTGTAGAAAAAGAAGGAATGTTATTGCAAAATTTTTAGGTACATTCGAGTTCACTTCAAGACTTTCAAAGGTACAAAATCTTGTATCCATACCATATCTACTTTTTTTTTGAAATGTCCACACACACACATCAGAGTTGTGTATTATGTAGACACCCAAAAATAATTTAGGTATGTTAGGATCTAGGATCACAAAGCTCTGATACCAATTGTCAAGATCCCTGCTCCTAAAGAGCACAATTGATTACCTTTATATAAGCAACTAAACACGGAATCAAACTAGAAGTAATATGTAACTAGAATTCAAAAACAACATAGAATATGAGAGACAATACAAACTTGTATTAACACTCTTCTAGAAGGAAATAAAATGAAGAAATCACACTCTTCCCACACCTCTTGGGTGTACAATAATTCTCCCTCAAGAGTTCTCTCTCTCTCAATTACAAACAACAATCAACTCAATACCGAGTTGTTGTTACCACCAGTAAGTGAAAATCAACTCAACCATTGTTGCCTACTTCCAGTCCACCATGTACTCAAAGTACTCCAAGTAGATCTCCCTAATATTTCTCCTTGATGTGTTGTAGATCACCTTGATCTTGCTACCCCACAATTCTCCTTTGACCTTGCACACACACACACCTGTAGATCAACCTAGTCTTGCACACCTGCAAACCTTCTAGATCTTACACTTGGAAGAACCCTTGTCCTTGTCTTTGACAAGTCCTTTTGATCCTTCTGGTCCTTGGAAGGATCTTGTCCTTGCCTTTGCAAGTCCTTCTATCCTCAAATTACAATACAGCCCCATGGGTCTATTAAATAGATCCCAAGCAAACAATAATTAGAATTCCTAATTACAATAATTAGAAATGTAGACTCAAGACTAAAATTAGTCTTTACATGCAAACTGACTGTCCGTCTAAAATTAGACCAGTTCTGGAATGCATAGATGACCGACATTGGTCGCTATCTGTCTGGAGATGATCGATGTCAGTGGATTCCTAACCGATGTCGGTAGCTTCTGTTTTGACCCCTAACCGACGTCGACAGTATGACCGACATCGACGATTGTCTAATTCCAGCAACCTGCTCCATTTACATACCTGTGAAGCTTTTAGCTCCACAACCTAACAAGGTAGGCATTTATTAATCACTGGATTATATATTTCTAAGACTTTTATGTACTTGTGTATGATTGGTTTTATTTAGGCATCATTGATGAAATTGCTAACTTAAGGTAATATTTATCATCCTTTTAACATACACCCTCCACTCCTTTTCTCTCTCCCTTTGAATGTCATATCATAAAACCTTATTTTTCTTTGTAACATTTCAATAAATATTACTAAATCTCTCAATATTCAATCTAAACCTTTTAAAATGTTATTTTAATTTTTATTGAAAAATTAATTACGTTTAGTTACTATAAATATTTATGTTACAATTTAATTAAAATCTATTTATTCAAAATAGATGAATCTCTTGTTTTATTATTATATAAATTGTTTGACGATTATGTACTAGTGTGAAAGTGTGACCTTCCCAAATATAATTCACTCTGAAATTCTTCCCAAATATTAGTGAGAGTCACACCATGGGTCCAATAATTGCTGCTTGTTTCAAGTTTCCCAATTAGCTTTTGCCCTTTTAATATATTAATTAAAATAACACTCTTTTAATTTATCATTTTTTAAAAAAAAATCATAAAATAAGATTTAGTGTTTATTAATATCTATCATACTAGTAAATATTTTGTCTGTTTAATATTAAAATATATTTTTGAGGAGAGAGTACCTTTTTTTGGTCCATTTAATATTAAAATATATCTCTGTTGTTGATGACCACTATAGAGAGTGCCTTTTAATTTTGGACTATCTTTTAATGACTTATTATTAATTTTCCTTGTTAAGTCATTTTCTTATAGTATTTTGTAGTTAAACATGCCAATACGATCATGTTAGAAGTACTGAAATTCCTTTTAGAATGTAGATAAGGGTGGAATTGGTAAAGTATAATAAAAAAAAAGTTAAATTTTTGAAAAGTTAAATTAATGATATAAAAGAAAGATGTATAATAAAATATATGAATGTTTTTTTGTTAATGGGTCGGTCGTTTCTTCTAAGGTTTGTAGATGGGAAAATAATTCAGAGTGGTGTCCCTTAACCCTTAATATGTTAAAATTAATATTTGATAGCATGACAAGAGGCAATCTAGCGGCCTCTTGGGGGCGGGCTATATAATTAGAGATTGTGTAGTCTCCTTGATTAGAGTTACCTCACAAAAGCTAATGGATGGTACCGATAACAAGGCAAAGGCACATGGCCTTGTGCTTGGGATGGGATTACTATTTCAATGTGGCATTCAGAAGGTTGCCACCAATGGGGAATCGATGGTGTTGATTCATGCTTTGTGTAATCAGAAGGCTGGTTCATGAAATTTACAATATTTTGAGGTAAGCTTGGGATTTATTGGATCCCCTTTTGGAGTGGGAGGCTAAACAATAATTCTAGAAGGCCAATTTGGCTATAGAATTTCTAGCAAATAGAGGTAGTTCCTAGGATGAGGAGTTAGTGGTGGACAACTCGTGGGATGCATGGATGAAAGCTAGGTTGGGGGGTGGGGGTGTTTGTCATTGAATTTGGTGCTTTGTGTGGTGTTTTCTCATGTGGGATTCAAGGTTGAGGTGGAAAATTGAAGAATAGGTGTCTTGTCACCAATGTAGGCAAAGGAGGTGGGTCACACGATCTCTAGCTTTATATGGACTGTTGGGCCTCAACCTAAGCTCAATTTTACATAGTGACAATGATCTCAGTTGAATTTTTGGCATGCAAGGTGACCGTTGCTTTGTGGTATGTTGGTGAATGCAGTTTTTGCACATGTGGTCTTGCCTCAATCATTGACCCAATGTTGCAACTTGATTTAAGTACGCCCTTGTTGTGAGTCACTACCAAGAAATAGTAAATGGATTTTGAGGGAAGCATCTCAGACACTCATTTGAAGAAGGTATTTATGATTCAGTTTGGGTTGGCCATGGGGGCTGTGCATGAATTATTGGGTTTGGTATACCTGGGGACACCCTTTTGAGCTAAAGTTAATTATGAGGTGGCACCATTGCTCATTGGGAACCTCTTGCTTGTTTTGAAAGACAAGGAGCTGACTAAGCAAATTATGGTGAAGCTAGTTTGTTTAGGGTTTAGAATTGGGCTTAAACAGGTGGTGGTTGAGTTTAGGGTGGGAGAGCCTAATCCTTTGCCATTCTCCAATAGATATTTTTTGGGGTTAGTTCCTCTCTCCATTTTTTGTGAGCTAGAGGAGCATTTTTGTAGTGTGTTAGAATTTACAGAGCATCTTCAGAGCTTCCGTAGAAACCCAATTCCCATACGGAGGTTTCTTCTAGTATTAGACATGGAGGAATTTAAGGCACCGTTCACTTCCCTAGCCATAACTCTAGACCATTGGCATGTGAGTAGGGTGGTCTCAGCATCTCAGTTGCTAGTATGATTGTATGATGATGCCATGCTTATGATTCCTCTATAGGCAGCCATGGAGGGCTTGGGGATGTTTGGTAGTAGGTCAGTCACATGTCGATGGGCTACTTCTTGCCATTTTGAGGGCTTGTTTGGAGGTGACATATCATGCCTCAGGTCTACAAGGCTACTTTGTGGAGCAATGAGATAGTAGAAGGCAAAGGGATGCAATAATGGATGAGGTGGTAGTGGCTAAAAGTGGCATTGTAGGGGGACAGTTGATGGCCTTGGTTGGGTAGTAGTTGAGCAGTGTGGGGTCAAGTGGTGCTATGGTGGTTGGGGGTAGTGGTAGTGGCTCTAAAAATTTGGCAGTGGGTCTTTGATGTGGATTCTCTCTTTGGGGCTTGCTTGTTGGGTTTGGTTATTTCTTGGATCTTTGGTTGTTGTAATTGGGATTTTTGGGGTCTTATTTCTCAGGGTGTGGGTTTATAACTCTTCTTTTTTGGGTTGGTTTTTTACTGGTGGTCTTTTACATGTTCCTTTTGTTTCACTGTTTCGAGGACTTGGTCATTTTTTGTTCTGTCGTGATGACTATAGGATATGGACATGGTTTTTTATAATCTCATTTTTTATTAATGAAGGGCAAATGACTCATTAATACTAATTTACCTATTGAAAAAATAAAACATATGAATGTAAAAAATAATATATGATAATAATAGAATCATGTAAAAATTATGTTTTTTCTTTTGAAAAGAATGTTTGGATGAGATTAAAGAACAAAACCAACTACAAATATAATTTTAAGAATTTTTTTCTTATTTTTCAAATAAGCATTAAAATCATTACATTACTTTTGATTTAATTTGGGGACTTGTTTTATGTTTTGAATATTATATCAAGTTCATTACGTGTTCCAAAGGGCACATTAAGTTCATCCTGAAGTAAGGAGACCTTGAGTTAATATATAATTGGTGACCAATCACTTTGCTCAATATCTCTTATAATACCGTTGTAAAAACATTAGTGCTTTAGATTCTTCACCTTTTACCTTTGATCATTCAACACAAGCATACCATATTTATTCATGACATGTACATACTAGATAATGTTATTGTTGTGTGGGAGAGAATAGAATGGCCTCATCATTCCAATCAAAAGGCTATGTTTATTAAAATTTAATTTGAAAAATCCTATGATCGAATTGAGTGGCCATTCATTTTGGCTATGTTACAAGCCTTAGGATTTGGCCCATGATTCTTGTAATCAACCTTCAAATGATTTTTGTTGACGCCTCTACCTTTCTTTCCATTAATCGAGTAAAATCTGAGAAATTCATTATTTTCAAATCCATTAGACAAGCTTGCCTGCTGGCACCTACTTTATATGTTCTCACTGTTGAAGGTTTTAGTTATCTGCTTGTTAATGGTCAATCTCAAGGACTTGTCCATGGTATTTCCTTGTCTGTTTAGGATCCTTTGCAACTTCATAGTGGGATTTTTCTAGATGACTCTTTTCTCACCCTCATTGAGGATGGAGTCAATGTTTCCAATGCCATCCACTTTGTGGATATTTTTTAATCAAGTGCTTCTAGCTCTACCATTTAATGGAAAAAAACTCAATGTTACAGATAATCCTTCCTCTTTCAACCTCCTTGGGAGAACCATTAAGAGTGGAAATGGCTTTATCAAGATGAAAATTTCAAGTTCCTGGGAACTCCATTTGCATTATAGGTCTCCCCTTCTAACCTATGGTAATATGTGGTGGATAGGGTTGAAAAAAAAACTTTTGTATTGGATCATCAAACCTTTATCGCTAGTTGGTAAGTTTAAAATTTTCTCTAACGTGCTTATGGCCACCCATGTGTATTACTCCTCATGTTGGGTTTCATCTAAAAAAATTGTCCAAAAGCTTGGATAATTACTCTATGAATTCATTTGGGCTAATCCCTCCACTGCCAAAGGGTTCCATAGGGTGGCTTGGGAATTCTTCTATCTTCCCCAAGAGGTAGGAGGTATGGGCTTGATTGTCATTTCTCATTAAGGCTTGGCTCTTTTTGTCAAATGGATTATTTATGCCATTGAGGAAATGAGGCATGGGAAAAATTAATTCATCATTCTATTCTCAAGTCACCCCTCATGGATGTTCAATGTAGAAAGGCTTATGCTTTGCCAACCTTCTCACTCTTACAACCCATGTGAAAATTGTGGGTCCTTTGTGATTAAAAATATCTAAAAACCCTAGAAAAAATTTAAACCTTATTTGTTATGGAATGGCTCAGGTTTTTTGAGATGGTCTTTCTATCAACCAACATTCTCTTTGGTGGCCCCCTATTATTAATTATCATGTCACCCCTCTTATAGAGGTGCCATGAATACATTCTCTCAAGTTATTTCAAAGATAAAATCATATGATGCAATATATTCTTTCAAGCACTCTCATTTCTAGATGTCCTGGGACAAATTCAAAGTTAAATATAAGCTTTCCTCTATGGACAAGGAATTATATACTAGGAGATTATCATGGTAATTTTAGCTAAACTGGTTCAAAAACTATCTCCTCTTATCACCCTTGGTGGAAGGATTGAAAATGGTATGTCAACACCCCTTTCCAAAATTACACTACTTGCAAAGGGTATGAATGGCTCTCGTGCATTTGCCTATGGTGGATAAGCTCAATGCCAAATGAGATATTTGTTCACCCCTATTAATTTGAGGGAGACATTTTCAAACTATTTGGTCTCTATGTATTGAACTTAAACTTGTCCACTTTTCTTGATGTTTGGTTCATCAAGGGTTTCGTATTGGTAGAAGATTGGTTCAAGTAGGGGTTATGTGACCCTGATGCCCATTCCATAGATACTCAAAGATTCTCATGTACTTGTTCCAGTATTGTCCTAAGGTTGAAGGTGCCTGGTCTTAGATCCATGATTTTTTAGGGTTTTTATCCCATAACCATTTATTTGGTTTCATATTCTCCTTAGCGACAACCCTAAGATGACCTCTCAATTTACCTAAGTCTGACATGCTTTCAGATTGGAAATCCTATTCAGGTTATGGAAATAAAAGAACTCAATTTTACTCTCTAATGTTGCTATTGACATTCACTTTTATATCTATAATAAGTCCATGGTTATTTATAACATGATTCTATAGGTTCAAGTTCAAACCAATAATCTTGATTACTTGCAGTGTTTGCTTCATCATTGGGGGGATGCCGCATGCAATGTTGCTCATGTGCCTCCTTCTTCATCCCAGAACTCACTACAAAGAGGCATTAATGGTTTCTCATAGGGTGACTTTCATTGTAGTTGATCTCATTGGCACTCTCACAACTAAGCTATTGGTTCTTTACAGTGACATCACATTCTTCCCCCAATTCTACATGGAGGATGGGGATCTCCATCTCCTCATTCTGTACAGGCTTAGGAGTGGGGATTTCTGCCCCTACAAACCAACACAAATGGAGTTATCCACTTGAAAATTCTTAGGGTGGTTGGAAACCACCTCTAGATAAAAGATTTCAATGGCTTTCTTTGGTTATTTCATCCCATTGTAAAGGCCAAGACACATAAGCTCAAGAGGAAAGTGATCGCCACAATTTTGATTTTGGGTGGGACCCTATCACTAGAGGGAATGAAATTTTGGGTTATAGTTGGGATGATCCACTTGATTAAGACCCATCTTCTACTGACCTATTTGATGTTGTTTCTTAGTATCTTCTTTTTTGATATTTTAGAACTTTTCTAGACTTGGCCTAGTTTTTTATATTTTTACTTATAGGTTTGGCCTAGTTGTGTGTTATTCTTTCTCCTAGGCTTGACCTAGTTTTTTATTGTGCTATGCTCTCTACCACCTTATTTTTTGTGAATAGTCATGTAAATGTTAATACTTTTATTAATAATATAAACTCTATTTCATCAAAAAATAGTAATATCATGGAGTGTACAACTTATAATGACATTTAAACTAAATATAATCACAATTAAATCTATTTATTTAAAAATACTAAATAATATAGAACACCCCTCTTAGAACATTCTTATTACTACTCTTGATCCTATAAATTACTTGATCGATGATATTGAAATCTTTTATCTTATCATAATAATGTTATGGAGCACGCCCTCTTTTACAATTGTAAATTTAGATCCCATTACTAATATGTAACCACAGTTGGAGTTCAAATCCCAAAAATAGTATAAATATCCCTCTCCCATAATCATAGATTGAATTAAAAATAAATATCCCTCTCTCGTAATTATAGATTGAAGTAAAAACAAATATTACATTATAAAATAATAAAAGATAAAAGAGAAAAACATTTTGTAAGATTTATCATTTTTTATATGAAACTTAAGTGGATTTTTTAATAATTCATAAATAATAAGAAAAGTTGAAAATAATTATAGTTAAATAGAGAGATGTGTATATGTAATATAGATAAATGAAATATAATTTAATTATGACAATTAATTAAGTTAAATAAGATGTACAAAAAATTAATATAAGTTTAATTAATTAATTTTAAAAATTAAAGAGGAGTGTTCTTGTAAGAATTAAAGGTATATTTATTTTATTTCAATATCTGGTGATCATCGTCAAAATATGAGAACAAAAATGTGTGTCTAAAAGTGATAATTTTAACCTAAAAAAATCATGATGAATAAAGAAGTCACTCAAAAGTGTTGTAAGCTCTCCGAATAATGTATAGAACATTGGGATACTCTAGACAAAGTAGTAGACATGCCAAAATTGACTTGATGACTATGTTCATCAGGCACTAATCTCTAAAAACCATGTTGAATTATTTGTAGTTTAACTCTGATCACTTGCAAATAAATTTCTTCTTATCTTAATTGGAAAGCAATATCTAAAAACTTAAATAAAATAATCAATTGTTTTGGGGTTTGTAGTAATAACAAAACTATCTTTAAATGCTTTTAGATAGTAATAATATTGAAAACAACAAATCTCAATAGTCGGAATAGTTCCAATAACATGTAAACCTAGTGTTGTGTAGTGTGTATCTAACATAAACTTTTGTACTTCAATGAATGCCCTAGAATGTGTGTTAGTGTTTTATTCTTGTGAAAAATAAAATAAAATATCTAGATTTCCTTCCATGCAAATGAACTACAATGTTTGTGTATTTATAAACAACTTAATTCAAATTAAGGCCTTTATTAATGTGTTATCTAAAAAAAAGACTAAAAATGAAAAAGAAAAGACTACATAATATGGGTGTACCCTGACCAAAAGGAGGTACTAAAAATGTCACGAACATCCTCAATAGTTTTATCTCGAGCATTGGGGATGCTAAAGACATATTTCTTAAGATACTTAAAACATCAAGAGAAAGATAATGTGGCAGAAGGAAATAGAGAAAAGGGTAGGGAGAGAAAAATAAGTGATGTGACAAAAACCCATAAAATATATTATTAATACCTAATTTTGACCAATAATCAACAAATACATAAATATCTTAAATTAATAAAATGTAATGACCAATAAATATTTATGAAAAAATTGTTAGTGTCTACATTTTATCTTACTTAATATTTATGTTACAAATTAATTTGAAATCCATTTATTCAATTTACACTACACTTTGCAACCTTATTTTTATTTATATTAAAAAATTAATTAGATTAATCTGATATTATAAATATTT
Source organism: Torreya grandis (assembly GCA_037957365.1). Taxonomy (NCBI): domain Eukaryota; kingdom Viridiplantae; phylum Streptophyta; class Pinopsida; order Cupressales; family Taxaceae; genus Torreya; species Torreya grandis. The sequence continues at coordinate 895,674 of JARHVA010002984.1, read as the reverse complement.
GTGTTACAAATGAATTTAAAATTCATTTATTCGTAATACATGAATCTGTGATATTTTTATTATAATATAACTTATTTAATGATTATGTATCAACATATAAAATGTTTTCATAGATTTTAATTGTAAACCTACATCCATCTGGCATAAACTAAAATACATTATTAAAAATATATCCACTTAACTATTAAGAACCTTAACATATCAAATCTGATATGAACTGAATTACTCCATTAAAAATATATCTAATTAACTATTACCCCCACATCCATAATGACCTTAACAAATCAAATATTGGTAATGCAATATACAAGAACCATAAATTCATTGGTATAAAACATTCAAAATTTAATATAATTTTTAAGATATAAAAATCTATCAAACATCCTCTGGTATGCGTACAATATTGCCTGCCGTGAAACAAAAACACCTCACAAATATGAAGTACTAAAAAACAACGTATTCTAGAAATCTTTTGAAACTCTGGTTTGGTTGTGTTGTTTGAGTTTAACTAGTATTTATAAATTTTTTTTTCAAATATTTATAGATCATAGAATTTATATAAAAAAATATTAAATATTAAAAAGAATTGATTTGTTGTCGAACTAAAATCAATTAGTTTGTGAATATCAGATAAAATGACAATACCATTAAACAAAATGTAAAATAATCTAGAAATATTTAAATCTCTTGAAATTTTGTGAGTAGCTCCATTTACAATGTTTTCACACACCCAATTATCTCTTCAATCACCTCCATGGCATCCATCCATTCTTTTCCACCAACCATCTCTCTTAACCTCTTCAAACTTTCTCTTACCCTGCTCTTATGCCTTGTAGAATCTGATTGCAATACTCTGTTTTATTATTTCTAACTTCTCTACTATATCACATGTTTCCCTGGTCTGTTACTAAATGTTGAGTTTTTCTTGATTTACGGATGAATCCAAAATTTAGTGATGTTATCATCATATGTAGGCATTTGAAAATCCTGAAAGTGTCATGAAGCTTTTTTTAGATTCTTTTGGGCAAGTTTCCTTTTGGACCATTTTATTCTACACATTTGATTATGTTTGGGTTGAATTTTAAGTGCCACTTATTCCCCAAATTCAATCTTGAGAACTCATATATATAGAAAGCCCTTTGAAGGTATTTAGGAACAAGCATTTATTATTATAAATTTACATGCAAAGTGCACACTACTCTTAGTTCATTGTTCATTGCAAATTTAAAGTTTCTAAGATTAATTTCTAGTTTGCATGTTTGAATCAAAGGAGGGCTTAGGCGAAATAGCATCTAGACTTGCATCCACATGACTCAGTAAACACTTACATTAAAGGGAGAACTACATGCAGTTTGAGCCCTCTTCAGAGTATTGGTAATGCATGCGACACTTAATTGGTTACCAAGAATTGACTGTGGTCAGTCCAATCCAAAATGCTAACATTTTTGCAAGGTTTTTTAATCAAACGTGCAAAATCTAGAGTTTGGAAAAAGGATAAAGAATACATGATTGTATATGAGCACATCCAAAGGTGATCATAGAAAAATAATTACAGACGTAGGTGCATAGTCTTGAGAGAAAATAGTTTGACTCTATCTTTACAGACGAGTTTGTTAGACTCAGACAAAATCATCATCTATAAGCATTTAATAATTTTGGACTCATCTTGTGCTGCTATTACAACTTACTCTAGATCTGAACCCACATAGAGTTGAATACAAATTAGGACCCTATTAGTGTCAAACTGATATCAAAATGACTAGAAATAGTAAAAGATAGGACATAGGTGATGGGTGCACTTTAACCTAGTGAGGACCAAAAGGGATCACAAGAGGGCCCATAAGTGTTATGGGCACTTCCAAACATACCCATGAGCATCTAGACACTCGAGAAAGACCTAAGAGCACTAGGGTTGTTTTGGACATCTACCCAAAAACCTAAAGACAAAAAGGAGAGAGAAAGGTACCAAAAGAAAAAATGGGCATGGAAAAACATGACAAACACACTAACGTCATCTAATTTAAACTAATTGTGACCATATTTTAAGTGTCTATACACTTACATGTATTTTCTTTATAAAGGTAAAATGAGAGTTTTGAAAGGGTCCCTTCCCTTATACAAGAAATAAGTGAAAGATAAGCATCAATAGGTCCAACCTTAAAACAAAAGGATATACACTAGCCAAAACAACAAAAGAAAATTAAATAATGTTGATCAACAACAAACCGATAGCAAATAAGGGAGCAACCAAAAACTAACAACAATAAACAACTCACTCCTAATTAACATACGCATGCTTAATAGTAATAGCTATCTAAGTATCTAGATTTAGATGTTATAATATCCTTCAATTTAGTATTTCTCATTACTCTTAACACTTGGTTGGATCATTTTCTTGGATTTGATTTTTCTATTTGACACGAAATTTCAATTACCTTCATCCTCTCCACTCTCGTAAATTAATTCTATCTCTGAGCCCTCCAACTCCTCTCTAATATAACCCTTATATTTAAATTCCTCTCAAAAAAACACAAACCCTCATATTCCTTACATATATCTCAATAATACTTATCATTACTCTTACATATAATTACTCAACATAATTACTCTTACATGTAATTATCATCAAAATAATACTTTTTCTATTACAATCTAATAATCTAATAGATAGGATTTAGTTCAACATCACTACGCCATAATTGAAAATTAAAAACAACTTCCAATCATAATGCAATATGTTGGTTATTAGATATTATGAATATAATACTTTTTCTATTAGAGTCAAATACTTTAGATCGGGTATATCATATAACATATGCAGTTGACAATTAAAATCCACCATTAGCATCATAGCGCAACGTGTTGGCTATTAAAAACACCATATGACCAAATGGAAAAGTAAAAGAGAACTTCCATATATGCAATTGACATACACGTGACTAAACTCGCCATATCGTTATTAAAACACGTGGGCGTCCCTTCCAACATTGCCTTTTATAGTTTTTTTAACCAAAGTTTTGTTTCACGATTTTGACATGATTTTAGAAAAGTGAAGGAACATTCACATAGGTATTCATGATCCATTAAACGAGAGTTAAAATATAAATATCAAAATTCATTGATTCATTTATGGTAGAGAGTTAAAATATAAATATAATATATTTTTTGGATTGAAAATTGTATTTATATTAATATAAATAAATATAAAGTATAATGTTAATTATATAAATAAAAATTGGATGGAAAAGTTATATTCCATGAGTAAAGTTAAATCGAGAATAATTAATCTTGAAAATGCAGAGTCCATCAGAGAGTCAATAATAACCACTCAACAAAACATCAAATCAACAGTGCATAACAACTAAGAAAGTAAATAAAAGAGCACATAAAAATAAAGAGAACATTTAAGCTACTGCAACAAACATGGTGGCTAGAGGAGGTGGTGGAGAAGGCGAACCTTGTGGCTTATCACCCCATCCACCTTGAGTAGGGGGGGTCGTCGTCCATCGATAAAGGTTCCAAACCATCATTTTTCTAAGCATCATTAATTTTATCCTTGTTTCTATTAGGAGAAATTGCAAGAGCTAGCCGAAAAAACTTATCCTAGGGGAGGGCATGAAAACCTGTTATCACCTCCATGATCCTCGGGGGAGGGCCCCAACCCCTGTTATTGCCTCCTCTTTTAGAAGATGCACTCAATCTACCACGTTGTGGGGAAGACCAGTGAGGTGGTGATCAACAAAGAGAGACTCATGTGTCTATTCCTAGAATGATGTTGGTGTGTACCATGTCCTCGTCCATGAGGAGGCGAAGGCAAATGTGGCAGATCTGGAGGTCCTTGGCTAACTACACAAGGGGCAAACACTAAAGGTGATTAAGTTCCAGGCAAACTTTATTAGTTTGGATTTGAATCTGGAGAATAACATTGGAGAGAACAATAATTTTGTTAGTATTAGAAAAATTATGTTCCATTTTTTCATGATTGAAGCAAGCATAGTTCCTAGCTTTCCCGATTTGAAATAAAATGTCAGCATGAAAAATCTGCCAAATTCAATTATATTTTGTAGGAGGTAGATCAGAGTTCCCCAAGAGAGCCATCTTGCACATAAAAACTTTGGTCTAAATGGATGAAAGACGGTATGAATCCAGTACCACATAGACTAAGAATGGGTGCAAAACCAAAAAAGGTGTTTAATAGTCTCAGGTTGATGACATGCTAGGCAAATAGGATTTGAAACCCCCATATGTTTAAGCCAATCACCCACAAGGAAGCCCTGATAGAGAACACCCCAAAGAAAATTTGCATTTTTAGGCTCAATGAGAGTAATCCACACATTGTGAAATCTTTTTGACCAAACCCAATGGCTAGAACAGAGGTTCCATATGTGGTTGAGTGTATCATCTAAAATATGTTGGGGGGCTAACAGATTATACTTTACCCGAATAGAGTACCGAGTGAAGGGAGTGGTCATAGGCCAATGCCAATCTTTCTACCAAGGAGTAAGAGAATTGACCCCAATCTTATGAAGATACTCATCAGGTATGGAGCCTTGAATTTATGCAATAGACTCAATATCAAAGATTCATTTATGGTAGCAATAAAAAATTAAAGCAAATCTAAGTATAAATTTTAATATCAGGAGGATGGGTAGACCATATTTTATAGAGAAAGTATCAAACAAAGAACTCTATTGACAAGGAATTTGGGGCCTCCCAAATTATCTTGTCCATCTTATCTATCAATATTTAAAGGAACCAACTCTCAATCTAGGTGAAAGAGTATTCAAAATACCAATCCTTACCACCTTTAGTGCTAGAGAAGCACACCGAGAAGGCACATCAACAATGGAAGTTTTACCATAAGAAGTTAGTAAACTCTAACCACCTCACTGAGATAGAGGAGGTGAGAAGTCCACCTAACATAAGTTGTTGTGGGAGCATTTATGCCGTCATCGAGGCCTTTGAAGAGGAGAATATTGTGATGGGATATTGGGCATAACCTAACTTGACACACTCCCCCATGGTTGAGGTTTTGTAAATGTTTAAAGTCAAAAAAACAAAACTCTTCTTGAGCTTAGATCTAAAGAAATGCTAGGGTGAGTACATGCACCATTTTTCAATAAAAGATGGAATTGCCAAAATATAAGTTTCTCTTTATTTCTAACAGAATCCATAAATTTCTATAGTTGAAAGAGATTAGTAAACCTGAAGAAATTCTAAATAAATGCAAAATATCTAGGCCATTATATGTAATCCTCAAATACATAAATCTTCCAATGGATAAGTTCAAGATTAAAGGGAGAAAAGAGATTGATTATCCATTTCTAAGCATCTTGGATGGGAAGGTATTTCCAAAAGAGATGCTTGAAGGTTTTTGGCCTACAACATGCAAGACATTTATGGTAAACAATTCATAAATGGTGTAGTCATTCTCTTAAATGAAGGTCTTGATAAGTTAAACACCATAGAAAGTGTGCAATCTTTAACTCACACTTAGAGTTAGCTTCCCCAATGATGTTAAGGCAAAAAACCCAAGTCATAGGCGAAGAATTAGGACCCCATTGACTACTAAGCTTGCTTAAAGCTGAGAGAAGGGGATAAGAATTCTATATAACAAGGTAGGGTAATATTTTCTGAAAGGTATATCAAAATTCCACTACCAATATTTTTACCAAGCAATTGGTGGTTGCAAACTCAACTTATGTAACATAACATCTAACATAAGCTTTTGAAATTGAAAGATGGAAAACAAGCCCAAAAAAAGCATTCGATATTTATTCTACAAAGACTAGCTAAGGAGTCAAATCTCATGAAGATATAAGATCACAAACAATATTAATGCCAAAGTAAAAATCCTGAGAGCCTTGGTTCTAATAGTTTCTACCAACAATAATATGCTACTAATAATGATGGAAAAATACCATAGGGTATGGTCATTGAAAGGAAGACTATTTTAGAAATTGTTTAACATACTCAAAAGATTTTCAAATGTTACAAGAAAAGAAAGTGCCTTCAATTTCAATAGGGGTATTAGTTGTAAACAAACTATAAAACCCCAACATGGTCTAAACTTTCTTAAGCATAGTTTATGGTCAGGGTTTGCTGAAGTTCAAACATTTCTTGGAAGAAAATGACCCAACATCTATAATCTTGGAAAAGCCATTAAAGTCTTAAGAGAATTACATGAGTATTTGAAGAGACAAAAAAACCTTCTTTGATCTTATAGTAAGAAGAGCATCTAAATACAAAATGATAACCGATTTCACATTCCAATATATAACAAATTTAAAAAATATAATGTACCTAAAAAATATGTTAATTATTTTTATATGAAGGTAGTGTGAACATACTTTGTATTGTATTTATAATAGAACAATGTAATTGGAACCTATTATAACATGGAAGTTGGATGAACTCATCATCACTATAATAATGTTGAAAATTTAATATTTTATTTATCTCCATTTTAAATAAATTTGGTGTAAATAAATCTTGTCCCAATAGAGTATAAGTGGAAGTATAATAAAATAACAACCATCCTACCATTTATTGCCACCTACATTCCAGCTAAGTACCCTCATTATGGTCCATTGCCAACTACATTTTAGCATGGAGGAAAATTGAGATGGTGGAAATTAGGTTATCCAAGAGTTTTTACTTTCATTAGTTGTCAGTTCCACATGATTTAAAATTATCTTAACATGATTTAACATTCTCTCAATTAGGCGATCAAAGCAAATGATTGAATATTTTTTAAAAGAATTTTGGTGTTGGTCTTATCTGCCATTAATTATCTTGTTTTTTCCAAACAAATCTTTACTTTTGTGACTATGTTGTCTTAGGATAGAGAAGATCGAGGTTAAAGAAAAGAATATGAAATTGAACCACGAAATAAAGAGTTATGTTTACAATTATTAAGGAAGACAACTTTATGTTGGGTCAAATATTTGTTAAATAGAGTTACACATATTTGATCCTCATAATAAATAAAATCTCATAAAGCACCTTGATTTATTCTAAAGAAGCAATAAAACCTATCATAGATCTCGTAATACATTGGAAACATAAATACAAAATTCTTTTTAATTCTAGTCCATTATTGCAAAGTTTACATATGCGCTGATGTCATTAAAGAAAGTGCTTTGAGTCCATACAATGCTGATGAGAGTATCCCTACAATTGACCCAAATAAAATATCAAACCAAAAGAAAGCTTAGTATACTTAGGAGTAATATTTGAAGATATTCCTCCAAGTAGTGATGACCATATATTGAAAATGGTTTTGATGGTTATATCCAAATTGATTTTAGGTAGGATTTGCATTTCTCATTCTTGATGCCTCTATGAATGTCTTTTCAACATGTAGGGAGCATTGATGGAAAATGTATTAAGAGGCAAGAATTTGATATCAAGACCAATTCCATTTAGGAAATGTATACATTGAGCACGTACCAAGTGTTCTTGATCTTTTATTCACATAACTGCATAGACAAGTAAGTACAAGAAGATGGTCGACAAAAATGGGCTTACCCATGGACATGTTTTTCCCAAAAATTGAAAAACCTTAATTTCTATACATTATTTGAGATGGCTATGCTCAAAATTTTAAGATGGTATAAGAATATGAATTATATCATTTTGAGTCTAATTTCCAAAACACTATTTAAAAAAAAATGGTTAAGTATAAGTAGATCAAACATCTAAAATTTGAAGAACTCTTTTTTTAAGGAAAATAAAGTAGATAGTTATCCATACGGTACAACCTTTTTATAGTAAAGTTTAGTATTTTTTGAAACCTTTTTGTGAAAATTTAGATAATATCATCTAGTCTGTGACACACACACACACACACATAATAAATACATACATTTTTTTATTAATTTTACAAGTAAATAGATCTTTAAAATTGACAAAAAATTGGATAGATAGATGTACGACCTCCATAACTACCCAAAAAAAATGAAAAATAATTTTTTTTTAATGCATATAGAATTAGGCCTAGTTTGTGACCATATTTTTTTTCCCATTTGTATCAATGAAAACAAAAATACTTAAACATATGTGGGCATGCATATTGGTGGTATGTAGTGGCCCAAAAAAGTCATAGTTAGAAATCAATGTATATAGAAACCTTAAAAGAGTCAAAAAATTTAAATATATATATATATATATATATATATATAGAAAAAGGAGAGTGTGTTCATCATCATGGTAAAATTTTTATGAATTAGCTCCTTGAAATTCATAGTGTATTTGACAATGGAAGTTTATTTTTCTTATTTTCTATCAAAGATCTGAGATTTGGCTATGTGTTGATAGGTCTAAGCCTATGGCTCAGGAATCTAAGCCATTTCTAAGCCAAAAGGCTTCGTTTTTGAATTCAAACATAACATAATGTGTACACATTATGTTGACATTGCTAAAGCAATAAAAAAAAGATCTATTTATACATATTTATGTTAATGTTTATATCATCTATTCACATTCATTATTTTATATTTTTCTTTGAAAGTGGAGTGTGTCAATATATAAAAAAAGGATATAATTGATATGGTAATGTAATTTTGGTATGTTTGCACCCAAAAACATAATATTGACTATATAAAATATCATTTATGTTTCAACTAGGCTCAATTTCATTAAAAAAATAAATGAAAGAGTCAATTGTTTCAATGGTGGAGGTAATTAGAGCCAATCTAGACCACTTGCACATAATTGTGACTATATGATGTGATTTGGAGCTAAATTAGCCCTAATTCCCTGACATATCTAGCGAATGAGTGAATTGATGAAATAAATGATGCAGCTTGAGTGAAATTGAGCCTCATGAAGCTAATTTTGACTGTAAAGAATATAATTTGGGGCTCTTGACCCCAATATCATAACAAAATAAACCAAATAGTCCATTGGTTCAATTTTAAGATAATTAGGGGTAATTTGATCCCCTTAAATCTAATTGTGACTATAAAATATGATTTGGGCCTTAATTGACTCTAATTTCATCGAAAAATGAAATAAAGAATCATTTGGTTAAATGACAAATGTAAGTTTGACATGTATAAGATGTGGTTTGAGGCTTTATAAACTCTAATGTCATCATGCAATTAATTAAATAGTCAATTGGTTCAATTATGGAGGTAATTAGGGACAATACAAGCCCCTTGAACCTAATTGTGACTATACAATGCAATTTGAGGCTAAATTGGCTTTGATTTCATCATAGATTTAGCCAATTAGTTAAATGGTGCAATCAATAACATACTTTTAGTAAAATTGAGCCACATTCAAACATATTTTCAATTGTATATGATGTGATTTTGAGTGAAGTTGACCCTAATGTCATCATATAATGAACCAAATAGTTGATTCATTCAATCAAGGAGGTAATTGAAGTTAATTTGAGCCCCTTCAACCTAATTACAAGATCAAAACATGATTTAGGGCTAAATTAGCTTTGATTCTATCATGAATTGATCCAATTAGTCAATTGGAGTAATTATAAATGTGGTTTGGGCCAAATTGAGCCATGTGGACCTAAATTATGGGTTACAATTAGTCGATGCAAGTTGGATGAAATTAAACCCTATGAACCTAATTTTGACTATATAAGATGTAATTTGGAGCTCAACTGACCCCAATATCATAACAAAATAAAGCAAATAGTCCACTAATTAAATCACAAAGGAGATTAGGATCAATTTTAGCCCTTTCAACCTAACTACAAGAGGAGGATGTGATTTGGGGCAAAAATATTCATGAAGTGATCTAATTAGTCAATTGGTGAAATTAGAGACATGATTTGGGCCAATTTGAGCCTTGTAACCAAAATTATGGCTCAATTGATTGTATAAGATGCAACATATAGCTTAATTGGCCCTTTAATTATATAAAAAATGCAAATAAAGAAGGTAATTGACACCAATATGAACTCGTTGAACCTAAATACAAGTATAAGATGTGATTTGGGGCTTGAAATTAGCTCATATTTCCCACATATTGAGCCAATTAGTTGATTTTTATAATTAGTGATGCAAGTTGGATGAAATTCAACCCTATGAACCTTGTTTTGACTATATAAGATGTAATTTGGGGCTCAATTGACCCCACTATCATAAAACCTAAACCAAGTAGTCCACCTATTCAATCATGAATGAAACTAGGGTCAATTTGAGCCCCTTCAGCGTAATTACAAGAGTAGAACATGATTTAAGGCTAAATTAGCTCTGATTATGTCATGTATTGATCCAATTAGTCAATTTGTATAAATAGAGACACAATTTAGGCCATATTGAGCCCTATGAACCTAAATTATGACATAAGTTTACAATTAGTTGATGTAATTTAGATGAAATTGAATCATGTGAACTTAATTTTGACTATATAGGATGTAATTTTGGGGTTAATCAATGTAGATATCATAACAAAATAAAGAAAATAGTCCACCAATTCAATTGTGAAGGAAATTGAGGCCAATTTGAGCCCATTCAACTTAACTAGACAAGAGTAAGATGTGATTTGGGGATAAATTAGTCATGAATTGATCCAATTAATCAATTGGTGTAATTAGAGATGTGATTTGGGCCAATTTGAGTCTCTTGAACTTAAATTATGGCTCAATTGATTGTATATGATGAAAAATATGGTTAAATCGACCCTAAAATTGTATCACAAAAAATGCAAATACAAAGGTAATTGTATAGGATTACATGACATAATAATATTTCATAGTTTGGATTGCATCACATAATCATATAACATAATAATAAAACACAATATTGTGTCACATAATATAATCATATATCATAACAATATGATATATGACTATATAGATATAATAGTTATAACACATACATGCTATAATGTGTATGTGCTATTGGCACAATAGATAAAAACTCTTTGTTCAACATTTATTTTTAGGGTGTTTTGAGAATTATGATCCCATATACATTCCCTGCATCATTTTACACTTTGGTAGACAAATACAAAATGAATCAAATTGTTCTTTGGGACCCCACCATTAAAAAGAATCAATTTGCTCTTTGTTTAGTCATGGATAACAGTTCTCATTCAAGGAAGAGGAAACATTTAAATCAAAAAACACCAGAGCAATTACAAGTGTTGAGACAAAAATTAAAGGTATGAATTCATACATTTCTCTCAAGACAAGCTGCAAACACTATCCCTAATGAACCAAATGTCATAGATAATGATGAAATTGACACTGATGACAAATGTTTACCTAAAAGTATAAATTATATTACAATTCCACATTAAAAGGGTATATATATATGTGTGTGTGTGTGTGTGTGTGTGTGTGTGTGTGTGTGTGTGTGTGTGTGTGTGTGTGTGTGTGTGTGTATACGTATATACATATATATATGTATATATATGTATACATATGTATATATATATATATATATATATGTATGTATGTATATATATACATATATTATATATATATATGTATACGTCTATGTATATATGTATATATATATGTATGTATGTATGTATGTATGTATATATATATATATATGTATGTATGTATATATATACATATATATGTATATATATACATATATATGTATATATATACATATATATGTATATATATACATATATATGTATATATATATATATACATATACATATATATATACATATATACATATATATATACATACATATATATACATACATATATATATATATACATACATATATATATATATATATATATATATATACATACATATATATATATATAGATATATATACATATACATATACATATGATGAATCTATGCATGATGATTTACCCCGATATGAAGAAAATTTCATGAAAACACATAATGATGAAAGTAACAATGAATATAATGCCATGGAAACACTAAATAATGAAAGCAACATTGAATAAACTAGTAGTAAACATAATGATTTTGAAACACTATCTCAAAAAATTCCTCCATTAACAACACCTACAAGGATTGTGCATATAAAAGCCAAGTAATTAATTGAAGTTGATGATTTGAAGCCAATGCATAAAAAATGTTTGACTGCCATTCAAGAAGACTAGCTAAAAAAAATTGGGATTTTTTATTTGGAAAATTAGATTTTGATAGTAAAAAATGTCAATTGTTTATTTCATTAATTTAATTAATTAAGATGAGACCTACAATGTACACTATAGGACTACGAACGTCTAACTTGGATGGTGAAAAAAACAATTTTTTTGAAAATCTACATGATGCATATCATATTGTAGGCATGGCATCTCACAACAAAGATTGTAATGTTGCCCAATGTATAATTACAACTTGTGTAGCAAGTGGTCAAACAGGGAAAAATACTTGATTCAAAAACTAGCTAAGCATTGAACATAAATAAAAACCATTAATGAAAGCAATTGGCATACACCAAAGACTTAATGGTGCTAATACCAATGAGCTCTCTACATTATCTGGTAGATTTACATGAAAGGACAAGCCTATAGCTGATGCTCTCAAAGATTTAAGTACATAATTTTGGAAAGACAATACAATAGTTTTACTCAATACAAGAGATGTGGTGAAAATAAGAGCTGGTTCTTGCAACTGTGAACCACATCTAAAACATTTCTTGGATACAACCTAAACATGATTGTATTATAAATTTGTGGAAAAGTATCCACAAATTTTTATTAGTAAAAGATATTTTGAGATGGATAAACCCTTTTATGTAAAAATAAATCACACATGCACCACTTGTTATTGTAGGAAACATGTTGCATTTTCAATGCACTATGATGTTTTCTACCATATACGTTGACTTTGCATACTGACAACATTTTTCAGGAGTGCAGCTTAGAAGTTCTACCAAAATCAACTAGGGAATTTATTCTCACCATTTTTTTATGAAAGACTAGATGGACAGTTCTTTTATAGTAAAACATGTTTGGATGGAAATTACAACATTTTTGGTGGTTTGCCAAAATTAAAAAATTGTATCCATGAAGAGAGTACAAGTGCAATTGGGCATGAATTAGTTTGTTTGAGAAAATAAAAATCCATGAATTATCAAGTAAAATATGGCAAAAAATCTAAAAGGTGTGATCTCGTTACAAAATAGATACTTGTTCTAGAATTTATGGTCAAATTTAGGGAGGAATTTGTTTATAAGTATGCAAGGCACACACACAGAGATAGATGGTTGTATGAACATTTCAAGCTAATAAAGGACACATTCTCACTTGGTTATATTATTTTAATAGTCAACTTTGCTAAGAATTACACATTCCAACCACAAATGGAAGTTTAGTTAGAATATTACAACTTAATATTGATTGCCATATGTGTGCATATAACATTCATGCATGCACTTGACAGTAAAGAGAAAAATAAAAAAATATTAAGGAAGTACCATTTATATGTTAGTGATTACCAATCATGTTGCATAGTGTATGTATAAGGTTTTTTTGAGATGTTCTATGGGAAGTTGACTAAGAGGAACATTACTTTTAGTCAACATTACATTTGGTCAGACAATTTCACATCATAATTCAAGAGTGCATGAATGTTTCAATGGTTGATCTGGATGCACGTTACCACTGCCATAGAACATATTTAGAGTTTTATTAAGGTTGAATTTGGAAATGAGGAAGATGATAGTGCTAGAGCATGTGTAAAAAGATATATTTCAATAGAGGAGTTAAAGTTTGAAGATGGTGTTGTTTTCATTGATGTAACAACCATTGTTGAATGGTGTAATGAGAGAATGGGCCAAAGTGCTTAAGAAAATTCTATTGTTCATATATATTTATGGTTGATGAAGGAAAAACACTTGGAAAAGTATGAGGATTTTATGACCGTAATAGGATCAAGTGAGTTCCACTCATTTTATATCTCAAATGTAGGTTCTTGAACTATTCATATGTGACACTTGGCATGTTTATGTTCTGCATGCATGGACTTTGTTTGGAATGAGTGTGAGTCAGAAGAGTGGGTGGATGAATGGAGTTGTAGACCTCTAGTTCTAATCGACACATATTCAATTCATCAAATATCATGGGAGGTAATTAAACAAAAATCTACGGAAAGTTAGTGAACTAGACCATGAAGTTGTTCGTACTACTATCAAGATTAGAGTAGATCCTAGTGGTTCTTTGGATTGAAATTCCAAGGTATGTTGGGTTCTCAAATGTAAATGTATTTAATTTTAACAAGTTTTATTATTTTTTAGGTATTACATATAAATTTAATTTTTAAATAATGTAAAAACAAAGTTTTTATAGGTTAGTGGTGCCAAATAAGCTTCCACCTTCATGTGGTTGGCATTGTTAGTAAAAAATTTCATATTTTTAAAGCTAAGAGAAGCTTAATATAATTACTCAGTTATTATAGAAAGGGTATTCTTGAGGCTAAAATGGGTAATAGGTATCTAGACTAGGCATGATGGGAAGAAAGACATTGGTCCTAGATGGTATCTGCCACCCCAAACATGTTGGTAGTGTTAGTTTTGAGCCATGAAGCACTGGAGCTAGAGGTCACAAACTACCTCTTCAACTTAGACAACATTTATTGCTAGTGTTTACATAATCTTGAATAGTAGTGAAATCACTCATCTAGGTGGATTTGGAGGTTGTGGTCATGGAATAACATGTTATTTTCCTATATAGACATGTTTAAAGTGATGAAATTGCACTTGAAGTTCTCAAAGGTATAAATGTTAGTAAGAAGACAAGAACTCATATCTTCACTACAAAAAGGTAACATTTCAAGACCTCTTACTATAGCATGTGCCACATATTCATCTCCAAGGTTTCACTGACATGCTCAGGTGTAAAATTAGAGGGATTTAATATGCACACAAGGGTCCTTTTAGTTCATCCAAATGTCTTATAATTTATGTTTTATGCGCTATGAAATTAGGCCAAAAAACTATAATTTTATTATATTGGGAAGGGTATTCTTAAGGCAAGAATGGGTAGTGGGTATCTTGATCAAGCATGATCAGAGGCCAAGAACCTAGTGCTAGACATTATCTACCACCTTAGACATGTTGGAAATGCTAGTTCAGATCCACAAAGCACCGAAGGTAGAGATATCAAATTACCCCTTCAACTTTAATGACATTTGTTGTCAATGTTTCCACACTCATAAATAGTTTTGAAAACATGTATATGAGTGTATTTTGAGGTTGTGGTCATGGGATCACATTTCATTTTCCTATCTATATCTGTTCAAAGTGGTGGACTTGCACTTAGAGGTCCTGAAGATAGAAATGTTAGTTGGAGGATAAGAACTTGTCTCTTCACTACAAAAAACTTACATTTTAGGACCTATTATTATAGCATATGCCAAAAATTTATCTTTAAGGTTCCATCAATGTACTTTAGGATGTAATTATAGGGATTCAACATGAATATGAGGGTTTTTTTTTTTTTCAAATTTATGGTTTCTATTTTACTCACATCTTAAGTTAGGCCAAAAAATTATAATTTTCTTACATTGGGAAGGGTGATCTTGAGACTAGAATGGGTAGTGGGTCTCTCAACTAGGTGTGATTGGAGGCCAAGAACATAGTATTGGATGTTATCCACCACCATAGACATGTTGGTAGTGCCAGTTTCAATCCACAAAGCATTGGAGGTAGAGATATCAAACTACCCATTCAACTTTGATAATATTTATTATCAGTGTTTCCAAGCTCCTAAATAATAGTGAAAACATGCATTCAGATGGATTTGAAGGTCATGGGAATATGTGTCATTTTTCTATCTAGACATGTATGAAGTGATGTAATTTCACCTAGAGTTCTTAGAGGCATAAAATGTTAGTTGCATTTTAGGATTTTTTACTACAGTGTGTGCCATAGATTCATCTCAAAGGTTCCATCGATGTGATCTAGGGTACAATTAGAGAGATTCAACATACACATGAGGGTTATATTGGTTCATTCTAATAAATTATGATTTTCATTTTATGTGTGTCTAAATTTAGGCTAAAGATGGTAATTTTATTGTATTTGGAAGGGTGTTCTTGAAGCTAGAATAGGTAGTTGGTCTCTCAACTAGGTGTGATTGGAGTCCAAAAACTTGGTCTTGGATGTTATCTATGATCCTAAACATGTTGGTAGAATTATTTTTGAGCCAAAAATCATCAAAAACATAGATATTGAACTATCACAACTATAAAATCACATATCACCCTGTAGTCATATCTGAAGACATTTTCTTTGTTCATTTTGCATGTCATAGGGAAGGGCTGCCATATTTGACAACATTCTCATCCTAAAATTGTAATAACAATGAATTTTTTATGCTATTTCTTTGTTATGGGGATGATTTTCTAAACAAATCATATTGAAATTCTCTCATAGTATGAGTGTATATTTGAGCAAGTATAAGATGAAAAGAAAAGAAATGGCCAAGCCAAGTGCAATGGAGAGGGAGATAACAAAGTTGAGGAAGCAAAAAATTGAGATATAATCACCAAAATATTAGAAGACATTATGAGACATTAGAATTACAATATTATACTACTTCAAAGGGCTAAAGAAGAGTCTCTAAAATAAGGTCAACAACTCTATGAAGAAGGAGATAACACAAAATCACTTCATGATTAATTGACCCCGTTTGCATGAGAAGGTAAGGAGGAATTTATATTTTCAAGGGTAAATATGGAGAAACTATCTAATATATTTAAGAAACATAAGTTAGAGTAGTCCATTTCATCAAAAAGGTTGTATCATTTTTAAGATTTTCATGTTGGCATATGATGAGAAGAGAAGAAATGGCCAAGCTGAGTGCAGTGGAGAGGGAGAGAACAAAGTTGGGAAAGAGAAACAAAAGAGATATAACCACAAATATTCTAAGGCATCAATAGACATGAGAATTACATTCTTGCTCTACTTCAAAGGGCCAAAGAAGATTATCTAAAATAAGGGCAACAACTCTATGAATAAGGAGATAACACAACATCACTTCATGATTAATCGCCCCCATTTTCATGAGAAGGTAAGGAGGAGTTTTTATCTTCAAGGGTGAATACGAAGTAGCTATCCACATTAGAATAGTGATAAATGGTGTAGCCCAATCATGAGGGGCACTTCAAATTACTATACGACTCTATCTCAAAATTATACTATTTTATCCCATATAGTTTTAATT
Organism: Torreya grandis; assembly: GCA_037957365.1. Taxonomy (NCBI): domain Eukaryota; kingdom Viridiplantae; phylum Streptophyta; class Pinopsida; order Cupressales; family Taxaceae; genus Torreya; species Torreya grandis. Next base: position 878,531 of record JARHVA010002984.1, on the reverse strand, counting down.
GTAACACATATTGAAAGATTGTACATTAGTTTTAATAATTACATGAAGGAAATATAAAAGATGATCATTTTTAAATATGGCCATACAACCATTAAATTTAGATTTGTGATAATAATGTGAGCCAAATTATACACATTAATATGATCACCACAAAATTTGAACACACACACACACAAACACACACACACACACACACACACACACACACACACACACACACACACACACACACACACACACACACACACACACACACACACACACACACACACACACACACACACACACACACACACACACACACACACACACATGTATCCATAAAATCCATAAATTCATACAAAATAAGAACATAATATAATTTTGAGTGAATTCGATATAGGAATACAATGCTAATAACACATACATTTCCATATAGGCATATAAAAAATCACAACATCTAGAAACATAATATGTAATTTCGGGTGAATATCATATAGGCATACAATGCCAAAAATCTGTACATTACCATATAGGAATACAAATAAGTACATCATCTAAGACATCCTAATCATCAAATGGTCTCCCTCTCTTTGCCATCCTCAAATAAGACTCTCCTTGGGATGCCCTGTTTATAGATGGAGATCCCTTAGATGCCGTGGATTCCTCAAAGGTCTGACTGTAGGTCCTTATACACTCATATCTCACTTGTAGATTATCTATTCATATAAAAATATTATTAGAAACTTTACATACTAGACATACAACCAATTTTAGAAATTAAATTTAAACTAGTACAAAAATAATTTAAACATGCACTTACCATAATCTTGTGGTCACACTCAATCTATCTCTGATACTGAATAGGGTTAGTGATAGGTTGAGTTGCATAAATAGGTGTGTTAAAGGTGGGGAAAACATGAGAAGGTTCCCAACTAAGCATATAAATGGGACTATCAGATGTCATAAAAAAACCTTGTGTACACATTATAATCACTTAAGTTATATTTACCCAAGTATATAGTAAAATTATTAAAAAATATATATTTTCAATTCAAAATTACAAGTTAACATGGACCTCAATGAGTGCCTACACATATGACATTGTATCAACAATGCTTGTGTCTGTTTCAGCCCATAGAGATGGAGGAGTCTAGAACTATGGTCATCACTTGAACAAATAATATATGATTGTTAGTTGAGCATATATATATATATATATATATATATACATGGAAAATAATATTTATGAAAAAATACCTTTGTATATGTAGAAATTAGTCTAGTAACATCAATAGATGCAGTAGTAGATAGCCCATAAACTAGCTATGAATATGTAAACATTGACTAGATAAGATTAGAAAATACAATAGTGGACCCTGAAGATGATGACACCATCTACTCCTGAAACATAGAAAATTACAAATATATTATTGAATTTATACATAAATTAATTGTCATATTTTAAAGATAAATATAATTGAAATTTAACATGTCAAATATATAAGATACTTGCATATGTGTAGTTCATGTGTGCACACTAAATGTACATGCCAAAAACTCATCACTCAAAAGTATATCATCTAGGCCCTTAGAAGCACCACCATAATAATGTTAAGGTCTAGTGAATATAACACCACAACATATGTAATGGTGAGGTCGAGTATGCACACTAGGTGGAGTATCCTCATGTCCACCTTCTCTAGCATCAGTCTCAAAAATCCTACTTGTGTGCTAAACAAGTGTGTAAATAAGCACACTATGCACATGCAAAGTGTTAATCTACACGAACTCCTTCATTATAGATGGTATCTTTGGCTAAATTTGATTTTGGGTAGGGACTCTTATAGGTTGATTAGGCACATGATATGCACTAGTTCTATCCTACATAAAGCCTTTTTGTCAACCCTAAAAATATGAGTAGTCAAAATAGTTGAGAATCTCATTGAGGATAAACTTGCCTAAAAAAATAAAATGAAACCTCATGGTTGTTACAAGGTGGGTAATCAAACACCATCCACCATTGGTCCCAAAAATTATATCTAAGAAAATTGTGTTGGCATCGATGGATTGGGAACTATTTTTTGGATAGTATAAAAGGTCGATTAATTGTTGGATTGATGATTGAGGAACAAATTACTTATTTAAATATTTATTTGCCTTCACCTCACATGCTAACAATTTTTAGAATAGTAATCCCTATATGATGTCCATCTATCAATTTGACTAATTATTGAGTCAACTTGGCCTAGTATTGACTTTAGGGTATTAGCCAAATAGGTGTGGTGGGTGTTGGTTGAAGTGGGGTCCCTCATTCTCCTATTTATTTGTTCAATTTTTATTTTGCTCTTGAGTATGTGTGCAACCAAATCCTACTAATTGCCTAGGGTGTCTTGTGTAATTGTAGGAAAGATAGGATGGATAAGAGGGTTAGGAAGGTTAGGTAGAGGGTTAGCAGGCTGTTGTCTTGAACTTGAATGGACTATTACAAAAAATTGTTTTCAATAATAAAATAATGAAAATAATTTGTTTTACAAAATCTAGTGTTAATAGGTTTGATTTTTGCTTGCTTACCTCCCCTTTGCAGTGAAATTATTGATTCATCAAGGAAATGAGTGATGGTAATGTGTTTTCTCCTCCTCCAAACACAATGTAATTGTGGTTTAGGGTAAATAAGGTCAAAGAAAATAAGAAAATAAATGAGAGTGGGAATGGGCTTAGGTTTGTATTTTTTTATTTATAGAATTTATAACACGTACGTGTTATATGAAGTATACATAACACGTATGCATTATGTATACTATACATAATGCATATGCATTATGCATAATGTGTATGTGTTACATATACTACACATAACATGTACACATTATGGTTCATATTTTTTTGATCCTAAATTCAAATAACGCATAAATAGTATTCTATAACATGTACATGTTATGGTAAGATGTCCATAGAATTATCCATAAAATCCATGCACTTACCTAGATGATTTAAGATATTTGAAAGGGTATCAATTATACATAATAGTTGTACCTTCCATACATCTTAATCTATGATAAAACATCTTTGCACAGAAAAAACTAAACTATGAAGGGGATGGATGCCAAATTTAACAAAATAATTTCCTGTGGAACTAACTATTTTACCCAATCTTTTTTAGATAGTATTAAAATGTTAACTTTATCAAACTAATCCCAATTGATACTAAAAAATCTAGGTCCCTAAATTTCATGACCATACAATAATGCTAATGACATTGAGACACAATTTTTCTTTAGAGTCTTGAAAGTAAAGTTGGAAACATCCTCTCAAGTGTAATAAGTGTATCTTACCCCTTGAATAATATTTATTATATATCATGAATCAGATTAAGGAGACCCTTTATAAGACACACTAAGGTAAGTATAGGAAAAAATCACCCAAACCAAAATTCCTTTGTGTTGAGAAAAATCTACCCTTTTTTCTACATTTTATATCTTAATGATTTTCATCAAAGTATTGAGCTTTAGGATTATTTTTAGCATTAGTTAAATTATCTAAAGTGAAAACCTTATGGAAAGGCTTCATAAAATCTTTTAAATAGCTTAAAACTTCTAACAATATTAAAGAGCTCAAGATAGCCTCTAAAAGGATTCCTTCCACTCAATGTCTCCTTGCTCACTAAGCCCAATTTCACATCAAAGAGATATTATACTATCAAGTAAGGTACCTAAGACTTATTTCCATGCTCAATTTCATTTTTTTAGTCATCTACCTTAGCTAATTTTGATAATTCAAAGCTCAAAACTATTTTTCCTTAGAATAAAATAAAAAACTTAGTGGGGATCACACATCATCAATTCATCTTCATTCGAACCATATGAGCTTTAAAAAAACAAATCCAAGTGATGTCATTATAAAAAAGTGCCTTACTCTATTATATTAAAAGGATACCCTCACATTTTTAGATATTCATTTATAGATAATTCAATCTTAAAGTATAAGAATTCACAAGCAGGGTACGAGGAAGGAGTTGAATAGTCAAAGAGCTGTGTAAATTATAACTTCTTTTTGAAGATTTATAAAGGCTTGTTGTAGAAATATCATGTCATTCAATCATATTTATATCAATGACATGAGCTATTTTTATATATTAGGAATAACACTAGCTTCCAATAAATATTTCATGTCATTGGATCATCTCTCCAATGGTGATCTCCATCCATTTGATCAAAACATCAAAGAAACCAAAGAAGAATAAATGAAGAGACTTGTCATTTTTAAAACAACTAAAAATTCTAATTGAAGCATCTAATTACTCTAGTCTATAGGTTGTTGTAAATATCTTTATTAGATATTTCCAATTATCATCATTATAAAGCATATATGATGTGTTGCTCCTATGTAATAAATCATCAAGAAGATTATTCGAGCTACTTTATTATTCCTATGCAAATATCATTTGAAAGCTTCCAACCAACTCCAAGAATCTCAAGTTAGTGATTTTCATGCGCTAAAGCATTTGTTAAGCTTCAAGATGTGTATGGAAACCCTAAAAAGGCTACTACATATTCAAAGGACTATCAAGCTACTTATTTCATGGAGTGGGTGAATTTTGGAATAAAAATCTTGCAAAGAAGATATGGGATACCCTACTTAATTAGTCAAACATGAAAAGGGATGAAATGAAAAGACCTAGGCTCGATTGGGTAGATAATAAGGAGGATGAAAATACTCAGAGCTACAATTTAAGATTCCACCTCATCTATAGAAGCATGATTAAAGATATATAGAGGAAAGAGTGCATGATAAAATTAGATCTTACTTATATATTTGGTAGATGGATAATTTAATTATTCTCTCTTTTTAGTATATAAAGGTCAAAGCTTACTCATTCATAAAGGTTATTATTATTGGCTCTTTCTTCACCCCAACTAGGCATGGTTTTCATGTTGTTATAACCTATGTTTTTGCTTGTGTATAAAATAAAATCCTTTGTATGCTTTTAGTTGTGTATATTTTTTATTTGATAACAAATTTTGTGGTTCTTTTCTATCTACTAACTAGTTTTCTTATTGTTATTCTAACTCCATTCCCACATTCAAGCTATATCTTACCTCTTTCATTTTATCATACAAAATTTTTCCACCTATCTTACATCTTTTTTAGCTCTATCTTGTATTTAGGTAGAGGATGATCCCAATGCCAACCGTTTCCTTCTTGGTGCATCACCATGATTTTATTTTCATGTTCTCTCTACCCTTTTCCCATGAAACCTTTCCTTTATGCATTGGGATTAGGTTAGGTACTTTATCACTAAGGTAGGAAAAAAAATGATTGTCTTTAGATGTTGTTCTATAAGGACTAATCCCACACTAATTAGAATATCACATGTTGTGACTATTGTGCATGGAAAGTGTTAATCAATAAAATCAAACCATAAATAGTTTCTAGAAGACCCGATGGTACCTAAAGTTAATTATTGAGATTTTTATTTAGTATTGAATAATATTTTGTCATTCAACTAAGATTTTGGTGAGAATATCAAATCCTCTTGCTTTTTGAAGTGAATTTACATAACCTGGGAACTCCACTAGTCTAAAAGACACAAAATCTTCGTATGAGCAAACCTTGCCCCTTCCAAAGTATTTGTTAAATATATTGAAATTAGAATGTTATGGTCAATCCAAGAGTTCAACCCTCTATTTCATGGAATTTTGAGAGTCCACTACATCGACAACCATGGAATGAAATTCCAAAATCCTCTTTAAGAGCACCTCCTATATTTAATGTAGATGGTTTTGTAAGCCCAATAGGCCACATCAAAGACGTGGCAAACCCTTGTGCAATCCATCATATTGTAGAGATATATGTAGCCCTAGAATTATTGATTCATATATTAAAATGAAAATAACATGATTGTTTTAGATGTTTTCCAACTAGTTTAGTTTCAACATGGGATGAGGTTGAAGCAAATTTGCATAAACAGTTCAAAGAGAATGTAGATGTTTTTTATCTTATTGAGCATCTTAGTAAAATAAAAAGAGTTTCCTTGGAGTAAATTATTTATTTTAATCTTGGATTCAGAAGAAATTGGAGGAAGATTACTTCTAAATTTAGACCCTCACCAGGTATAACTTACTTATATTAGCTTACAACTTTTGATTTAAACCTTTATGTCATGATACAAACACTTGGAGGAATAACACTCTCACATGCTTATGATATTGTTTTTATAGATTAAGAAAGCCTTATACAATATGTATATTTTATCTAATAATTCCAAAATCATTTTTTCCCTAGCCTTTTAGTCTTTCATACATCCGTTAATATTTTAAAATGCACCTCTCTTTCCCACCCTAGTCTAAATCCATTAATTGGGTGAGATAAAAGGCCTTTTTTTAGAAGTTTTCAATGGGTTCATAACCTTAAAAAGGAAGCTTGATATACAAAATGTACATAATTATTTAGTTTTCCAAAGGAATATTAAACCTTACTATAGTAACAATCACAGTCTTTAACCCAAAACATTGTAACCACCCCTCTCACCACAACCTTAGCCTCCTTAAGTTCTTCATGTAAAAACAATAGAGGGCTGAAAAAACCTAAATGCATGCTAGTTATAGATCCCCACATTAATCAAAGATTATTACAATAAAAAGTAATGTATATTTTCGAACAATATTAAGAATATGTTCCTTTTGATGCTATGCAAGAAACCAAGCTTGTTACCTAATAAGACTCTTCACATGAGGTCATGTAGTCTCTATTAAATTATTGGAGTAGTTTCAAAATCATTGTATCTATGATAATAAAACACCCAAAATACATACATTATATAAATATATGAAAAATTAAATAAATAAAATACATAGATTTATTCCAAGTATCATTACTACCTCTTTAGGTTTATAGCTCTGACCTAAATTCACTAGGATAATAATGATAACTCTCTTCCACAATGCACCTTACCCACTATCCCTCTATGCTCTTATATAGATAAGAAGGAGGTTATGTTTATGGATTGGAGAGTAGTTATCTTTAAGAATAAGTTTTCTTAAGAGTTAGTTAACTAGTATAACAAGTCTCCTTAAGAGTAATTAGCTAATAGAACATGTCTTATTAAGATAAAACTTTACTATTCTTAGAGAAAGTCAATTAAGTAAATAATTAGTTAATAATATTCTCTAATAAATAGTAAATGGATATAATAGTGTACCAATTAGTGAATATATATATTTATAATTATATTAATAAGAGTGCATCTTAAACCATACATTAGTAAATGAGTTATTTAATACACTAACATCCCCCCTTAAGATGTGCTTTGATAAAGAGGAGGAAGTAGGAATCATTGTAAAATCCCCTCTTAAGGACTAATTAAAACTTGAAAATAGATTTGAGATGCAAAAAAAGAGGAATCAGTGTAGCATCCACCATTGAGGACTATTTCCTTCAGCTTGAACAAAGAATTGATATGTAAAAACACAACATAAATGAAGAGCAAAGACTAAACACTTGAAACAAGATGTGAATAATGGTTGTGAAAGTGTCATGTGATAAGAAATTTTAGTGTATGAGGAAATTTATGTCAACCAACTATTATTTTTTGTGGATAAAATACTTGATTATGAGTTGCCAATGAGGCTTGTTTTTGTAAAATATGACATGATGGATCACTAACTGTCTAGAATGGTAGATTATGAGTAGTAATAAAATGAATGCAATAGAAGCTCCATGAGATTTTTTTTAGTGAGTAGTTATAGGTAATGATGTTTTTGGCTCAACTAGTGGAGGAATAGAAAGGGACCCCACATCAAACTCATCATATTATGTGTTTGGTTGGTGTCTAGTGGATAAAGAAGAAGAAGTGGGTACACACACTAAGCCAATCTTGAACAAATAATATGTTGAAATCCCAAATCTATCAAAATTACATAACTGCGATGATTTAAAAAAAATCCATGTGCAGCGACATAATGCCTTTTAATTCTTTGATGACTACACCATGTGGTGATAACTCAATAGATTTTCCATTAATTGAATGTGTAATGTGTAAATTGACATAAGGTTTTCTAAAATATTAGGAACATGGAATATATTATTGAATTGTCCCTTATCTATCTCCAAATTTTCAATCCCTAAAACATATAAGGAATAATTATCAAAAACATATATTTTTTTAGTGTTACAATGAGAGTAGAAAAAGTGAATTCTGACTGGGCCATTTAATGTGTGGCACCTGAATGAGAACCTATAGCAACATAAGTAACTAAACTTTTATCACCTAAAGAATATTATGATGGAGTGAAATCATTATCCCATTATATGTTGTTCTTTTACAATGCAACACCCATTTTGTCCATTTTCACTTTAAAATATGCATTTGAAATATATTTATATTGGGATGTCCTTCTTATTTAACTAATTATAGGAATATGAATCTAAATAAACACTTTCAAATGGATTCTTGGTCAAATCTGGAGTCTTTTTTTGTGTTACAAGTGCGTGATTTATGGAATTGTGAGGAGATAATATGCCCATATGTATGACTTTTTTTGTTCACATGTAAATCACTCACAAAAAGCTTAAAAATTGGGGATCACAAAGTTTCCACTCCAAGAGTTCATATTAATATAGAAAGTGGAAACAAATAATGAATATGGTTATCCCAGCTTAGAAATAACTACCATGATGAGTTGAAAAATATTTTTATCAATTGAGAAATTCTTCAATTAAATTACGATTGTCTTGAATCAAGACATGAAATTATCAATGCTAGTGAAGCCTTGAGGATTTAAGGTAGTGACAGAATTCTTGAAATTGAGTCCCTCAATGATATTTGTCTTCTTGAACACTATTTTTATCTTCATCCAAGGTACATTAGGAATCCATGTCATAAATTTTAAACTTGAGATTTGGATGAACTAATATGCTTATCAGCTCAAGAGCTTCATCACAATGATTACATAATTTTAACTTATCAAGCAATTATGAAGGTTTTATTTATTTTCATGTAGTCACCTGATACAAGTCTTTTCCTTTGAGCTATTCTATTATGATATCCTTCCACATGTGGAAATTGTTTGGAGTTAAGAGAGTAACTTCATATTTTGGCATGTTTGAAGGTGAAGGTAGAAATAATTTAGAATATTTGTAAAAAAAGAATTGATATAAAAAAAAAGGCTTTGAATTTGTTCTTTAAAATATGCCCTATGCATTTCCCTTTCACTATATTGTTTTGAAATTGAGCCCCAAACAAGTATATTGAAACTAAAAGTCAATAGGAATAATGCAACACTGTGTAGGTTTGCTAAGTGTACCTAATATTTGTATATAATTACTAATATGGGGTGTCTCTAATCTATAGTCTTTTTGATATACTTATCCCATACATAAATAGTGAATAGGCCCAAAGGCCATTGACTATGGAGGATTCCACTGCACCCATTACTACTCTATCTTATCTTTGAGGTATGTAGATAATAAATTCCTAAGACTAACCACTTAACATTGCTACTGTCTCAAATGGATGTTTGCTTCCTATTGGAAGAAAAGTCCTAGGCACGTCCTATATACCATGAGGTATGGAAAATCTAAAGTCCATAGAAAACATCATCTAATGCCTAGGTATTGGGGAGACTCCCTTCATTTCACCAAGAACAATGGGTCAGTTAAAGCAATAAAGATATATTTTTATAAATTTTAAAACTCCTAAAACATAATTTCTAGCCTAGGGAATATCTAATATAAAAACACATGTCCAAAGAACTTGGAATATCTTAAAAATTGTAGTGAATAAAAAATATTAATAGAGGAGAAAATTTATTTAAATTACATAATATACATGGTTGCAAAAGATCATCCCAACCCACTTTTTTTTTTGGCATAAATATTGAGGTCTCTAAACATGCCATATGAAATCCAAATTATCACCGGATATAGAAGGATAGTTTGTTGTAGATGTGAACCTTTAACTTATGGTAAAAATTCAAGTCAAATGGGGTACTTTTATCATTACATCATTCTCATGGTGGTAAAAAACTACCATATAGATGCTGAATCAGGACATGATGTAGAAGGACAATTTTTTGTAGAGTTGAAGAACTACCTTCTAGTAAAATTTTAGATAAAACATAGAACTTTGATTGTTTACCAAACCCATAATAACTCACTATATTCACCAATTTTTGATTAGCTAAAATCTCATAAGGGCAATGTGAGAACATAAAATTGGGTATTTAAAATAGGCCATTAAAATCTAGGATTGAGACTCAACATGAAAATAAAAATGAAAACTGTATATTTGAAAATTATACTTGCTGTGGAGACATAAACAAAAGTTCATGCTCCATAGAATTGCACTGCAAGAGGTGAAAATTTTATATTTGTGATACCATATTAAATTACTAGGGTACTCTATAATATTTATAGCTACCATAAGACAAACACTGATAATACATGTACTATATAAATCTATGAAATCTTAAAGGAAGACAATACATAGATTTATTCTAGTTAGCATTATTGTCTCTTTAGATTAATAGTTATGGCATAAAAAATTTAGTATGACAATTGTAACTCTATTCCAAAATTTACCTCACCTACTATCCCTCTATGCTATTATATAGATAAGAAGGAGGCTATATCTAGGTTTGGATAATGGTTATCTTTAAGAACAAGTCTTCTTAAGAGTTAATTAACAAGTAAAACAAGTCCCATAACAAGTAGTTATTTAGTAGAACAAGTATTTTTAAGATAAAAATTTAATATTATTATCAAAATTAAATGAAGTAAATACTTAATTAATAATATTCTCTAATACATAGTAAATAGATAAGTATACAATAATTAGTGCATATCCATATTTACAATTAATTTTATAAGAGTGCATTTTAAACCATACAATAGTGTGTGAGTTTTTTAACACACTAACATCCCCCCTTAATATATGCTTTGATAAAGGAGAGGAAGGAGGAATCACAATGATAGTATCCTCTGAAAGATCTAAAATGGAAAAAAATTCATGAAAGACCCTTGGAAACATAGGAATTTTTTCTAATAAAGAGATGGAAGAAAGATAAGACCTAGAAATACAAATGGTTGATAAGGTTTACCCTGAATTCACATTTATTTATTTTTCCTTCAAGACAAGAATGTTTATAATGATAATTAGCTATTTTTTAATTTTGGCCAAGATTTCATTTTTTTTAAAGATGAGCATGCAGATGAAAAAGATTCAAGGGTAAAACATAAAGAGATTAATGCATACCAATAGGTGGAAATATTATAATGGACCGATTATAATTATAATGAAGAATTCACTCTTAGAAGGGTTGAACACAAAATGGTAGTAAATGAAAAAATGGAAAGTGTATGCCAACTATTGATGCCAATGGGTATCCTAAAGATATAATTTCTTCCAAAAATGAGATTGATGAATTTGAGCAATAATGTATACTTATTGAAAATGAGGTATAGTTTCTTCATTCTTAAAAGTCAAAATATGACTCTATAACTCCACATGAAGATCCTAATTGTGTATCTTATTCTAAGTTGAAAACTATTCTTAAGAATTTCAATGCTTGGAATATGGAGTTATTGACTATAAATTAGTAGTTGAAGGGAGGAATACACCTACAAGCACTAACTTTATTAGATAATAATAACCTAATCTTAAGAAATGATGTAAGGATATTTATTTGAAAAAGGGTAGCCCCACAATATTCTAATATTTCTTGGGATATATTTTATTCCACAAACTATCATTTGTTAATTTTGAGGCATAAAATCAAGAAAAGGAGAAACCTAGTAATGAGAAGCCATTGGTCATGTTAAATTCATGGCATGATAAGAACCCAAAACTTTTGAATTTTTAGTTCAATCATGAACTTTAGTTAAAAAAAATTATGAGTAATCATGAAGAGTTGGTGTATTATCAAGAGGATTACTGTTTCGTATAAGGAGCATTCTAGAGGTTCAAATCATTACTACTCTCCTTGATATGGTTGGTTGTTTGTACTTCAAATATTATTGAACGGAAAAGCATTATCATGAAATGAAGTTACTTTTCCATTCTTGCCAACATTTTTGTTTTGTTATCATTTTCCATAAGTTATTAGAATATGATTTTTAATCATAATAAAATGGTTGACACTACACTGCATATGTCCACTTGAATCTATGTATGCATTTTTTAATTTTTTTATGGGTTTTGGTCTTCTTAATTTTATGAATTATTGTTGAAGTAATGCATAAGTGTAAAATGTAATAGGTCTGACCATGAAATGAATTTTGAAAAGATAGGAGAAAAAAATAAAGCTGATTACAAAATATCCACCATGAAAAATGTGGAAATCTAAAAAACCTTTTTTTTCCTTTCATGGAGATGTTATGAGGAGAGATGATGCAAGGCCTAAGACCAATTTAATGATGACCAATAGTCTCAGGACAAATAAGACCAATAGGCCTTAACTCAGGAGGATCTCTCTCAAGAGTAGGTGAATTAAAATAATGAATCTCTTAAAATATATCAAGAAGGTGAATAAATGGCATATGAGCAACAAAACTACTTGAGATCAACAATACAGGGTAGAGCATGAGTCGAAAATAGATGATGAGATCCTAATTGGAATACACAAAATATAGGGCATACCATTGAAAATTTAATGATAAAATCACCCCTAATAATAGAGTGAGTATGCCTATTATAGTGAAAGTCATACATATAGATATTTCCCAAGGCATAATTCAAAAATCTCTCATCATCCCCTTGAAATTTGAAAATGGATCATAGTTTCTTTGAGTATATGGTATAATTAGAATCCATAGTGAGAATCACAATGAGAAAATATGATAAATAAGGAAGAAATGAAATAGGAATGGCATGATCTTGAACTTTTAAATAAAAATTCGAAAGTTTATGAAAATTGGGAAAAGGTGCCATTTAAAAGTTGTAAATAATTAGGTATTTGTGAGATAATGAGAAGATGGTTAGGAGAGCAAGAAAAGGTTGCATGAAAAATAAGTAAATTTAAATTTTCCTTCAACATTTAATGAAGTAAAAACTAATCTCAAACCTCTCAAGTTTGTTGATTTCGAATGCTTTTAAAATACATAAAGGTGATATTATTAATAAAATTAAATGGCATGCAAATTAAAATACAAAATATAGAAGTGACAAAAGGGAAATGTCTTCAAAAGTAAATTTGATTTTATGAAACTCAAGAGTAACCACCAATTGTAGAATGTTTTAATTGATTTTCAATATTTCAAAATTTATAATAATGAATTCATGCCCAATGGATTCAAGGAACTTGTATTTGTCACTTAGCATGGAATCTCCTCCTGAAAGCCACCCAAATGTTGAGAAAAATCTTCTCATCTAGATAGATTTCATACCTTAAGGATTTTCATCAAAGTAGTGACCTTCAAATTTCTTTTCAACACAAAATTGGTTCTCTAAATTTTCAAGATTTCTAAGGCCTCGATAAATATTATGAAAACCTAAACAATTGAAACATTTTTAAATAGCTCAAGTTGACAATTAAAAGGATTCCTACCACTCACAGTCTCCTTTCTCATGAATCACAATTTTGCATCAACAAGATATTCTACTATCAACTAAGATACCTAATACTTATCACCATGCTCAATATCATTACATTAGTCATCTTCCTTAGCTAATTTTGAGAGTTAAAACTCACAATTTTTTTTTATAGCATAAATGAAGAAGCTCAATGGGGATTTCAAACCATTATATCATCTCTAATTTAATAATGTGAGATATTTTGAAAAAACCCAAGAGATTTCATTCTTAAAAATCTACTCATGCCATTAGATTAAAAGGAACTTCATACACCAATGGATTTTTGTTAGTAAAAAATTCAACCTTAAAGTTTATGGACATGTATAGTGGGACCTAGGGAAAGAGTTGAATAGATAGAGAGCTACTTTAAAAATTATAATATGAGTTTGAAGATTAATAAATAAATTATACAAATATCTCATGCCATCCAATCATATTTAGATTGATGGCATGAGATATTTTAAAAAATGAATAATAATGCCAACTTCTAATAAAAAATTCACATTGTTGGATCATCTCTCCAATGCTAATCTCAAGATGTTTGAGTAGGACATCAAATAAAGGAAATAAGAATAGAGGGATTAAATTAAAATATTTTAAATAACTAAATATGTTAATTAAGGCATCCAATTACTCTAATTTATAAATCATTGGAAAAATATTTATCAGATCTCTCCAATCATAGTCATTTTTAAAAAATAGGGCACACTTCTCTACAATAAATTGTGAAGAAGATTCTTTGTGCCACTTTATTATTCATGTGCAGAGATATTATAAAGATTATCGCCAACTATGGATCGCTCAGTTAATTGTTTTCATCTATTAAGATTAAAGATGAATATGATAATGCTAAAAAGTATGCCAAAAATTCAAAGGACTATTGAGTCACTTATTTTAGGGAGTGTGTGAATTTTTGGATCAATTAAAAGGAAAATTTATGCACAAGCTAGGATTAGCCTGAAACTATCCTATTACAAGAGATATGGACCCAAAAAAGGTTAATCAAAGAGAGCCAGTGATACCTAATGTTCAGGTAGTGATCAATGGATCCATAGACCTAAAAAAAGGGTCACCTATATCGTTAATCCCAAGAGGACAAGGTTTTGAATCCTAAGCCTATGGCACAATGAAATAGATCTAACTAGACCTATGATGAAAGTAAATGATTTCCAAAGGAAATGTAAGTAGTTGTGTAAGTAAAGTAAAATAAACTAAGGGTAAGGGTTAGAATAATCATAATGGGTAAGGTGACATAGTATATAAATGGGGGTCTAGGCAACCTAAAATAGAATATGGAAAGTCTAAGTAATCCTATAGATAAAACAAATTAATTCAGTTTAGAGAGGACATAGACAAGGATACACACATTCAATCACTAAGAAACAAACAACATATAATCTACTAAATGAAAGAATATAGGGTTAGAAATACTCACCTTGGGGTGGACCCATTGAGCCTCAATATTCCCCTTGGTTAATGGTGATTTGAAAAATATTGTTGTGGTTGTGAAGGCTTCAAAGGATGAAGTAGGATCTAGACCAAAAGGAACCCTCCTATTGAATCTCCAAAAATTCCACAAGACAAGCTTACTTCAAGATAATGTTCTAGATTTGTTAACGCTTCCAAATGTAACTTAGGGTAGAAGTGTGAGTGAAATCAAAGTGAATATAATTTATGTGATTGATTTGGAATGAAATATGATTTTCATATATAGCTATCTAATACCCAAAACCAACCCAAAATTCAAAGCCAAAAAATTAGCTATATCAATATAATTAAGAGATGTTAATTGAAACTGAATGGTATCAACTAGGTTGATATAGTAAAAATTATCAAAAAATAGGCTTATAATGGAATTGAGTTGGTTGATATAACACATGAAGGGAAAAGTCATGAAATAGATTATATCAGCCTAGCTGATGTTGTAGGATATAGTGAAACTAACAGATATAAATGGAATATGATGAAATGAGGTAGGTATAAAGATAGAACTAAGTAAAATAGACTAGGATAAGGAATGATATGAACATGATAACATAGCAACATCTCTCAAAAATCACCACATACATGCCCACCATATTGTACCCCCAACACACCCCATTTGCGATGTTTCAAATAGGGACCCACTTTATTTTCTTAGAATATTTATTCAAAAGGAAAAGTCTAAGAACATGATCTATGAATGAAAGAACATTAGAGCCCAAGCATCACGTATCTTAAATATTAAGGTTAAATTGAGTATTAAATTATTTCATTAGAAGTCAAGGTTTAAGCATTAATATATTCTTGATGAAAACATTTGATTTTCAAAATGAATCTTTTGATTTGGACAACTAACGAGACTAATGGTGTTATGTTCTAGTATATTTTTACTTCTTTTTTTCTCCTATGCATGCTATTCCATGCTTCAGTTTATTCAATTTCATATCCAAAACATCTCTAAACTCACCTGATTATGCCATACAACATCATCCCATTCATCCATAACCCTTGGTGATTGACTAAGATTTTATTTTATTTTGACTACCAATATTTTGACCAGTGTGACTATCCTACCCTTTTGTAGCTATCTAGTACTTAAAGAAAATTATGAAATATTCCAATTATCTAGATCATCAAGATCATGTAAAAGTGTCACCATCCCATTGACCTAGAGTCTAAGTGGAAAAATTACAAAGTCATGAAGTCATCTAGTCAAATAGAGTAGCGAGAGACCTCCACATGGTATCAACCCACTCATCTTGATTAATAGATATTTTCCCAACTCATGAAGTTTAAATGATTTCTCTAAAGCAAAAATATTTCTCCATGTGTCATTATCCCACTAACTCATAGATTATGTCAAAAAAGTTATATTATATCATCATCTGTTAAAGTAGAGAAATGAGAGCCATCCAAGTGTCATCATCTTAGGCACCTGTATTTTTACATATGTAAGTTATAAAGGCAAAGTTTAAATTATTTATCTGGTGCTATGAGATTTATCCACATGTCATAATAGTACTGACTTGGAGTCTGCATAATGTACAATAAATATTTTTATGCTCCAGATAAATGGATACCCAATATCTCTCCAAGTGTCATCATCTTAGAAACTTGTGGCCAAAATAATAAAGTATAAAGTGCTAGAGCTCAGTCACTGAAAAAAAGAGATATATAACCACATGTCTCCAAGATAAACAAGCAAATATAAAGACACAAAATCTAGATTTGAGAGTGAAAAAAAGGGACATATGTCATACTAAGTTGGCAAGGCACCTAGGAGTATTGAAAAGAAGCCACATGGCAATAAGATGCACTAAAGTTGGCAATACAAAATCAAAATTCAAATAATAAAAAGTAGACAAGAAATGGAGTGAAATCCATTATTTCCATTAATTCACATAAGTTATAATCTTAATGCATTCAATTCACATATCAAATGAATCTAAAATAATATAATCAGTTACAAAATGAGATTTGATCACATTGACTTCTAGTTACCTTGTGTACATTATGAATTCAAGTTTCACAATGACTTCAAGCTTTCAAAGAAACCATAATTATTGTATAGTTTTAATGGATTCCTCATAACACATTCCTCTCTTATCATATTAAATCACTAACATGATCAAATATATAAACACAATGTTTGATTTAGTGGCACTGCAACACAAGTTCAAACACTATTCAGCCATATGGGATGAAATGGAATCTATAGAAATATACAGGACAAAGGAGTAATTATCCCTATTCACATAGAGTTAAAAATATGACCTTGTTGGATATCAATATATTAGGCCTACAAAATGATGTGATGAAACTAGAGGCAATGCCCTATATTGACTTTCTCTTCATTTTATTTACAAATGAGAAAATTAATGGGAGAATATTGCACTTTATGCTCAATACTACCCCTATGGATTATATTGGTGGTAATGATTTTGAGAATTATTGTAGGATTCCTACTCTTAAAATCACCTATGGATAGGATATAGTCAATTCATGGCTACTTTCAAATTCAATCCCCAGTAAATTATAATAGTGGGTTGAGAACCCACATAACTTTACAATTAGAGGCCCAATTTCTTCTATCCCCATAGCATCTTTCAGACTAGGTGTTGAAATTTCCATGGCTCTATTGAACCAAATTTATCATTTCCCTAGCATCTCTTAAATCCATAATATATGGGTCTTTCTACTAGACATCATTTTGAGATCAAATAAAATCATTGCCCTAGGTGAAATTATCAATTTTAATTTAATGGATCACATTAATAACCCAAACAAGCTATTTGATGGTAATTTCTATATGATGTCATACATGGTGGATGATATAACTACCATAGTTAATTCATCCTTTGTATAACCTTGAGAACCATCCACAAAATATCCAAAAAATACGATTTGTGACGAATTCAACATTCTTCATGTGCATAATTTTATAAAGTAGATTAAGAGATTAATATAGACATTCTACCCTATGGTATATGGGGCCATCTATGATCAAAACATGCCTAGGTTATCACACTACATCAAGAGAACTATCATGGAAATGAGTGACTATTGGTATTACCCAAAGTGTTCCATAGTTAGGATAGAGGGCACCACAACACAACCTCTATATTTGCCATGTATTATTATAGAAAAAGTAGTATAAGAAGAAATTACTGTACAATTGGCTAATAGTGTACACATTCAATTTAGGGGTGCTAAATAAGGACCTCTAGACCCAACCCCTCTCAACATTGTCCACATGAAATAAATAAAATGGGATCACCTCAAATCTATGGTAAAAATAAGAATGCACTATGGTTTGAAGATGGCACCTTTTAGATATTAGGATACTATAAATAACATCAAAGAACACTTGAATAATATGAGAAAAAGGTTAAAATTTATTATGGACATGAATTATACAACCATGATTTTATATTCATGAATGCTCAATATGATAGTGATGTTATTAAAATTCATAGTATTGACATGTCTATGATAGTAGCCTAAATTATCAAATATGATCCTTCAATCACATAGGAAGATTCCAAGAGGATAGATAGAGAGAAATGAACTTCTACAATAATTTATGGGTCCCTTTTTCAAACAAGACAAGAAAAAGAAACCAATAAATATGAATAAATAAGTTTATATAGGGAGGCAAGTGTTCAAGATATATATGGTATTACCCAAGCTTTCGCCACACCTATAACTATTGCTACTCCTCTATTTACAACTAGCACTAAGAAATTTGTAGGTCTTAACAGAGCTATAGGGCCACTCTCTTTTTCACCCCTGCCTACATTAACCAAAATGTAACATGTAAGCATCCCTTATTTTTGTCACAAGTTCTTATTGACCCTTTATCATGAACTCCTACAACATCACAACTAGTGACTCCACCACTGAATGCAACCATTACCACTTTACCTCCACCTTCCACTCTTATGGTCCCTTCATATTCCATTCTACCCATTTCAGGACCAACCTTTACTCCTCATAAGTAACCTCTAAAGACTTATCAAAGGAATCTTAAGACTCCTATTGTGTCTCCTAAGGCTATATAAGAAGAAGAAAGGCCTTATAAGGGATTTTTTAATTAGAGAAGGCCCTCTAAATAAGGTGTCTAAGGGAGAACCAAAGGAAGAACAAAAGAATATTAATGAAGATGAATAAGAGGAATGATTATGTGAAGAAGATACATAAATTTCTAAGGAAATGGATGAAGATGAAGAGGAGGGAACTAAATCTAGAGGAATGAAGATATATGGATATTCTAAGGAGGTCAAACAAGAAAAGGCTGACCTTATTTCAACTGAGTTGTTATTAGAGGAAAAACAAGGTATAAAGGATGAATCAAAGTCTAGGAAAACAAATTAACATTAAAATCAAACTCTAATTACACCTCCAAGTCCTCTATTGTAAAATATAAAAGCAACAATTGTAGCAACTACAAAAACAACTATCATTGCCACTTCTCATCATAATGTTAGTTCACAACCTGATCATTCTTTAGGGTATTGTACTATTACTACTACTACAGTTAGCATAGTATAATCCACTAACCCTTCACATTATTTTATTTTTGATTCCCTAAGTCTAATAAATAGCCCTCATTCAATCATAATTCCAGTGTTGAAAAATATAACTCAAGGTCCAGTAAGTGGCATATTTTCTACTAACAAAAAACCAACCTAGGGTTCTTGATCCTATTAGGGTTGTTTACACATCAGTTACAACCTATATGTAACATTTACTCCAAACCACTATAATATATTCATTTTTTAGTGGAGATAACCCATAGACTATTACACTAATAAAATATGTACATTTTAAAAACTTAGTATCTACTTCTATTTTAAATTCATAGATTACACCCTTGAGACCATCCATACAATTAGGTATGCCAATTTACCAAGCTACCCAAATAGACTTCTCCATGGTTTCATTGCATAGAGAATAAAATAAGAATAAGTATATTATAGACATATAATCCTAGAAGAATGTCACTTACTAGAAAAATCCATTCTTTCCTTTCAAGAATTACCTAGACCATCTCCTGCTACCCAACCTGCTATAATTTTAATGTATTCTCAAGGACAACCTCCTTCTTCCACCTCCACATCCATAGAGAAAATAGAAACACAAGTTTTAGTGAATATCCACTCATGGATTTATAAATTACAAGAAGAAGAGGTAGGCAGATATGATCTAATAATCATTGAGTATCTAACTATAGAATTCCATTTTGATAGACAAACAAATACATTGAGAAAGGTTAAAAGAAAAAATATGCTTGTAGAGGGCGAAGTGTTGAGATAGAGTAGAGAGAAAACATATTATCTCTTGAAATAATAGAAGCCATAGTATAATCCACTCACCTTTCACATTATTTTATTTTTAATTCCTCAATTCCAAAAAGAGACCCCAGACATTCATAATGTTGGTATTGTAAAATATAGCTCAAGGCCCAATAAGTGGAATTTTTTCTATTCATAAATAATCAATTGAGGGTTATACCACTAGTAATCCTACTAGGATTGTTACATATCATTTACAATATATATGCAAAATTTGCTCCAAACCCATGTAACATATCCTTTTTTTAGTAGAGCTAATCCAAAAACCACTATTCTAGCAAGTGAGTACATTTCTAAAACCTAGTATCTACTTCTATTTTGGATGAATAAATTACATCCCTAGGATATCCAGATAATTAGGTATGATAATTGACCAGATACCCAAACAAACTCCTTCATGGTTTCATTTCATAGGGCACCCAACAAGACTAAGTATGTTATAGACACAAAAGCTCAGAAGAAGGTCACTAGCAGGAGAAAATCCATTCCTTCCTTTCCATAATTGCTTACACCATCTCCTACTACCAATCTTGATACAAATTTAAAGCATCTTATAAGACAATATCCTTCTTCTACCTCTACATCCATAGAGAAAATAAAACCACAAACTATAATGAATATCCCCGCATGGATTCAAAAGTTACAAGAATAGTAGGTAGGTAGATAGGATCTAATAATAGTTGAGCATCCAATTATAGGATTCCATTTTGATAGACAAATGAATACATTGAGAAAGTTTAAAATAATAATTGTGCTTACAGAGGGTAAAAGTGTTGAGCTAGAGCAAAGATAAGTCATATTTTCTCTAACCAAAAATAGAAAATTAAACCCCACAAACCTAAATGAATATAAGGAGGATCCTTATAGTTTTGTGGATGCAACTAGAGGGGTTTTAAAGCAAATGTTTAAGAGATATGAATAGTCTAGGTAATGGTAACAACAAGAAAATATCATTCTAGCTCAGAAAGAAATTGTAGATAATGTGTAGAGTGTAACTAAGAAGTTGTATGACATTCTTAATTCAATAAGGTCCATAAAGGTTAAATCTTAGCCTAAATGGGGAGATCTATC
This sequence comes from Torreya grandis, assembly GCA_037957365.1. Classification (NCBI taxonomy): domain Eukaryota; kingdom Viridiplantae; phylum Streptophyta; class Pinopsida; order Cupressales; family Taxaceae; genus Torreya; species Torreya grandis. The sequence continues at coordinate 857,075 of JARHVA010002984.1, read as the reverse complement.
CTAGTTATATAATAAGATGAAAGATATAGAAGGTAGGATCAAATTCATGGGTCGAGATACTATAAATATAACTTATGATCATCTAAATTTAATAACAGTTCCAGAGGTTGCATGTGCACAAAGTCACATGGCCACCAAGAGAGATAGCTTTCTTGACTGACATCAAGAGATGCAAAATTTAGTACAACAATTTATCAGTCAAGAATGAAAAGCTATCTCTATTTTTAAAAACATGACAGTTGTAGGTGTGAATACTCCTCTTGGGAAAATGGTTATTAAGCCTATTTTTAAAGGTCTTCTCAAAGCTTTAACTGACATATTTTGAGTTGAGATTGAGGGGTTACTCTATAATAATAATGAAGAGATCATATAGCTAATAGATTTTAATATGAGAAATGTTAATGAAATAGACACCCTGTATGTGGAAGTCAAGGTTGTGATGGTTTTGAAAAAGAAGTTGATGGATAAGATTCTATAGTTTTTAAAAAGATATCTTCTTGATTTCGAGATTATCAATATTTATTTTTAGGATAGTCATGCCTTGTAATTATAAATGGAAGAACCAAAAAAATCTACTACTACTGCACCAACACTGTTAGAACCTCCATAAGGCACTCAACCTTAGGCTCCAAAGTACACATTAGCACAAACTCAGATTGGGCTAGCCTATGTTTCACTCCCCACATTTACTACAGTAAAAAGGACTAATTCAATTAGTTATTTGGCCAACCAAACACATGTAATGCCTCCAATTATAGTCACAATGCTACCAATACCATTGTTCATTCTAGTCACAGGCTTATTTAGAACACAACAACACCCACTTAAGTTCTAACTCTAGTTATAAATACAACACAAGTGACTGTCACAAGCTTACAAACTTATTCATTGGGTGGTTCCACATCAACAATACAGGTGGATTTTAATATGAGTTACAAGACTAAGTTGTAACTTAAGATTATTTTTAGCTGGGCTATTTTCATATTTTAGAGTCCTTTTGGTGAGGAATTGATATTTGTAATTGTATTGAATATATCCATGGTATATATGAGTTTTGATACTTAGTTCATAAATTAAGAAATTTAAATTTAGACTTCACTTGGAGGATGAGGCAACCCCTCCCTAATTTATTTATAATTTGATCCTCTTGATTTCAAAAGGAGGAGAATTTTGGATACCAAGATAAATAAGAAATTCCATGAATTATTCTACAAGTTTGTCTCAATGTGCAATCTTTTATTCTTCTCCAAATCTATGATTCATTTTATAAGTTCTATTATTCTATTATTTTAGAGTTTGGGTTGTGTAAAAGTGTTATTTGATATAGTTTTTCATATTATGTAGTAACTAATTTGAATATTTTATTTTTAATAATCATAATCTCCCTTTGTAGATGTGCAATTGAAATCCTAGAAATGCAACAACATTTGATTATGAGTTGCCAAGTTCACTATGTCTAGTTCCTTTGGAATCCTAATTATGTTTAAATATTTTGTGTGTTAATAATAAATTACAACAAACATTAGTTCTTTGAATACTTGTCCAACCCATAGTGCAAGATCAAGTTTATAAGGGTTTCATCCATCTTTGACTCACAAACCTTCTTTTCTGCCCTACCATTATTTCATTTTTGAGATTCTTTTGATCTTGCACACTTTAGGTTAGATTAACCCATAATACACCCATATCAATAAGATATTAGACTCACATCATATATAAAACATCTGAGGTAAATAACTACTCCACTCACTTCTATTCCACCACTAGGTTGTTTACAAAACCTAATATCTTGCAACTTATGCCTTAGAGTGAACTTTCTTTTCACCAATCCTAAAATATTAGAGGTTACCTCATAAGATTCCCTGGTATTCATAAAACCCACATTAATAAGAACTAAATTGGCATTAGAAGGAAGGATGAATTTTTATTTCCTTAAAATATAACTTGAGTTACACTAGATATGCTTAGAAGACTAATAAGGTCCACCTTAGATACAAGCTTATTATTCCCACCCTTGCAGATCCATAAAAATGTTAGGTTAGATCAAGGTATTTTAGGAGGACCCTAGCTTGATCCTTCTACCTAGTCAGAATATCCTATCCTCCTCCACATATAATGGCCTTAGCTTGGTTATCTAACTCTACTATTATTGTCCTTAGAGACATGCATGATTTGCCTAGAAATTTAAAAAAGTATCCTCTTACATTTTCTCCCTCAGGAGGTAGGACTACTAAAGAGCATATAAATACTTTCAAGACTTATTTAGGTATAATAAATGTGACCCATGAATATGTGGCATGCAAAATCTTACATTTTCCCCTACAAGATGATGCTTATGATTGGTTCCTCAATATTCTAGAAAATTTGATTAGCTCTTAGAACTAGTGTCAAGAAACATTTTTGGCACAATTTGGATATGTTACTAGCCCAAGTGTCATATACCAACACTTTAAAAGTATTATAAGAGATCCTAATGAGCCAATCAAATCATTTAACACAAGGTTCCAAATGATGTATAGTAGAGTTCATAATTACTATAAACCCAATTGACATTAACCCTTAAAATGTACAAGAATGCCTTGGATTATATGATAGTTGTATTTATCCATAGGGAACCTAATATTACCATGCTACCTTTAACTTATGCCAAAGTTATTTATATTAACAAACAATTAAATCTCCATTCAAAAGCTTGGCACTACCCAATATTGGTCCTAATTGTCTTATCCTTAACCCAATTTCAAATTCTAGTCAGAATGTCATGGCTCAAAATCAAAACCAAGTGTATAAAAAACTACTTTTGGATCATGCTCCACCCAACCAAAATCTCAATTTTTTGAATAATTTTATGACTACACCTAATCAACAAAATTAGAACTAGTCTTTGATACTAGTCAACACTACTACAACCTAGGGTACTTCTGATTCTACTAAAATAGAATTGTATGTTATCTAATAAAAGGTCAGAAATTGAGTAATGAATTTATGAGCATGCATAAATGAATGGGAAGCACCATAGGACATAATATTAATAATAATTTATCATTCCATAGGTATAATAGGAATTTTAATAGATCTAGGAACAATAAAGTGTTAGGTTGTGGAGCTAAAAGCTTCACCAGGATGCAAACAGGAGGAGTTGCAGAGGCTACAAAGTTTCAGAACAAGTTACAGGGCAACCGATGTCAGTCATATTGTAGTGTAGAAGCAATCGATGTCAATTATTAGTCGACTGACATCGGTCAGGAAGGAACTGACGTCAGCAACCTGTGTGTGCATGTGTTTGCATGCGGGTCAAGAACTGGTCTATTTTTGGACAGTTAGTTTGCATGTAAAGACTCATTTTAGTCTTGGAGCTGCATTTCTAATTATTGTAATTAATAAAGTCTAATTATTGTATGCATGAGATCTATATAATAGACTCATGGGCTATATTGTAAAGTGTGCTAGAAAGCCATTGTGCTTGTAGAGAGAGCAAGAGTATCTCCTCCTAGTTCCAAAGGGGTGCTGAGTGTGTATGATCAGGGAGAGTTGTAGGTTGTGCAAGTTCTGGTAGAAGATCCACCGGGGTACTGGTTGAAGAATCATAGGGACTTGGTGAGGCAAGGACAAGGGTTCTTCAAGGTGTAGAGACATCTACATGGTAAGTAAGGTCTATTGATTTGTAGGTTGTTATAAGATAAGGGAGATCTACTTGGAGTATGGTTGTGTACTTGGTGTAATGGCAGTGTTGTTACTGACTAGTGGAGGTGAACAACAACTCTATGTTTGAGTTGATTGTTGTGACCGTGATTGAGAGAGTGAACTGTTGGAGGAGAATTACTGGTGAACCCTAGAAGTGTGGGTGCTCTAGAGGTGTGAGAAGATGTGTGGCATCTTCTTTATTGTATTTCCTTCTAGATGAGTATTAATACAATTGGGTATTGTCTCTCATATTCTGTGTTGTTTCATATTTCTAGTTACTTATTCATTCTGGTTAAATTCCGTGTTTAGTTGCTTATACAAGAAGTAATCATGTGTGCCCTTAGTGGGTAGTAGAGGATCTCGACACATAGTATCAGAGCTTTTGGTTGGGTTTACTAATAGGTTGTATCAGATCTGGTTAGTGTTTGTTGATTATAGGGTACTCACAGGGTTTTTTGATTGAGTGGGAGTATAGCAATGGTAGAAGAAAGTAAGCCACAAATGGAGAAACTGAATAGCACAAATGGTCTGATTGATGGAAAGAAAGAGTAGGTAAAGAAATATTGTTGGTTGGTAGAAGATTAGCATGAAATAAAGGAAGAAGCAGATGTTGTAAGTGATGTTGCACTAGATGCTCTGGATAAAGTAGAATCTTGGTTTATAGATTATGTTGCCTCTTTCCATGCAGCCTGAAATAGAGCATCTTTTCATGAGTATGTCCAGGGAGACTTTGGAGAGATCTATTTAGGGGTTGGTGAGCCTTTTCAGATTGTTGGCGAAGGGGAAGTGAAGCTGAAATTGCAGACAGGTAACACATGGGTGTTGAAGAAAGTCATGCACGTTCCAATCTTGGAGATGAGTCTAATTTCTTCAAGAAAGTTGGGTGATGAGAGATGCACAATAACTCTAATAGCAGATGCACTTGAATTAGATAGTGGTAAGAAAGTAGGTAACCTTTATCTATCTACTTATATTACTGATTCACCTTCTGTTGCAGAGATGTGGCTTTGTAGGCTTGGTCACATGTGTAAGAAGGGAATGCATGTTCTTAAGTGGAAAATAGATATCTTTGACAAACTTAAGAACTGGAAAGCCTTGGTGTTCATGGAGGAGATGACAGACAAAGATCAGCTGAGGGGACTAAATTATTTTGAGCAGGGTTGTGTTAATTTGAACAAGGTTTTGATCCAAAAGGAGCTCACAGGTAAAAGTCATCGCTCACAAGTAAAACACAAAGACCGATGTCGGTTAGAAAATCAACATCGGTGTCCATGTAGGGACTAATTTCAGCTATGTGTAGACCAATGTTAGTGACTCAAGGACGAGTAAACATTAGCGTCAGTTAGGGAACTGATGTCGGCAATGAGGTAGTCGCATGGAACCACCATCGGTTGGGTGCAGACTGAGATGTGACTGACATCAGTCATTGCGATAGATTTTGGGTGGACAACAAGCTGTCAAGGAGTCTCAAGCACCCATATGGAGGATTGAAAGGGTAAGTAAGCCTCAAATTCATCATTTCCCTTCTTTACACTACTTGTTGCTCATTGATGGTCAAGAACCAAGAAGTCATTAAAGAAGAAGACTAGGTAGATCCAAGAAACAGTGGGAGCTTGGCATGGATGAGGAATGTGATTCCTTGGAGAAGAACCAAATGGGATTTTTTTTGGGGGAGGAGTTACCAGCTGGAAGAAAGCTCTAAGAGATGTATGGATTTTCAAGATGAAGAAGAGTGGGAATGGACACGTGAGATGGAAGGCTAGGGTATATGGTCTTGAGTAAGCTATAGGGCAATGGAGGTTTGACAGGGATATGACTAAACATGGCTTTAGTCAAAGTCAATGTGACCATTGTGTTTTCATTTACCAGGTTGGATGATGATTGCAACATTATCCTGTTACTATTGTGTGGTTGCTTGTTGCAGGGTTACACATGCAGGGAGTTTTTGAGCTAAAGGTAAAGTTAGTTCAGAGGTATGTCATGAAGAATTTGGAGCAGCAAAATTCTTTGGCATAAGAGACATGGAAGATCATAGGTTGATTTTGTCTCTAGTGGGAGCTAATGTGAAGAAGGTGTTGGTGGGGTTCAATACATAGGATGCAAAACTGGTAATCACACCAAGGGATAGATAGTTTAAGCTGAGCTTAGAATAGTGTTCAAAATCACATGAGGTCTAGTGTAGACCTGAGTTTTTCCAAGCAGTGGGAGTTGTCAGAGAGTTTGGAGCCAATTTGAGGAAGGAGCACTGGAAAGCATTTCAGTGGGTTCTTAGGTATTTGAGAGGGACTAGCAGCAGGTTAACATGTTATGCAGGGTCAAGGTCTTCACTACATGGGTTTGTAGGTTCAGATGTGGCAAGTTACTTGGATGACAGGAGATGCACCACAGGTTGTGTGGTGGTTGGTCTTCAAGATTGAGCTTGAAGAGGGATACAAGCCAAGAAATAGATTAGACAGGGTACAAGTATAGGTACAGTGCAACTGTTTATCTCCAAGTGGGAGATTGTTAGGTTATGGAACTAAAAGCTTCGCCAAGATGCAAACAGGAGGAGTTGCAGAGGTTGCAAAGTTGTAGAACAAGTTACAGGGCAACTGACGTCGATCTAATCAACTGATGTCAGTTATTAGTCAGCTGACATTGGTCAGGAAGGAACTGACATCGGCAACTTGTGTGTGCATGCGTTTGTATGCGGGTTGAGAACTGGTCTATTTTTGGATAGTCAATTTGCATGTAAAGACTTATTTTAGTCTTGGAGCTGCATTTCTAATTATTTTAATTAAGAAAGTCTAATTATTGTATGCATGAGATCTATATAATATACTCATGGGCTGTATTGTAAAGTGTGCTATAAAGCCATTGTGCTTGTAGAGAGAGCAAGAGTAGCTCCTCCTAGTTCCAAAGGGGTGCTGAGTGTGTATGATCAGGGAAAGTTGCAGGTTGTGCAAGTTTTGGTAGAAGATCCACCAGGGTACTGGTTGAAGAATCATAAGAACTTGGTGAGGCAAGGACAAGGGTTCTTCAAGGTGTAGAGACATCTACATGGTAAGTAAGGTCTATTGATTTACAGGTTGTTGCAAGAGAAGGGAGATCTACTTGGAGTATGATTGTGTACTTGGTGTACTGGCAGCGTTGTTACTGACTGGTGGAGGTGAACATCAACTCTATGTTTGAGTTGATTGTTGTGACCATGATTGAGAGAGTGAACTGTTGGAGGAGAATTAATGGTGAACCCCAGAAGTGTGGGAGCTCTAGAGGTGTGAGAAGAAGTGTGGCATCTTATTTATTGTATTTCCTTCTGGATGAGTATTAATACAATTGGGTATTGTCTCTCATATTTTGTGTTGTTTCATATTTCTAGTTACTTATTCATTCTGGTTAAATTCCATTTTAAGTTGCTTATACAATAAGTAATCATGTGTGCCCTTAGTGGGTAGTAGAGGATCCTGACATAAAGAGTATCCACCACCTAATAAGGCACCTAAAATAAACATTATGGAAGCAACACTACCTAATTGGTGTTGGGCCCATAATATAACTAAGCATGGTGAGCTAGATTACATAGATTTATGCACCACTTTTAAGATATTTTAAAAGGAAATAGACAAAAAAGAAAACTTTGTAAATCAATAAGAGCCATCTTCTTCCACTACTCCAGGTCCTTCCAAAATAACAATTGCTTTTGAGACACATGATTTACCCTTTCCAGTTGAAGATGAGAATGAACTTGAGGATAACATAAATGAAATTCATGTCTTCTAGTAGTTTAAGAGAATCAATTACAACTTGAGGAAAAAATAACTTGCTACTACTTTGATGCCTCTAAATAATAGTACTACTAATCATCTATATCTAAAATCAAACAAAATTCTACCTCCTCCAAAAGGGAATGATCAATAATGGAGTGCAGATCTATAGAGAAAAAGTGGATATGATATAGTCGAAGATATGAAAAAAATCAAAGAAAATATCACTCTTCATGAGCTAGATCACATTACTAAAAAAAGAGAATTATTTCTCAAAGCCTTGACTGGGAGACCATTTATTGATAATCAAAGGCTACTCACAATAATGTGGTCATTTACAAAGACAAACCTGAGGTACCACTTTTTATGCTAATTATTAGAATATTTGGTAAGAATGTGCATAATTGTCTACTTTACTTAGGTACCTTAGCCAATACAATGCCCATAACTATATATAAAAATTTGGGTTTGACCCTAGATAAATCCAAAAGAGTGGTACTACAACTAGATAGATTATCTATGCCATGCATTGGGGAGTTGACAAATGTACACATTTAGCTTGCTTTAGAGCCACATGTAAACAATACATAGACATTTTGGGAATCAAAATTACTAAATCTTATGTTTTGCTTCTAAGTCATGATTTTCCAAAGACACTAAATGGGTACATAGAAACTAAATTATCACATATGTGGCTACCTTGGAAGGGAGTAGCCAATTAGATTTGAGTAGATCAGGAATAAAAAATGAATTACCTCAATAAAAAATATAATGCCAAGAATGAGAAGGTTGACTTTGTATCCTCACATGTAGGTGTTTATCCCTTCAACATAAAGGATCAACCTCCTGAATAAGAATTTGAAGGCCCTTCACAGTTGTGGACTCTACACTTTGACGGTGCCAGATCGAAGTCAGGTTATAGTGTTGGCATAACATTGACTATCCTAGATGGGAAACAATATCTAGTTGTATATAAGTTGAAATTATATTTCACTAACAACTGAGATGAGTATGAAGCTTTGATATTAAGCATATAGTTTGTGCTAAAACATACCATCAAGTAGTTACTGATATTTGATGATTCTAAACTAGTTGTCAATTAGATCAAAAAGAAATATCAATAAAACTTGTTTAATTGTAATAAGTATGAACACAGAGATTGGGATCTTATTGAATCCTTTGAAGTATTCAACATTAATTTTTTTATAAGAAAAGAAAATCAAACAATAGATTTGATAGCAGCTTTAGCTACCAACCTAACACCAATCCAAGAATATAATATGCAAAAGTTTTTTTTTGAGTTGGTTGCTTGCCCTTCTATCCCAGACATGTGGATAAATTTTAGGTATTTGATGATGATCAACAAATCATACAATTTATGAATAGTTTTGGAGTCTTTGAATCTCAAACAATAGATGAAAATGATTTCAAACCTATGACCATAAAAGACCTAGGAGAAGATGGCATCTTACAACTGAAAAAGAATTGTATACCTATGGGCATGGTTTCATTATAATGATATTTTGACATAGATCCACATGATCAAAATCAAAAACATTCTAAATAATCTGAGTCTGATATTTTCAAAGAAAAGTTAGGTACTAATGAGCATACTTAGTATGCCAACATTGGCCTAAGTTTTACTAAAAGTGAGATAGAAAAATTGAAGGGTATGTTCACAAGATATAAAGATGTGATAGCTTAGACATATAAAGTCTTGAGAATATTTGATCTTAGGGTCATCACACACACTATCCCTTTAAAACTAGATAACAAACCCTTCATGTAGCAATAAAGGCCTATAAATCCAATTTTGGAACCCCTCATTTAGATATAATTTCAAAAGTTATCAGATGCTAAGATTGTGTTTCCAATAAAAAATTCCACTTGGGTTTATAATTTAGTGTCCATTAGAAGAAATAATGGAGAAATCAGGGTATGTGTTAAATTTAGGAACTTGAATTGAGCATAAGAAAAGGATAATTATTCTGTCTTCCTTAGATTAGGTAACCTAAATGTTTAGTGTGTTTGAGATGATGCCCTTTTTGGATCGATTCTAAGGCTATAATCAAGTGTTGGTGGAAGCATAACATAGAATGAAGACCATTTTTACCACCAAATGGGATACTTTTACCTATAAAAGGATGTTTTTTAGATTGATTAATGTAGGATCAACCTTCCAATGTGCTATGGACTTCAATTTTTAGAAACTAGTTGGAAATTGAAACATCATCTACATGGATGATCTCATAGTGTTTTCAAATAATGGAGTCGATCATGTAGATCATCTATTGAAGGTGTTCAATAGATATGAAATATATGTAGTGTCATTGAATCCAAAGAGGAGCATCTTTGAAGTTAATGAAAGAAAATTATTAGGTCATGTCATTACCAAAGATGGGATTTTTATTAACCTACAATGGATCCATGCAATTTAAAATATAATGCCTCCTAACACTAAGAAATAATTGAAGTCTTTTTTTGCCAAGTAAAATTTGTGATAAATTTCATTTCTAGATTTGTAGAGATGTCAAGCCACTAAATGGGATGTTGAATTAGGATGCTAAAATAAAATGGAAAACTAAAGATAAGAACACTTTTCAAAACTACCATTGCTCAACCCTTTCTTTTGATCAATCTTAATATCAAGAGATATTTATATTTTTATTAATTTGCTTCATAACATACCATAACAATAGTAATCATGCAAAAGGTAGATGGTAATGAACATTTGATTTCCTTCATGAGTAATAAATTTAAAAATGTAGAGCTAAAATATTCAATGACAGATATGTAAACATATGCAATGATAAAAGTTGTAAAGAAGTTTAGACACTACATTCTTGGGAACAAGACATATACCATTGTCTTAGATCTAGTTGTCAAGCTCACGCTTGGACAAAATGAATTAGGTGAGAGAATAGGAAAGTGGATACTAAAGATGTAATAGTTTGATCTTGAAATCAAACCGTCTAAGATGGTGCAAGGCCAAGGAATCATCCAAATCATGACTAAAATAGATCCATGTATTCATATTAGATATAACAATGAAATAGAGGTAGATAATGGTGACTGGTATTCTGACATCATCCATTACTACTCACATGTACATGCCTATTCAAGTTGAATATAAATCAAAGGTAAGCTCTCAAGATCAAGTCATCCCATTACATGATTAAAAAGGGATTATTTTATAAAAATAATTATGAGGGCATCTACTTAAGGTGTGTCTCAAGAGAGGAATATACATATATCTTCTATAAATTACATCAAAAAATAAGCAATGGACATCCCTTAGGCAATGAAATAGATCTTAAGATATTTAGAATGGGACACTACTAGATAATAGTTTTAAGAGATTCCCATAATCATGTCAAAACATCCCAAGAATGCTAGGTATTTAGAGAAAGGTAAGTGCATTCTAGCATGCCTTTAGAACTAGTCATTGAAGGATGTCTTTTTACTCAATAGGGTCTAAAATTTATTGGGATGATCAACCAAACCTTTAGTAGGACATAAGTTTTTCCAAATAGCCACTGATTATTACACAAGGTGGATAGAGTTTGTGGCTACTAAGAATTATAGAGCCCAAGATATGATCAAATTTATGGAAGAAAACATATTGACTAGGTTTGGCACTCTAATTTCTTTGGTCTATGATAATAGTCCAATGTTTCAATCTATAAAATTTATTGAGTTAGACTTCAACAATCAAATTACCATCAATTTTTCATTTAATTATTATCACCAAGCGATTGTAGTATCTGAGTCCATGAACAAGAACTTGATGGATACCATCAATAATTCAACACAAGATAAACCAAGATAATGGCATTTGTTACTAAAGTATACACTATGGGCAGATAACAAAGGCATAAGGAATACCTAAAGGCTTCAAATTTCCTAATAGTGTATATAATATTGGAATAAAAATTATTGAGAAGGGGGAGGGTGAATCATTATTCAAAAACTTTCTTAAAGAACCTTAATTAATCATAGATCATTTAAACAAGCATGTACATCTTAGCAAAAATAAACACCAATCCATAAGAACTTTATGGTAAAACCTCAAGGGGAAAATACACATTGATGTTGTAAATGGGATCAATTATTATAATATAAACACTGACTTTAGTGAAGCACCCACTTCACATGGAGTACCAACCCCAACTAGCGAAGCACCAACTCAGCTAGGATTTAGCAAACACCAACTTGCAAGGAGGCACCAACCCCCTAGATGACTCAGCACCAACTTAACCCCCTAAAACACTAGATAAAATTTATAATACCTTTTTTTATCATACAATATATGATGATATTCTTCCTCAACTCTTTACACACTTCTTTCCTTCTCAAATTGGTTTCTAGCCTTCTTCGTTCAACTAACCCTCTTTTTGACTTGATTGGGTCATATGACCTTGATTTTAATATAAAAAAATTCTATCAAAACTTCATCATATTTCCTATACAAACCCATGATAGTATATAATACCTTATTCTTGTTAACAATTTTCTATTTCATTCACTTGATCTCTTCATTCTCTAACTCACATAAATAAGCCTAATTAGCCTTGATTTTATACAAGTCACTTGATCTCACACAAATTGGTCAGATATACACACTTTCATACTTTTATTACCCTTAAAATAATTCATATAACATGTTCCAATCATGAATCAACCAATACATTAGGTCGGGCATAGCTTAATAGGTTACATTCCTTCTTTAGGTCTCATGGAGACCTATTATGCCTTCTTAGTCAAATGTTACACTTGGCCTTCCTTGGAAAACTTAAAAACTTCACATGTAGTAGGAAAACCTAATATTAAAATAAAATATACCTTATCCAAGTTCTATTTATGTCCACACCACCTTTTAGGTCCAACCACCACTTGAACCCCTTCTTAAAACATTGTTCACAATTGGCCTGTGTATACCTAGGAATTTATCCTTAATAAATGAAGCATAAACTCAATTTTTATAAAAAACCATGGAAAAAAATCACATATAGAATATAATTCTGGACTCAGGGTCATAAAAACTTAATTATATTCTTCAACTCAAGGTATACAGGCTCAAACTCATCTTTGCATGATGCTTACTTTGAACTACCAACTGGCTTCAAAACACAATCTAGGAAAAATGAACTTATGACACTTAAATTGAAAATATTTAATGGATTTAAATGAATTAGGATGATCATATAATATCTTTATAATAACCTCAAATAAATAGATCATAAGCTCTAATGGAAACTATTGGTCTTATAGACCAATCTATTGACCTTCTCTCACAGTCCTTACTCGGCTAGATAAGCCATTTTGGATTCAATGTTACAAAGTCTTACACTAACATAAAAGAATATAAAAATAATTTATAGTTTATATATATCTCTTTTAAAATCACCATATTCATCAGACACTCCAATTAAGAAGATAAGGCTTCAAACTCATCACTATAACTTGCTTATCCTGATCTACCAATTTACCTTCAAACATAGTCATGGTGATAATGACCTTAAACATATATGTAGACACTTAAAAATAATTAAAATTAATTTGTATCATAGTATAAGATAATTATACCAATATAAAATAGGTATATAACATGTTGATATGAAAATATTGGTCTTGCAGACCAATCTCATGACTTCACACCTTCACTGTCTTATCTGCACTAGACATGTCAACTTATGAGAAAAAATTTCATCATTATTACTGACCTAAAAAACATATATAAAACATGAAAATTTATTAAATATCTTGAAAAAAATATCCATGCATCTGGATTCATCCCTAATCTATGATATCATATCCCTAATCACCTTCTCACTTTTGCTTGGTTTTCTCACTATCTATACCACTAGGTTTGTTAGCAATTGGTCAACTTGTATGATAAGTTTAACACCCATAAGAGATATAATATACTGAAAAACTACCACGTACATAAGATAAAAGCCTCAAAATTTATCCTCTAATGATTTTCATACTTTGACTTAGACAACTCAATCTTTTACAACAAATTTTTGAGAAACAAGGTCTTTCCTTTAGGGTTTTCTCACACACCTAAAAAAATACTCACACTTTGAGGTTATTGGGAGAGTTTAATATAACCTAAAATAACTTAAATATCCATATCAAAACATTATGATCACTTTAGAACAAGATATTCAACATCAGGTCATTGTTAGGGTTCTTTGAGGGTTTAAACCAACTTCTAGTTTTAACGATCATTCATATAGCTTATTTACTCATTCCAAAAACAAATGCTTATAAATTTGAGATAATATCCTTAAAAATATATCATGAATGACTTATTTCATCATGAAGATGTTGCACATGTCAATAAACACTTGAAAAACCTTTTTGGGTAGACTACTCTTCATTTTATGCACTCGAGAGACCTTATACCACTTTTTCATGCATTAAAAGTAAAATCACGACCTAAAACTTTATAAATATGATCAAATAAAAAATTTATACCTCTTTCCATGCTCACATACTCATAGATGCCTTGTAAATTGATCTTGATACCCCATCTACCCACCATCTCTCTTTTTTCTCTATAGGCCTTTGACTTGTAAGTCACAATAGGTCTTAAAGCTGACCTTCTAACCACTATCCAAGTGTTATCAACACCTCATGTAAAAAATAAAACAACCTCTCTCATTTTAAAACACTGTCATGTATTATTCATATGTCTTATCAATAGCTCATGTTACTTCATTAGGCCAAGTAGGGTCTAGAGGTGGTCTAGTTGCATATTTAGGCTTAAGGCCTTACCCTTATAGGCTATCTTGAAATTATCCTATGTGCTTAAAGACCTCATATTCATGATAAAACAAACTTATAAACCTTTTTCTTTAGAGCTTCAATAGAACATCTTTGGAAATTTATCAGAACATCTTCAAAGTTGCTTGGGTGGATCTTCGAGGCTACCTGACAGATCTTCAAAGCTTTAATAGAACATATTCATAGCTCAATGAAGTATCTTCAAAGATAATTATGAGTATATTTATATATAAACTAAGGATATTCATAGCTCACTGTGTTCTATGTTAAGTCTTCATATCAGTCATACAAGCTCATACACCGCACACCATACATCTTGACATCAATGACATCAATTTTGACATCAATGAAAAAAATATCAATAAACTCCCCCTTTGTCATTGATGGCAAACCATTCTCCAAAGTGATCACTCTCATCTCCCCTAGTCTGGTCAAATTCCATTCTTAGACTTTCTCTCCATTTGACATTAATGACAAAGGTCTTCCAAATCTATCATCTCTTTAAAAATGAACTTATATTAAAAGACCAATTAAACATAGATCAAGCTCATAAAACAACTTGAATAGCTCCCCCTCAAACCAAGCATGATCTACAATGCTTCTATTGATAGGAGAAATCAAGTGTCACATGTAACTATGAGAATCATACTTTCTCCCTCTGGGCTGATACTACATCTTAAAAGACACTAGATGGCACACAATATTTAGAAACTATATAAACCACCCATGACAACCACTCTTAGAAACTTCTCTCAATCAGTTCACTTCAACCTCATTCTAAACTATCTTCCTTTTTCAGATCATTCTCCCTGTTGGTCCATTAAAAAATTAACAAATAGAATATATGAAGCATCTCAAACACATGCTCCCCTTAAATCCATACATACCTCTATTCTGATATCAAAATTAACCACTCTCTTGACAAATAATTTATAACTACCAAGCTCCCCCTTAGACCAAGCATATCTCCTTTAAATAAACTAGGAACTCATGATCACTTACCTTCCTTGACATGATTGAAGAATATCAAACTCTTGATCACACATTAGGCTACCACACTCTTGACATCAATTGTAGAATTAGGGACCCTCCTTTATCTTCAAATCTCAACACATGAGTCAATAGGACTCTTAAACCATCCTCATCTTCCATCAAGCATTTTGACACCAATACTCCTTAACACAGATCAAGCTCAACTACTCACACAAATAGATACCAAAGGCTTACATCTCATATACCAATTGAATTTACTTTGACCTTAGATCTCGCATCATGCTACCTATTACACTTCAGACCTCAGAGCTACCAACTCAGGAATGGATAATATGCATCTTCATCTCCTTGTTTGCAACATAGACAACCTAGAATATTCTCAAGATGAAACCTTCTTTGATTGCAACCTCATTCTTATACTGATATCAGAATGTATCGATGAAGCCTAATGGAGCCACCCATTTTCACAAGGCATTAAAACACCATGAACTTAGGAGATTCCTAGATCTTCATATTCTCACAAGACTAAATATTCTTCAATGTCCTTCTGGGCTTGATTGGTATTATAAGCTTGATCTCATCATCAATCATTTGATAATCAATGTGAGTTGATAACATAAATTACTAGATTGATTTCATATGTGAGGCATGTTATATCATAACAAATACTCCACTTGATTTTGTAAATTGATCATTACTTATATTTACTACCTTTGGTTTTTATACATTCATTTGCCTTCTTTCTTGCACTCTAAGGGATTCAAACTTCCTATTTTAACTTGATGACCTTCTAACTCTATTAAGATAGAATATTACAATGTGTCCTACATTATGATAGCTATAAAAACCACCTTATATATACCATTTTAATGATGTGAATTATGACTCCTTCCATAGTTCCATGAGTAATCATTATTAGAGGGTATTTTACACTCTCTTGCTCTATGACCAAACTAATTACATACAAAATAGTAACCATTGAAATAACTAGCATACCTTATAGCATTAGTCTATTTGATAGATATTTTCATGTTGACCTTTTTGTCTTCAATAGTCTTCTCTTTGACTAGAGGTTCCTCCTTTTGGTATTCTTTGAAACCAAGACCTATCTTGTCACTTGCAGACTTTTGACTACTCAAGATATCATCTAGAGCCTTTGTGCTCTTTTCAAACTTCAAAAATCTCTTCACCGTGCTAGATGATTGATGAAAATTAGATTTCAAGGATTCTATTTTAGTTTCATACCTAATGCATTCTTCCTCTTTAGCCTTTAGGCTTGCTATCATAATTCCCATCAAGGTTTTTAATTTCTAGATGATCTCTTAATACTCCTTGGTGTTTCCACTTAGACTTTCTTCAAACAAATTAAATTGTTCCTCGTAGTACTAAACTAATGAATTAATTTTATTATTCTTATTATTCACAATATTCAATTATTCTAAGGCACTCATGAGCTCAACTTCAAGATCCACTTTATCTTCTCCTTCCTCACTATCATACATATCTCCAAAGGTCATGCATTCTTTTTCTTGGGAGAAACATGATTCTTTGGTCATGAAAAGGATTTCATTTCCAATTTAGAATCACTCCTTTCACTCTCATATGAGGAACTACTATCTTATTTGGTGTACAAGTTTCTCTTGTTCTTGAATGATTTCTTCTCGCCTTCATACTTTCTAAAACTCTTCTTGTTCTTGTCAGACCTATAATATTTCATGTCTACATCATGAGGTTCATCATGTTATTCATCATGCTCAACCTTATACTTATGAGGATAATTATTTAAAAAATGTCCAATCTCTCCACAATTGAAACACTTTAATGTCAATTTACCTTTGTACTTAATTGAACTTATCTTTAGCCTCCTAGCAAACATGGTAATCAATTCATCATCATTAATATCTGAATCAACATCATCCTTCACCTTCTTACCTTGTGTATTATTTTATTTTGAATTCTTTTTAGCTTTAAAAGCTGTTTCCATCTTTTCATGTCTTCCATCATTGGTCCTCATCTCATAGGCAGTCAATATTCCATGAAGCCCATCCATCTTTAGTTTGTCCAAATCTTGCATCTTTTCTACTACAGACACCTTAGAGTCAAATTTAAGAGTTAGTGATCTTAAAACCTTTTGGATAATAGTTTATTCTATAAATTCTTCTAACAATACTATAATGATATTGACAACCTCATCAACCCTCAATAGGTAAGATGCAATGGTTTCCTCTTCATTCATATTAAGGATTTCAAACTATCTTTGGTGGGTTTACAACTTGGACATATTCACCTTGGTGTATCCTTCATATATAGTATTAAATTTATCCCATATCTCTTTACTTGATTCACAATGCATTAACTTCACAAGCTCTACCTTTTATAGGCCACAAAGAATGACATTCATTGCCTCAGAGTCGTTTTCACTAGCTTTCTTACCCACTGCATCAGTTGGTGGAATAGGAATAGCACTATAGCCATACTCTATTAATTTTCAGATATCATGACCTTTACACATAAAATATATCTTCATTTTGATATTCCAAGATTCATAATTATATTCATTTAATAATGGAGCCTTACTAGTAGAAAAACCACCTTGAGCTTGTTGACTAACCATCTTTGCTTCTAGGATCTCCTTTAAGTTTTTAGACCTGATTCAAAGGACCACACTAATAAAAAAATTTGGAATAAAAATGATTGAGATGGGGGGGGGGGGGGTGAATCAGTATTCAAAAGCATTCTTAAACAATCTTACTTAAACAATCATAGATCATTTAAAGAAGAATTTACATCTTAGCAAACATAAGCACCGATCCAAAAGAGCATGAAACACATGAATATAATATATATGTGGGAAACCATAAAGAGAAAGAAAAACCATTGATGATGAAAATGGACTACAGTCCTATAATAAAAAAAACCAACTTTAGTGAAGCACTCACTTCACATGGAGCACCAACCCCAACTAGTTAGGCACCAACTCAACTAGGCTTTAACAAGCACCAAATTTCAAGAAAGCACCGAACCCTAGATGAATCATCACCAAATAACAACATAAAATACTTTATCACCTTTATAATTCCTTGTTTCTCATACAATATATGATGATATTCTTCCTTATATCTTCACACACTTGTATCCTTCTCAAACTAGCCTCTAACATTATACACTCAACTAACCCTCTTCTTGACATGATTAGGTCATATGAACTTGATTTTCATATACAAAAACTATATCATAAATTCATAATATGCAAGACCATCTTTTAATTACCAATGTTCTATTTCATTCACGTGTTCTCTTTATTCTTTAACTCACACAAATAGGCCTAATTAGCCTTGCTTTTATATAGGTCACTTGCTCTCACACACCTTGATTAGACATACACACTTGAATACTTATATTACCTTTAAAATAGGTCATATAACATGTTAAAATAATAAATAAACCAATACACTAGGTTGGCCATAAATTAATAGGCTAAATTCCTTCTTTAGGTCTCATGGAGACCTATTAGGCCTTCTTAGCCACATGTTACACTTGGCCTTCTTTGGAACACTAAAAAAATCATATTCAATTCAAATATACCCTATAAAACTTCACTTTAGGTCCATAACACCTTTTATGTCCAACCACCTCTTGAACCCCTTCTTAAAACACTATTCACAATAGGCTTGTGCATACCCATAAAATCTATGTTGAACAATTGAAGCATAAAATCAATTTTGAAAAATAAACATGGAAAAAAAATCACATATATATAATAATTATGACCTTAGGGTCATCAAAACCTTCATTATATGCTTCAAATCAAGGTATTTAGGCTCAAACTCTTCTCTGCAAGATGCTTACTTTGAACTACCAATTGGGTTCAAAACATAGGCAGGGAAACATGAAATTATGACACCTGATTAAAAATATTAAAGGGATTTAAATTAAGTAATATGATATTATAAAAAACTTATAAAAACCTCAAACAAAAATATCATAAACTCTAATATAAACTATGGGTCTTGCAGACTAATCTGTTGACCTTCTCTCTCACAGTCCTTGCTTAGCTAGATAAGCCATTTTGGCTTCAATGTTCTAACCTCTTACACTGACTTCCAAATTTTTTAAAAGATTGGATATGTAATATATGTATAAATTAACATCACCATATTAATCAAATTCTCTAATTAATAAGATAAGGCTTCAAACTCATCACTGTAACTTGCTTACCCAGATCTGCCAGTTTACCTTCAAACATAGTCATGGTGTTAATGACCTTCAACACCTATGTAGACACTTTCAGAGACTTCAAATTCATGTGTATGATATTATAATATAATTGTACCAATATCATATATATATATATATATATATATATATATATATATATATATATATATATATATATATATATATAAAACATGGTCATATGTAAATATTGGTCTTGCGTACTAATCTCATAACTTCACACCTTCACTGTTTTATCTACACTAGACAGGTCAACTTATGAAGAACATTTTCATCATTACTAATGACATAAAAAAATATATCAAACATGAAAATGTATTAAAAGTCTTGAAAAAACATCCATTAAATTTTATTCATCCCTAACCATGATATCACATCCCGAATCACCTTCTCACTTTTGTCTGGTTTTCTCACTGTATATACCACTAGGTTTGTTAATGACTGGTCCACTTGTATGACCAATTTAACACCCCTAAGGTCTAGAATATAATATAAATACACTATGTAAATAATATATAATTATAATTTTTTTTTCTCTAATGATTTTCATACTTTGACTTGGATAACTCTATTTGCTACAACAATTTTTGAGAAATAAGGTCTTTCCTATAGGTTTTACTCACACACCTAACAAGGAAATCAAACCTAGAGGTTCTTGGGAGAGTTTAATATCAACTAAAATACCTTAAATATCCATATTAAACCATCTTTATCACTTTATAACAAGATAATCAACATTGGATCATTGTTACGGTTCTTTGAGGGTTTAAACCAAATTCTAGTCTTAACGGTCTTTCATAAAGCTTAGCCCCTCATTCTAGAAACCAATTCTTGTAAATTTGAGATATAAACATTAAAAATGTACTATTATTATCTTAGGTCCTGATTTATATGTGTCATATGCCAATAAACACTTGAAAAACCATCTTGGGTAGACAACTCTTCATTTTATGCACTCAAGAGACCTTAAAACACTTTTTCATGCCTTAAACTTCAAATCATGACCTAAAAATTTATACATACAATTAAATCAACTTGTCGTACTTATGTCCATGCTCACATCTCACACATGCCTTTGAAATTGATCCTAATACCCCATCTGGCCACCATCTCTCTCTTTTCTCTCTAAGCCTTTGACTTGTAAGTCATAATAGGTCTTAAAGTTGACCTTCTAACCACTATCCAATATCTCAACACCCCATGTAAAAAATAAAAATTTTTGTCAAGTATTCTTCATATGTCTCATCAACAACTCATGTTGCTTCATTAGGCTAAATAGGTTCTAGAGGTGGTCTAGTTGCATATTTGGGCTTAAGGCCTTACCCCTGTAGGCTTACCTTGAGATTATCTTGAGTGATCCAAAACCTAATATACATTATAAAAAAACCTTATATATCCTCTTATTTAGAGATTCAATAGAATGTCATTCGATCTTTATCATAACATCTTTGAATTTGCCTAGGTGGATCCTTAGGGTTACTTGTTTTTTCTTTGGAGATTTAATAGAACATCTTCATAGCTCAATGGAGCATCTTTATATCTAACTCTTTAGATATTCAAATCTTAACTAAGGATATTTGTAGCTCACTATGTTTTATGATGAGTCTTCATATCAGGAATACAAGCTCATACCTCACACACCATGCATCTTGACATCACTCACATCAACCTTGACATTAATGATAACACTTATCAACATAGACAACAACCTATTTTACATATTAATATAAAAATACCAATGGATCAGTACATGTAAGAATATATGGGAAAATATGAAAGAGTTTAGTCTAGGTTGCTAGACATAGTTCAGATGAAGGATGCATGAATAAAAGTGTTACATAATTTTAACAAGCACTAAGATGTTGTCAAAAGGTGGTTTGATAAGAGATCCAAAATAAAAAAATTTAAGGATATAAAACTTAGTGATATTATGGGATAAGGCACATGAAAAGAAAGTACAACATGATAAATTCACTCCTTTATGGATTGGGCCATACCAAATATATGAGATCCTAGGTAACAATGCATTTCATCTGAAGGACCTTGAAGGTGATGACCTTGCTTTTCTAGTCAATGAACTATTTTAAAATATTATTTCATGTCTACTCCAATTAGATATTGTTTTGAATGACTATGATTATAAACATAGAACTAGGAGTAGATTAGGTTTCCCACTTTCTTAGAGTAGATTTCTTGCTTTCTACCATTGGTTTCCTTGGGTAGATTTCCTATTTTCTTAGATTAATTTCTTATTTTCAGCATTTGATTTCATAATTTATTGTTTTTATGCTTTATATATTAGTTTTATTAAAACTAAAAAATAGTCTAATCAGTTTCTTATGTTATAATTATGAAATACCTACCAAAAAAAAGGGAGATAACTAAAGAAGTGCACAATAAGAATTCATTAGGGTTTGTTCTGGTAGTACTTTGGTAACCTCTAGGTTAAGGTATGTGTTATGACTAGAATCAAGTATTTTATTTGAATTGAGTAAGTTTTATTTTCTTTGTAAGTTTCTTTAATATACTCATGGAAATTTTAGAAAGACTTTTTCATTTGCAAAGATCAACTACACTATTACATGCTAAAACTAGGATGAGAGGTAATAAACATTAAAATGGATATATGTTAGCAGTTGATAAATATAAGTTTTATTATACATACACCCATTCAATGGTAATCACCAACCCTTCTTCCACCTATTTAAAAAAAAAGAGATTAATGGATCAAATCATACAAACTTATGGAAGGAGGGTGATTCAAGTAATCTCTATTTGGGCTATGGATGCCTCACTGTCAATAGATCAATGCTTAGAGTGGAATCAAATGTATTTATTCCAAGGCTATAGATGCTTAGTTGGAAGTAGATTAATGCATAGGATTTCCTTATTATTATTTATAAAAATCAAAAATAAAAAAGAAACCTACAATGTCTATCTAAATCTTTGTCAAAACTCTCATAACAAGGGTAAATGAATTCCAAAAATTCACACACAGATCTGGGAAATGAAAAGGGGTTAATATGTTGCATTAATAATTTGGAGTCTCTTTCAGTTGACTAATCTCTTTATCCTTTTCTTATAAATATTGAAGTTCTGTTATAATGTATTAACCAAAGTTCTAGGTTCTCAAATATTCAAGAGTATTTCTCCATTGGGTCACCATTTATTGTACCCCACACACACCCCATTTTGGATGTTTCAAATGGGGACTCATTTTTTTGATTAGAATATTTTTTCAAAAGGTAAAGTCTAACATGATCCATGAATGAAATAACCTTAGATCCCAATCATTGCACATCTTAAATTATAAGGTTATATGGTTATCTTGAGTATTATAGTTTCATTAGAATTAAAATTTCAAGCATTGATATATTCTTTATGAAAACATTTGACTTTAAAAATGAACCCTTTTGATTTGGACAACTAACACGACTAATGGTGTTATTTTATAATTTTTTTTTGCTTGATTTTTTCTCATATGTAGGATATTCTACACTTTAGTTTGTTCCATTTCATCTTTGAAACATCTTCGAGCTCACTTGATCATTCCATGGGACATCAACCCACTCAACCATGGCCCTTGGTGATCAACCAAGCCTTTATTTATTTGGGTCACCAAGATTTTAACAAGTGTCACCATCCTACCCTTTCGTAGCTATCCAATACTTAAGAAAAGTCCAAAATATTATAATTCACTAGGTCATTGAGATCATGCCAAGTTTCACCATAATAATAACCTAGAGTTCAAGTGACAAAAATACAAAGTAACAAAGTCATCTAGTTAGTGGCATAGTGAGAGACCTCCATGTGGCATCATTATACTCATCCCAGCTAATGGATATTTTCATAGTTAATGAAATTTAAATGATTTCTCTAGAGTATTAATATTATTCCACATGTCATTATCCAATGAACTTGTAGATGATGTCAAAAAAATTATATTATATGATCATTTGAGAAAGTGGAGGAATGAGAGCCATCTAAATATCATCATCCTGAGCACTTGTAGTTTGACATACATAAGGTATAAAGGCAAAATTTAAATGATTTACATAGAGCAGTGAGATTTATCCATATGTCATAATCCCACTAATTCATGATTTGCATAGCATATAATAAAGATTTTTATACTCTAGATAAGTGGATCCTCGAGATCTTACCAAGTGTCATCATCCTAAAAATCCATGGCCAAAATAAACAAAGTATAAAGGGCCAAAGTTCAGTCACCAAAGGAAAATCAATATATAACCATGTGTCTCCAAGCTAAACAAATAAATATAAAGACATGAAAGCCAACTCAGAGAGTGTAGAAAAGGGAAAGATATCATACTAAGATGACAAGGCACTCAAGAGTAGTAAAAATCAGCCACATAGAAATAAGACCCACTAAATTTGGTAGTACAAAATCAAAATTTTAAAAATAAAAAGGAGACATGGAATTGAGTGAAAGGTGTTATTGCCATTAATTCACATGAATTGGAAACATAATTCATTTAATTAAAAGTGCAAATGAATCTCAAAGAATATGGTCAATTTTAAAGTGAGATTTGATCACATTGACTTATAGTTACCTTATGTACATTGCAAATTCAAGTTTCACAATGACTAAGTATATTATAGAGACACAAGCCCAAAATAAGGTCATTGGATGGAGAAATACTATTCCTTCCTTTTTAGAATTCCTTACACCATCTCCTATTTCACATCCTACTATAGTTTTAATTTGTCCTCCAAGAAAATATCCTTCTTCTACCTTTGCTTCCATAAAGTAAACATAACCACTAGCTGTAGTGAATACCCCCTCATGGATTCATAAGTTGTAAGAAGAGGAGGTAGGCATACAATATCTAATAATCATTGAGTAACCAATTATAAGATTCCATTTTGATAGATAAATAGATACATTGAAAAAGGCTAACATAAAAACTATGTTGGCTAAGGGCGAAAGTGTTGAGCTAGAGTAGAGAGAAAACATACTATCTCTAATCAAAAAGATAAAAGTAAACCCCACATATCTAAATGAATATAGGGATGATCCTTATAGTTTTATGGATGTAATTAGAGGGGTGATAAAAAATGTTTAGGAGATATGACCAGTTTAGGCAAAGGTCACAACAAGCAAATATCATTCAAGCTCATAAGGAAATTATAGATAATGTGCAGAGTGAAACTAAGATACTTCATTAAATTATCAATTTAATAAGGCCTATAAATTTTAAATCTCAGCCTAAATGTGGAAATGCATCCCATTTATATAATAAAATTAAAGATATAGAAGGGAGGCTCTTCTTCCTGGTCCAAGTTACTGGAAACATGACTTATGATCATCTAAATTTAATAATGGCACCATAGGTTACATGGGCACAAAGTCATGTGGCCACCAAGAGAGATATCTTGATTGACTGCAATTAAGAAATGCAAACTTTAGTATAATAATTTATCAATGAAGAAGGAAAAGCTATCCCTATTTTGAAAGACACTAGAGTTATAGGTGTGAATACTCCTCTCAAGCAATTGATTAGTAAGCCCATTTTCGAAGGTCTGCTTAGAGCTATGGTTGATAGTTTCCAAGTTGAAATCAACGGGACAATTTATAGAAATAAGGAAGAGATCACGCAACTAATAGCATTTTCTAAGGGAAAGGTCACAAAAATAGATGTCATATATGTGGAAGTCAAGGTTTTGATAGTTTTACACAAGAAGTTAATGGATAAGATTTCATAATTATTTAAAAGATCTCTTTTTGATTTTGAGACTATCAATTTTTATTTTTAGGCTAATCATACCTTGTAATAAAAATTGGAGGTAGAAAATCAATTGAATACTACTGTACCAACACCATTATCACCTCCATAAGGCACTCAACATCAAGATCCAAAGTACACATTAGTTCAAACTTAGACTAGGTTTGCCTATGTTCTACTTCCTAATTTTACTATAGTAATAGTAGGGACTAATTCAATTATTTATGTGGCCACCTCAACACATGTAACACCTTTAGTTACAATCACAATACCACCAGTACCATTATTCATTCCATTCAAAATCAGTTAGCACAATAATGCCCACTCAAGTTCCAACTCCAATTATAACTGTAACACAAGTGACTATCACAAGCATGAAAGCTTATTCAATAGGTGGTGCTAGATCAAAAATATAGGTGGACTTTAATATGAGTTTCGTGACTAAATTGTAGCTTAATGTTATTTTTAACTAATCTATTTTTTGTATCTGAGTCCTTTTGATACGGAATTGCTATTTGTAATTGTATTGAATACATGCACGATATGCATATGTTTTGACACTCAGTTCTTAAATTAATAAATGTCAATTTAGAATTTACTTGGAGCATGAGGCAACCCTTCCCCATTTTATTTATAATTACATCATCTTGATTCAAAAAGGAGGATAATTTTGGCTATCAAGATAAATAATATATTCTATGGATTGTTTTGCAAGTTTGTCTGGATGTGCAATCTTCTATTCTTCTCCAACTCAATGATTCGTTAAAGAAGTTCCATTATTTTAGTATTTTTTTTAGTATTTGTGTTATTTAATATAATTATTCATATTGTGAAGTAGATAATTTGAATGCTTTGTGTTTAAGAATAATAATCTCCCTTTGTAGATGTGTAAATGCAATCCTAAACATGCAACAACTTTTGATTATGAGTGCCAAAATTCACCTTGTCTATTTACCTTAGAATCCTAACTATGTTTGAATATTTTTTGTGCTAACTATAACTTTCACCAAGCATTAGTTCTCTGATGATTTTTCCAACCCATAGTGCAAGATCTAGTTTAAAAGGGTTCCATTTGTCTTTGACTCACAAACCTTCTTTTTTGTCCTACCCTTCTTTATTTTTTGATTTTATTTTGATCCTACCCACTTTAGGTAAAATTAACCCATACATCCACCCATATCAATAATATATTAGAATCATGTCATATTTGAACCTTTTAAGGTAAAAAACTACTCTGCTCACCTCTATTCCACCACCAGGTTGTTTACAAAATTTAATACCTTAAAGCTCATGCCTTAGAGTGAATCTTACCTATCCTAAAACATTAGAGGCTATCTCATAATATTCCTTGGTGTGTATATAATTCACATCAACACACCCATTTTTTGATACACCCTTTAAGGTTTCCACTTAGCAAAATTGAAGCTTAATAAGTAGTTGTAAGAGAAAGCATCGGTCTGTAATAAAAATTAACAAATATGCCCCATCTAAAGCTCATCACATGTCAAAATAGTGTAACATGGGATGGTTATTTGGGAAAGAACATAGAAACACAATAACTAAGCTAACAAAATTAAAATGTGGAAATAAATGTTCAAAGTAAATGAAATAAAATAAAATGATAATACCTACCTTCACTTACCTTGATGCTTGTATAAAATATTTCATATGTAGCAGATGTTAGAAGGCACCCAATGTGTGGAAGATGAAGAAGACTTGAAAAGTAATATAAAAATGAATTTAAAACACACTAAATCTTATGAAATAACATGTAAAACATTATAAGTAACTAAAATATCAATGTAATAAAGATAAAAAAAAAGATATGTAAGTAAATGAAATATCAATGTAAGAATAAATCAAACAAATATATACAAGTAAATTAATGTAATATCATCTCAAAACAAACATGAATAAAACATATGAGACTAAATATTGAATGTAGTTTAAAATGTAAAACAAGCATGTCAAGTCAAACATAAATAAAAACATGTAAGTATGCAAAATATATGATGTAAGAAAAGTGAAGTCCACATAAATCAAATAAGAACATGTTGGATAAATGGAAACAAAAAAATATACATAATGACAACTCAAACTTAGTGTTTTATCTAAAATGTGATGTAAGAAAATAAACCCACCTAAAGACATGATAAGGATGACAATGATATGGTGTGGAAAACAAAGGTGATAGGTGTTTGTGAGGAAGGCCTAGTTCTATCTGAGGTGTTACAATGCAACTATAGGGAAATGTGATCAACTAAAAGTGATATATATAATGGATAATAACTATTGACAATTGGGAAATGCTAATAACTATTGACATCAAGGACCCATGACAATCCATCTAGTTAACACAAAGCTTGAAATTAAAATTAAAGTATATAGATCATCTAATCAAGGCTATATGAATGACAGTAAAATGGTCCTACCTTCCCACAATATGTTCTCCGCTCCTCAACCTTACGAAGTTATCAACCTATTGTAAATATTGGGTACTTATGTGAGAAGATAGGTAGCACTAAAATGTAAAAATATATCATGATGTAATGATATAATACCTTCTACCCTAGTCTACTAGCCTACCACACCCCAATGGACCTCAAATTTATCATGAGGCCAAATATAAAGTTTGAGATTTGACTAAGATAGAAAATGTGCCACACAAAGATCATGTATTTTGGTGTGATATGACTTTTAAGATATAATTTCCTTTTAACATTTGCCTTTTCTTATGATATTAATTTTAGTTCTTGTGGATTTTCCATACAGATTTGGAAAACCAAACATGGATGAAAATAGGCAGCTAATGCATGGGATATTACGCTTAGCCACCAGAAGAGAGAACCTAAATATCATGTTGTCTAAAGAATCATAGGTTTTCCCACATACAAGTGTGAGACCTAAAAATTGACCTACATGTGCCTCAAGTGAAATGAAATAAGGGAAATATGGGGATTGTGAAATATCCATCCATGTAATAAATATGATATAATGATGAATATGATCATAGATGATAATGAGGAGGGTAAACAATGCTTCTAAAGGGATGTGGCTATGGTATGGTAGTCACATCACTAAGGAATTTGTAATAACCTATAAGGGATCTAACACAAGTATAAATGAAATTAGTAATCATCCTAAAAGAGGAGGAAAATAAATGATCATCAAAAAATATGGAAAAAGCAAATAAGGGCCAAATAAACACAAGGAAACTAAGAAAAAATGATGTTGATGTGATAGATATAAATCCTAAAGGTGTTACCTAAGTGCTATAAGAAAAATAAATGCCAAAAGTATTGTACCAAAGAACCAAAAAGGAAACAATGGTGTAAGTAAAAATAATATAAAACCCAAAGGCGACACCTAAGATCCACTAGGGAAGTAAAGGTTGAAGTTAAAATACCAAAAAAACAAAAAGGAAATAATGGTGTAAGTAAAAATTATATAAAACTTGAAGACAAAACCTAATATCCATAAAGGAACAAAGGTTAACTAAAAAATCATAAAACAACTAAAAAGGAAATAACAGTGTCAGTAAAAATCATCCCAAAAGAGGGGGAAATTAAATGAAATGTATAAAACCAAAGAAACAAAAGACAAAATAACAAGTAAATTCTATGCTAATGTCTATATGGAAGAAGATCATGTGAAATACGAGCATATTGGTCTCCAATATTTTCTTGAAGTTGAATTTGTGTGTTTGCAATATGTGAAAGGTTCTTGATTTCTACTTCATGGTAAGGATGAGAGATCAAAAATCCAAGAAAAGTATGGTGGGCATCATAAGATGCCCCCAAAAGTTTTATAATATCAAGGGTGGGAATCACACGATGCCCAACATGTGTGATAATAATAGGATTTCCATCACAAGATATCCAAAACTATTGGATATAGATGGACAATATCTAAGCTCAATATGAGAAGGACTAAAAGTAATATCAAAATTTATGTGGAGCTATGTCACAATATAAAATGTGGCATCTAGGGTAATGTTGGGATTTATGAGAGGTGATAGAAATTTTTGATCTGTGGTATCAACTAGTCTAATATAGTCTAGATAAACATGATAAAAATGGACTGTATTGGCGATATTGATACCATCTGATGTAACAAACATAAACCTGATTATAACAACGTAGTCGAGATATTTTGATAAAACATGAATATTGAAATGAACTATATCAACTAAGTCAATGTAGTCTAATAAAATATGAGGATTGAAAGAAAATGTATTGAATTGGTCAATGCAGTCTATTAATATAAAGTGAACTATATTGGCATATTTGGAGTCATGGCTGATGTAGTTGTCTAGAGGTGACATATAAATAATTGGATCAACACATTTTAGGTCATGGATGATGTAGTTATTTGAAGGATAATGAATTATATCAACATATTCTGTGTCATGGTTGATGTAGTTATATGAAAGTGGTTATTGTTATCAATCTAAATTTCACCCTTGAGGAGGTTATTTAAGCCTTCCACATTCAAATGATAGCTTGGAGACACCTCTAGGCTATAGGTGGCCTAACAATTGAGGTGAATATCTAGTTTAGGGCTAGCTCCCTTGGTGTATCACCTAAAACTACTACTAAACTTATTTCTTGTAAATAATAGGGGGAGATAATGAAAACAAGTTAATGGGAGGTGATGCACCAAACTTACTACCCTCCACTTTCATATATTTCACTAAGAACATGAACTAAGAATTAATTCTACTGCACGACCAACATGAGTCTCCAAGCACAAATGTTTCAATATGGAGGTTATGGTCAAGACACTAACCAAGAGGGATGACTATGAGGTCTCCTAAGTGACACTAGTGAATAGTCTCCACTCCTAGCCATTGTAAAACCATGTGACACACTTCATATGACCTGATAAGATTACTAAAAAAAATTAAAAGAGGTAAGAAGATAGGATGAATGAAAGGAAGTTGCATACACCATCGCTAAAACTCATCAAAATGCCATGGATATACACTAGTTACAACATTGATAAGGCTATAAATTAGTGTGCATTCATTTCAAAGGCAAGTACAAGTTTTTCTTTGAGTAGGGATTTATAATACTCAAGTTGAAGATCCATACCATTCTATTCAAGGCAATATATATAGGAAAAATGATAGAAGAGAGAGAGAGAGAGAGAGAAGAGATGTTGAGAGAGCTCATGAGAAATGTCATCCATCCCAAATTAGTTATAGTGATTAGTGTAAGATGAGAGAATAATTATATCACTCTCTTCAACATGTTTTTCTTTATGTGATGATTATCTTCAAGGTGATATATTAGTTCTTGGTTGAGGAGTTATAATGACATACCTTGAAATGTAGTTATATAGTGCTTTCTTGACACATGGATTTCTTTAGCTTTCTTAGAAACATCCTATGCTTTTATTGATTCTTCAATACCTCTTCTACCTTGATGATAATGAAACTTAGGTTTAAACTCGCTCATGACATGCACAATGCTATTTAAAACTTGAAACTTCTTGATAAACCTTGCAATCCATTTAAAAGCAATGAGAATAAGTCTATCTCACAACCAGGTCTGATCATTGTTAAAATATTTATATTATGGATTTTTTAATCCCTATATTTATGGTAGAAGGTCATATTATTCTTGTTAAAGCTCATAAACCACTTTCAATGAGCTATTCTTCATAGCTTATTAGCATGGATCTTGAAAGAGGTTGTAAATAACCTTGTAATAGAGATCCAAATAAGCTTTAGGGTCATATTAGAGACTTATTTATCTTTCATGATTCCCAAATTGAAGTTATAGGTGCCTTGGAGAGTCATTAAAGAGTTATGTCAGGTTTCTAAAGAATACTTGGAGGTCTTCATGCCATTTGATGACCTTACAGGGTCTACCCATTATTTTTCATTGTATAATCAAGGTGTAGTCTTAGTTTGGTTGGGTTCAAAGGTTTGAAACCTAATGTTTCATCATGAGAGTATGTATAATTACTTGTGGAAGGTCATCATAACTCTTCCCAAGCTATATGATTCTTTCCAACTAATCAAAAGGACTTCAACTATTTAGAAACTTGTAAACAGGTCTGAGTATGCAATATTTAGGCCATTTTCTTGTCTTTTTCAACCCATACATGCCAACTAATGGTTTAAAAATGTTACCATGATATTATCATGTCATAATGGGTATTTTGAGACCATTCATACCCCTTAGATCCACTAATAATTCAAAACTCAGACATTGGGTTCTTTTGAGAGTTTTAAGAGGGTTTAGAGTATCTTACTTTCTTAACAATTGTTTTTAAAGTTGAGGGCCTCAAATTATGGAACAATTCCATAATTTTAGATTAAGGGACTCTATTAAACATATAAAATATCCATTTGGACCCATTCATCTTCTCATTCAAGTTATGAGAAATACACCATGTCTTCTCAAGCTCTTAAAAGGGTTTTAGGGAGGTTTTGATTGCTTTAGATCTTTAAGGATTGTTAATAGAGAAAAAATCTTATTTATTCTACCAAATTTCATGAATTTGAAGTAGGGTAACCTCTTCAAGCTCCCATAAGTTCATTCTCCCCCATGCATCTACTCAAGTGAGTTCTATGTGTAGTTTAAGCCTTCTCAAGTAGGTAGACTTGTGTATAAAGACCAAGAAGAGGTTTTTAGACCTAAGAGTCTTCAAAATTCATTTTATTGGTTAAAATTTCCTCTAATAGGTCTATAAAAAATCATATCATTCTTTCATATTCTCTTCCATATGTCTTGAGGTTTTATGTTATCTCAGTAGGTGATTTATCTATTTGTAGGGTTTTAGGCCTCTTTAGGCTTCTCATACCTTTTATTGCATTTGTCACCTTGAAAATTTATGAATACCTTCATGAAACATTGAGTGCCCTATTTAAATGTCTCTTTATCTCTACCACATGTCTCACTAGCTTCCCCACCTCTCATTAAATGTAAGAATATGCTTTTCTTCATAAAAACATCCATTGTCCTAACTAAGTCAAGCTAAGCTTGTGTGTTTACATTGTCTCCTTGATTTTTGACTATACGTGGTTGAATTTTATTTATAAGACTTATAAAAATTAATGGAGAAGATATTAAATTTTTGTAAATACCTCAATTGATGCTTCAATCTATTCAATGTATATTTCCAACTCTAATTTTCAACTAAAGTTGTTATAGACCCATAATATTTAACATTCCTATGCACAACTAGACCATATTTCTAGCAAAGTGCTCATGAAAATTTGGAAAAACATGTTTTAAGTCTTCCTAAGGTTGAAATATTATTTCTCCCATTGGTTTCTTGAGTACCTATTATCAAATACAAGGTGATTGTTCTAAACTTCATACAAACCTCAAGTACCCTTATTCATGTGATTTTTTTCCAAATTGATGATTTTTATTTCTCTCTAGGATTAAAACAACTTAAAAACACTTTTTAAGGTATATAAACCTCCAAATAATCTCTCAAAATTCTTGTTCATCACTAGCATTGCCCTCCCTCTCTATTTTTTGCTAATATGCATGTAAGTCTCTTTTTGATAGCTATGTGTTCATGTGAACGCAAGAGGTCCACTTAGAGAATGAATGTGGATTGGGAAGAGATTAAATGATGTTTAAAAAAATAATTATATGTGCTTTAACCTCTTACATAAGCCTACAACTTCTCAACAATATAAAATCATCACCAAACCATGCATTTTAACTCAGCAAATATGTACCTTTAAATTTTGCCTATCCTTGTCATTGAATGCTTGATGGAGATGTTATATAATGACTTTAAAATTTAACATGAGGTTATAAAAAACATATATACCTTTTCTCAAGCTTACACAAGCTAGAACAACTTAGAAACCTTTAAAAACCCCGACTGTCACATGGGAATAGTGAAAGAGAGACATTTCTTGTTAATGCATGTGCATGCATGGTGAATCTGATTAAATTTAGTGATATGGAGGTCCCCTCACACCCTAATATTATATTTTCATGATTCATATGCTTTTATTTATCTCAAAATTGAAATTTTGAAGATAAAATCGAGCCTATGGGGATGGGAGGAGTATTTTGACTACTTAAAATCTTAACGATTGTTCATAAATATAAGGGACTTGATCAGATAACCAATGCCACAAATTGAAAGGGTATTAGGGTCCTCTTATATATATATATATATATATATATATATATATATATATATATATATATATATATATATATATATATCCAATTCTCTCTCTCCTCCATAGTCCAATGCAAAACTAGTTGACCTTCTTGAGCTTGTGAAGGACCCAATGGATAAACCAAGTAGTTCACTGCCTTTTGGAAACCTAAAACTTATTTTTTGGGCATGGTTTTGAATTGGATATGCCATGAGGACACTTAACATTCTTAAAACTTTATAATAGTCTCTAATTTGGTTTTCAAACTCGTGAATCCTCTTAAAACTACCCCTTAAGAAAGAGGAAAGTCTGAAACATGAGTTATATATGCTAATGCTAACATTTTCAGACTATTTCTTGCCATCTTCCACATTGAATACCTTTCTTTATGTTTCACAAGTGTCTCTTACATATACAAATCACCATATTTGACCTTGAATCCACTTGAAAAGCCTTATGGTATGTTGACAAGGTGTGAAATGACCTTGAGAGTGATGTTGCATTTGATGTTTAGACTTACAAAACTTAAGACCACATTTAATGCCTTGAAGCTTAACCACTCCATCCCATCAAATCATATTTGGGCTGACTCAAACCTTCATAACTCTAGACACTGAAGACTTACACAGGGAACATCTAAAAACAAGCATAGGGTCATAACCCTTCATTACCTTAATTTCTCTAAATTTACTTTAATATTTACTAAACTACATTGTAAAAGGCCTTAAAAATACAAGGAAACTAATGCAATGTCAAGTTTTGAACTAGGAGGTTTGACCTTTGGCCTAAAGAGGGCAAAACATCAATAGTTATAATGAAATAATATCAGGCTAGCCAATACCATTGGAAATAATTAGTTGTAAGGGTGATTTTAAAGTAGGATATTTATGGATGTTCTCATAAGTTTTAGGATTAGAATCACATATAATATATAATTTGGTAGGAATTTTAATTATGTATGTATAAATAACCATATTTGACCTTGAATCCACTTGAAAATATTTATGGTATGTTGGCAAGGTGTGAAATGACCTTGGGAGTATTGTTGCATTTGACCTTTAGACTTACAAGACCTAAGGCCACATTTAATGCCTTATAACTTGACTAATCCATCATATCAAACCACATTTGGACTGACTCAGACCTTCAAACTCTTGACACTAAATACTTGTATAAGGAATGACTAGAAATAAGCATAGGATCATAACCACTCATTACCTTAATTTTTCCAAATTTACTTTAATATTTGCTAAGTTACATTGAAAAAGGCCTTAAAAAGATGGGGAAACTAATGAAATGTCAAGTTTTGAACTAGGGGTGTCGACCTTCAGCCTAAAGAGGCCAAATGTCAACATTATTGGTGACACATAGGGTTTGGTTAGCCTACTTATGAATTACACCAATAATCTTCATACATCCATTGAGATATGGGGTTACTTCTCCTAAAATAATAGCTTGAATATGACCTAGACAAGATTTCAAGCCTTCAAAATGAGTGATATAATTGATAATGCCTTTAACATAGTAACAAACAATAAATAAACACATCAAAAAGATAACACATGTGCTAAAAAGCACTTAGAGAAGACAAAACATGAGAAACTACTATGTATAACTAAATTCCAAGGTTTGATCCACCTAGATCAAAAAGAAAAACTATGAGATATTATTCATGTAGTGAACATGGATTATAAGAAGCAATCTATTTTTATGACATTTCTCTTACTCTATTAACTCTTTTTTTGATTGACAATATCTTTGGCTTGTCTTCAAGTGGATGAACAACAGAAGAACATGCCTACTATGAATACAAACTCTTCTTATAATCTAGAACTTACCTCATTCTTCTCTTCATCAATGTGAGATACCTCCAATGTGACCACACTTTGATTCATGGGGGAAACAACAACCTTAGATTTTAGTGGCTCAATACTTCTCCTAGTCTACTATAACACCTTAAGGGATGTCATCTTGTTTGTTCACTGATGTAAGTTGCTCAAGCTCTTAAAGGATTTCCAAATACCGATCTCTAGATTTATGAAGATCTACTTGAAGTTTAGTTTGATAAACCTCCTCTTGAGTATATTGTTCAACCTTTACAACTACTTTATCAATGTCTTCACACGGAGATATAGGTCCACTATCCAAGCCTAAACAAAAATTTTATAATTCTTCCCAAAAGGAAACTTCTTCTTGATCATTTGAGAGATTAACCACTTCATTCTTCACTTAAATTTGTCTACTAGTGACCTCAACCCTATCCTGACCTTCAAGTTCCCCAAAAAGGGTAGAAAAATCTTCTTCTTCATTAGAAACTATCACAACTTTAGTTGGGATCTCATCTTGCTTCTTCAATCTATCATTCAATGTTTCCGTGATAAGATCTTTAATATTTTTAAGGAAATAAGGGTACATTTATTGCCAAGCATCATCAATGTCATTAGAAGTCTTTGTATCTTCAATCATGATTTCATTTAATTTACTTTTAGGACTACCCTCTAGTGGAAGATCTATTTTGAACTCATTCATACCTACATCAATCTTTTCCATATGATTTTCCTCTTTTTCCATGAAGCATGGGAGTTCATCTATTGAAAAAAATCTTAGTTTATCATGTGATTCTTATTTTCTCTCATGAAGAGGACTGCCAATGGTTATCTATTCATCACACTCACTTGAGACACTCTCTTCATGGTCATCTTGATATTCACTTATAACTATAACTTGATTTTGATTCTCAAGGACTACCACCTCATCATCCTTTCTCGACTAACTCTCCTTTATAACTATATGTTTATCTCCTACCCTCCATACAATAGATTCTCATTCACAAAAGGAGGGGGTGGGAGGTCAAGAGCTTATCAGTTTGTTTGAAACTTGAGAGGGTGTGTTTCTAACTTGGGATTTTAGGGGGAGTAGGCTCATTGAAGGATTCTTGGAGAAGGGGAGGAAGAAATTGTGTTAGGGATGCTCCATTCTTCTCTTTCCACTCCCCAATCACTCTATGAAAATATGAATTACTTTGATATTGATGGACATCTCCAACTTAAGGGGAAGTTGGAATTCTTGGGAGACCTAAACACTCTCTTGGTTTGACCTCTACTACCTTCTCTTTTTTTATGATTTTGGATGGGCATGATAGAAGGTTCTTTCTCAAGGGTTGGCACAATGTAATCAGGGGTCATAGTCCAAAAAGGCATATATGATGGAATGTTTTGGGGCTCTTAAGGAATAGTTGGTGGAGATTGTATAGACATAGGCCTTTCTTGATGGTATGATGCAATTTGGGTTAGGTTAAGAGCAAAAAAAGGTTGATTGGGGGTAAGAGAGAGAACATAAGATTGAATGTATTAAGTTTTATGCCTCTCATAGGCCATTAACCACATTTTGAGGGCCACTTATCTATTATTCATATATTGAATTACACTTCTTATCTCCATCACATCATTGATTGGTATTTATTGATTCTCTCTCTCAATAGCTACCTATTCAAATTTAGTTAAATGCACCAAGTCCCTCATATTCTCTAAATGATTTCAATATGAATGGAAGGAATAGGTATAATTATACCAAGATCCTCTTCTCTATCAAGCTCTATCATTTGACTTTCAATGTATCAAAGGCTTTGTTTGAAGCTTAACAAGGATTGAGTGGGAATGTGACTATGCTGACTAAGGGCAGGATAGTTTTGACAAGGATGGTTATAGGGATAAGTAGGCTACCAAAGAGGTTGAGTTGGGGTACATGGGGTTTAAAATTCATGAAAAATATGATATGCTACTAGTTGAGGGATACTTCAAGATAAACCAAAAACATTATTAGCTTGATATGAAGGATATGTAGGTAATGAATATGCATTTTGACCAAATTAAGATCGAGAATACATACCAATTGTTCTCTTATAAGAACTTGGGATACTTAAACCAATTTTGGTTCACTTGGAGTTCCCAGGTAGGCAATATCTTCCATTTTAATATGGGATCATGGAAAATCTTCTCTATATTGTATTTGATATAAAAATGTTATGGGTAAAAAACTAGTCATAGTAAGAGATTCCAGGTAGCTTCATGAATTAGCAGTATTAATTATGCAGGAGTCTATTCATTATATATATCAAATCTTTACCAAAATGTAGGCTGTAGGAAAGAGTCACCCTATGACTTAATCTCAATCTACACTATTGCACTGTACCTTTGCAGAGAGCAGGTCAATATAGATAAACAAATTATGTATTAAATGAAATTTATTAATCTACCTATGGGTCGTTGAAGTGTCTATACCCATTTCATTGCTATGCATGCAAATTTTTGCCAAAATAGTATCACAGTAAATCATTATTTATTTATTTATACAACATGTGATTTATTTATTTAGGCTGTTGCTGGAAATAGTGCCATTATATTATTTAGACAAGCCTAGCCATATTTGACCAACATAATTAAAACTAGTTCAAAGGCATATAACTAAATTACTAAATCAATTTTATTACATGAGGCATCTACCTAGTTAAGATAGAACCCTTATTATAAAATGCAGTAACTGAGATAAGTTTTGAGTTTGATATATATATATATATATATATATATATATATATATATATATATATATATATATATATATATATATATATATAATATAAAGATTTTTGAGATTGATTGAGGATAAATGAATGTAGTGATTTACCTACTAAGTACATTGACTCAATATAAAGGCGTAGTGAATCTCTAATTAATGCGACATCACATTTGATTTAAGGGTGTTTTATTATATATTCATTCTATAGGGGTAGTGATTTGATTGCAATATTATTACATTGGAATATAATAAATATATTATATTCCAATGTAATAATATTGCAATCAATTCGCTACCCCAATAGAATGAATATATAATAAAACACCCTTAAATTAAATGTGATGTTACATTAATTAGAGATTCACTGCACCTTTTTATTGAGTCATTGTAATATATATATATATATATATATATATATATATATGTATATATATATATATATATATGTATGTATATATATATATATATGTATATATATATATGTATATATATATATGTATATATATATATGTATATATATGTATATATATATATATATATGTATATATATATATATGTATATGTATATATATGTATATGTATATATATGTATATGTATATATATGTATATGTATATATATGTATATGTATATATATGTATATATATATATATATATGTATATATATATATGTATATATGTGTGTGTGTGTGTGTGTGTGTGTGTGTGTATGTATATATATGTATATATATATATATATATATATATATATATATATATATATATATATATATATATATATATATATATATATATATATATGTCACTATTTTAATAGTGGACTTGTGACATCACTCCTTTGTATATGGATTATTAAAAAACTAAACATAAAATTTGGTTATCGCTTCATGTTACATGTCTTATCCTCTTTAAAATAAAAAGGGATTTTGGAATCCATAAAAGATTGAAGATTATTTTAGTTAAGGGCTTTAAGATAGTTATTTTAGCATAAATACTAAATAAGGGAAAAGATTTGGAAAACTAAGAAAATATGGTTAATCTTATTATGACCAATTTATATATAAACTAGAGCCATAGCTAAATCCATATATAGAAATATCATGAGGATAGTTCCTTTTTAAGCAGGCCTAAAAATGTGAATTTTCAATATGGTATTCATAGACTTTATAGAAGCCCCAAAATTAATTATGATTGAGAGATTTGATCATTCTATACAAAAACATAAGGGTGGAGTAACTTCACAAAAATCTATTTATAATATTGATATCTGTAGGTATTAATATGAGTAATAGCGTATTTATATGCATAGGGGTGTATTACCATGGTGTATTTGCTAAAGGTTTGATTTTACCTTGAATGAGTGGAATTAATCTATTACTATTTTATCCCAACCATTAGCTGAATCCATAAAAAATGATAAACCATGAATTCTGGGATATGCGGATTAAATTAAGGAACTTTTAACTTTAATATTTTGGGACTTATTAGAACATGATCAACCTTTTTAATATCTAAATGATTGAATGATCTCACTAAATATGCATAAATGTAGGTGTTATGTGAGGTTAGCATATCGAGAACCCCTTACAAATTTTAATGAGACATGGGAAGGATAGTAAATCCAATGAAGTCTTCAATATGATAAGTACGGGTTACTAAAACATGAGATATGAACGTAACATTAAAACAAGTTATGATATCCTAGATAAGAAATATAGGTGTATACATATTTATTCATAGGGGTGTATTCTTATAGTTATAATTCCATAGGTGGATTATGAGCTATGTTAAATAATTACATATAATTGAGTTAATGAATGCATGCATTCAAACCACTAAAATGTATAGCAAATGCTAGTTTGGATTATTCTATGTTTTATGTGTGTTGAGTATTATTCTGCTATATCTACAAATGAATTTAAGTATGTAATGTAAGTACATAATGAAAATGGCTATGTTCGGTCATAAGCCTAAGCTCACAGCTACAAGTATGATTTTATCTAAACATTAAGTGTTTGAAGGACCAAAAGTATAACCACATTAAAATAGTCTTCTAGAAAATGCAACAAAATATTTAAATGAATGTTATAATGGGTTTATGAGTTTTATGTTCACTACAAATGATTGATTGGATATTAGTATATGTGTATTCAATATTGAATACTTGTGTGAGGTATATATTACAAGAGTCTTAATATGTATAAATATTTGGTCATATTTAGTATATAATAGTGCATCATGATATGTGTGCATAAGTTATATTGCTCTGAATGATAGTATGCAATTTAAACTTAGTGTATACCTAGATGGTATAATATAATACTTAATTGATTATTATTAGGTATGTGGGTCACTTGATTCTTGAAATCATAAGTTTGGTTATATATTTTTATATAATTGTGAACTATGATAGTATGGGATATCATAAAATACTACAATATAAAGGTATGTTGTACCCAGATGGTACATACTATTATTGTTATAGACTCACATCTATGTTTGACTAATTTGAAATATGCATGTCAGTTATTACAATGAATATTATGTTTTGTGATAGTTAGTATAACTTTGTGTATGTGTGCATATAACCTTGAGAGTGTATAATTTGCTAAGTTCGTATATTATTGTATTTCATGACAACTGTGACTTGCTTTGTTATGTCTAGTTACTTAAATAGAAGCTTATGTTTTCAAGTATTTAAGACTACTTTATATGATCGATTGTGAAAAATTAGTAGTTATGTCTTAGAACACTAGACTATGGTAATATGGATTATCATAGGGTGTAGAATGTTTGGAAACTAATTGTGATAGTAAAAATTTGTAGTTATAGGTGTATTTACCTAGGTGGTATAAAATATAGTCATTATTTCTAGTATGAGATAAAAAATAATGTAAGATTCATTCATACGTTTGAAAGAATAAATGTATGCTTTGGTTACTCCTATGTTTAACATGTTATATGATGTGTTTGGATAGTAAGATGTAGGTTAATCTTGTGGTTGAACTATATTTGACCAATCTGCATTGTTGATATGGAGTAAGAAGTGAGATGGACTTTACTAGCTTACTAGTATCACAATGAGAAATGAAGGCAGTTCGATCAAGTGTTGTGTATGAATTTTATTGATCTATAGATCATTATTATTTGTTATTTGTAAAAATTTAGGCCAAAGTATGTTTAGTGAGACATTATCATTTCATGAGTATGATTTACATGTTTGTACAATATCTTGCAATAGAATGGTTTTCTATGATACATTTCATGTTTAGTTAGAAATCATACGACACACGGGTACTTGCTTGTCTATCTGGATTCCCATACCATCACTATCTACTCATCTATGAAGGGATGGCCATTTTTTGATGGGAGTAGTGTGGGGGATCATTGGTCCTTGGTTGGTGTGGAAAAGTGCTTAGATGATACTCTCCCTTTCCACAATAGTACTACTTATCAAGATGACACTTGAGATTGCCACATATACTTGATTTCAAGAACTATGATCCAAGGGAGCCATGTATCTTATATGTACATTGTATTGTATTGTACTTATCATTTAATATTGTCATGGAGAGTTGTAATTACTTATTATTGTAATTGATAATGGTGGTTATAGACTTATATTAGTTGTGTCTGAGTTAATAAAATTACTTTTTATATTTGTATTATAATGTGCTCTCATGATATTAGAGATTAGTGATATGTGATGTGATATGCTTGTTGCTATCATCATGCTTGAGTATTTCTTATTGTCTTTATAGATTCTCATGGTGTAATTTATTTTTGGTATATGTGTTTAATTAAAAAAATTCACATATTTCTAGTTGACCCCAATAGGGTTGTTACATGTGGTATTAGAGTTATGACTTGAAATTTTGGACCTAATGAATCCATTAGCATTTTAATGTCTTTATGTTCACTAGTGTGAACCTAGTGACATAAGTATTGCATTGGTATTTTGTATTTGCAATGTCTCAGTGAAGAATCATGTTAGACCATGATTAGAGTTTTGAGACTTGGTAGATCCCCCTATATGGTGTGGTGACTCTTGTAAGTATGTGGCATTCATGAAATATGTGAGGGGAACATTAAGTGTCTACCCTTAGAAATACTTGTACTCTTTTGAGTTATTAAAGGGTTGGTTTTTTTAGTGTCCCAATGGTGATGGTTATAGACGAGGTTTGGGTAGGTGAGTAAAAAAAGTAGTTCATGAGTTATGAACAAGAGATTTATATCATAGTCTGATCACTTAGATCAAACACCTCAAGAGTGATTATATCCTTCTTGGTAATCAAGTCACCTTCACCATTTGTGTTTTGTGTTGTGAGAGTTTATTAAGAATAGGATGATTCTCACTTAATTTTATGTGCATTAGTTTTGTGTCTTATATACACCAATCTTAGGAGTGATAAATTTTATAAGACCTTTTTTTGAGTTTGGTACCACTTAGTGTGGCGAGAATTTTCTTGTAGTAGAGTTTTGATGTCTTGATTGAGAATTCCTTTGTGTTAGGAGTTTGTTTATGGATTGGCACCCTTATGTTTATGTGAATTAGGATTAAGTGGCATCTCTCTTAGTTATATTAAAGGTGAGTTTTTATTATCTCATTTTCATTTGACATCATTATAAGCTACCAATAAGATTCATATTTTCATGAAGTGAAGTTAGTGTTTCCTTAAATGGGAACTTGTTTTTGAAATGTTATTTTTACCACATTCCCATGAGTTTGTGGGATAATTTATTTTAAATCTTTTTGAGAGAGAAGTTGTAGGTTTGGATAGATTTATACTATTTATGTTTGGCTTGTGGCAACTTAATACAATTACAGACTAATTATATGATGTATCTTGTATGTATGTTGATACATCTAGAATTATTTAGCATGTATTATTGCTTTATATGATTTGATAGTATAAAATTATGATTCATTGAACATTGTGCACTATTTATAGATCAATAGGCAATGTAGACCTAAAGGAAGAGTGGTGAATTGGGAACGTTAGTACTAAGTCATAATAGTGGATCCTACTTAGTCTCACATTGACTCTGTAGTTACTAAGTTTAGATCTGATAGATGGACTTGATAAATCTAGAAATTGATAGATGAACTTGTCAAATTTATTTATATGACCATACACATGTATACATTGGAATGATTATTCCTCAAATTTATATACGTTAAAAATGTAGTATTTCTAATTCCTATTCATTGTCATACTTTTTAGGAGCTCCATAGAGTAGTGATAGTATTGACATGTTATACTTATTAGGAGCTACACATGGTAGAGATAGTATTAACTTATGCACACCATTGTTTCTAGATTTCCTAAATATTTTCTTCAGAATGAGAAAAATGCTCTCTAGGTTAGAGAGATATTCAAAAGGGCTAGAAGATTTTGTATAACTCTCCTCAGTCATTTGTTTTGGCTTGTAAGATGATCTTATGTGATCTTGGGAAGTTAGTGAAACTTTCACTAAGATGTGGGACCCTTCAAAGTAACATAAGTGGTTAGTCCTATAGTATATAAACTTATCTTGATGATTCTAGACCTTGAGGTGATCATGACAGAAATAATCAGAGTAAGTAATACTCGTAAATGATGTTTGAAAAATTATGAGATGTCATAGAGCAAGTTCTTATGGAATTACTACTCTGAGAATAGTATAACTTAAAGGAACTATAGTGAGTTCTATAGGTAATTTTACCATTTATTTACTTGATTTGATACTTTATACAATGCTATTTCTATGTTGGATAATGTATTTAATTAAGAACTTATATTTAAATAAGAGTCATCATGAACAATGACTAGCTTTAGGGCGAAAGATGTTACATCATGATTCCTTGCTGAGCAAACTATTTGAGTATCCATGGATATTTATCATTGACACATCTAAATTTGGATGTTTTTAAATAAGATTTGAGATATATACTATTATGTGGCAATATGATATTACTTAGATTACATGTTTGCACTGTTGTGAGTTAGTTGTAGTATGTGTTTACATTACGAACATGTGGATGTGTTATTTTAGCTATATTTTATAATGAATATATATCATGATTATTATAGTCTAACTACCTTTTTTATTTTGAGTTTGATGTAGGAGAACCCATCCCTCGAAGTGTGATAGAAGGAGAGAATAATAAGAGAGGGTGATGTAGATCAAGATGTCAGAGGATATATAGAAATTGTTTAGTGCCCTGCACACACTAAAAATAACTGGCACATGTTAGATGTATAATGAGTGGCTAGTATAATATGTTTTGATGCCATTTGCATTAAATATTCATTTTA
Organism: Torreya grandis; assembly: GCA_037957365.1. NCBI lineage: Eukaryota > Viridiplantae > Streptophyta > Pinopsida > Cupressales > Taxaceae > Torreya > Torreya grandis. Next base: position 812,864 of record JARHVA010002984.1, on the reverse strand, counting down.
ACCATGATTTTCATGCATAGTTATTGGTTATGTGAAATTTGTCTCACATGACTTATTTGTGTGTCCATTAATGTTTTGAGATTTACGTGTGTGACCATTTAATGTTTTCGAGATGAGATTATCATAATTTGAATTAATTAAGATTTATTGATTTATTTGTCATTAATCCATCATGGTGTTTAGAGATTCTAATTTTATTAGTAAATATATTTATTTTTATAATTAGTGATGGCATCTAAAAAGTTAGGAGGAAATAAAAATAAAAAAAATCAAACTTTATAAAAAAATATTAAAAAGATATTTAAAAAAATCCATCCTAAGAATAAATCTAATAAAATAAATTTAATAATATAATTTTTTTAGTTAAATCATATAAAATAAAAGCGCTAAACTTGTTTTATATAAAAGAAGAAAATCATTAATAAAAATCATAAAATAAAACAAAAAAAGAAAAGAAAAACTAAAAAGAAAGCTACGCCCCTTTTAATCTCAATAGAGATTATGAAAGGTAGGCGTTGTTAATTGGATTTTCACCCTTTGAGGAGATGTCTCAGCTCTTCTCATCCAAGTGGCACAATTGAAACATCTCTAGGCTTGTGGGTAGCTTAAGGATGAAGTAAACCTCTAGATAGGGCTAACTCCCTTGCTGTACCACTTTGGATCACAACTACACCTAAACTTTGGGGGGAGAAAGGGAGAAAGAAAATTATCCTAAGGGAGGTGATATAATAAATAAGTTGATAATTTCTAATCAGTTGCATGTTACACATGAAACAAAGAGACTAACCAACCATACACATCTCTAATCTACGTCTTCTAATATCAATATTACATTATGAGGTTATGGATGAATGTGAAAATATAGGAAGACTATACAAAAGGCCTTAAATGGAAATAATTAATATACTAACTCACTCAATCCTTGACATTTTCTATAACACTTCACATGCCCTACAAGAAGAATCTTTTCAACTACAAATATGATGAAAAAATGAAACAACATGCTAAGGAATCCATAGTCTTCACTAAGAAAGATCTAACATTAAAGTAGAATACACTATGAATAGTCATTAAGAGGTAAAAAATAGTATTATTATTATTGACAAAAAAGTATCTAATTGATTAGGGCTTCACTTTACTCAGGTGGAGCATGAGTTACAAAGGCCAAAATGTCTAGTTTTTATAGAACTTGAAAGAGAGAAGAAGAAGAGAGAATTCAAAGGGTCAAAAAGACACTTGTAAATATTACAAAATTAATTAATTGTTCATGATAAGAGGATGTTATATGAACCATGTAAGGTTAGGAATCACAAATGTCCATACAAGTCATAAAACTCATGAAAAATGGCATGAAACTCATCATTATGGCTCAAAAAACTACCTTCATAATTCAGACCTATTTGAACATCCCAAAACTAATTAGGTATATGTATTATGATTTAAATTAAGTTTAATGGTTGAATACATGCCTCTCCATGCATTAGTTTTAGACTTGGTCATCTGGAATCATTTGGGAATGAGCCATCATCATCTGTAGTCCAAAAAAGCTATTCCTTCATGCACCTTACACACTTGGACTCTAAAAAGGAATAATTTTTATATTAAAATCCATGGGAGGGAGTGTATTAAACCTATCATGAAGCTCCATATACTTATAAGTATTAGGGACACCTTAAAATCATTTTCACTTAGAGTTTTCACACTTCTCACTAGCTTGTCCACTATGCCAGTTTTGACTGGATGAGATGAGAGATATTGTTTGAAAAATTAGAAGTTTTTTAAAGGAATAAAATTTATATATAAATTTAATAAAATTCCTAATCTTCCCCCCAAAGTTTATTACATTTCTTGAAACCTCCTGTAGCCTAAAAAACACATAAAGTAGTGAAAAGTACCCTATTTTATACCCTGTCCATACAATTTCATATAATCCAAAAAGGTGGGGAGGATCCTGAGAGAGTAATATACAATTTAAAATAATCATATAATTCAAATTGGTCCATAAAATTATCTTTCCAACTCCATTTCCTCAAATTGGTCACTGGCAAGGGTTTAGGAGGGTTTAGGCCTATTTTAACCTCTAAAGGTTTGTTCATAAAGTTATGACATTAGAGTTATAGAAAAATTATAATAATGTGATTTTGAGGACCCCAAAAAACTTTAAAAAACTCCTATATCTTCCATTCAAATCCTCCTAAAAGATATGAGCATCTAAACTTGACCTATCGAGCTCTTTTCTTTAACTTGCACATGCTTGATGTTGATTTTGGACCAAAAATGGATTACTTGTGGATTATCTGAATTACAAAAGATTTATAACCTCTTTTAATACCATAATAACATTCCAAAATTAATTTTAATTCTTTCCTAAGGCTATATTTGAAAATGACCTCCTCTTTGGCTTTTAGGCCTCACCATGCCCAATAGGCCTACTTGTAACTTTTATATTCCAGGAAATATGATTGGGATATTTTGAATTACATAAGATTTAAAACCTATGAAATTACCTCAAAACCATTATTTAACAATATATAATTCTTATATAAGGTTTGAAAGGAATTTGGCACCTCATTTGGATTTAGGCCTAAACCTTGCCTAGTAAGACTGATTGCAACACTTATAGTTTGGGTTATTCTATTGAGATTAATTCATATATGATTATTTATAAATGTTTCCTTGTATTTTTTATAACCTCTTAAATATAATTTCAAGGTTAAGACATCTCCTAATACCATCCATTTACTACTCTTCTCCAAAACTACTAGTTTGTGCTCATAAGGGAGTGCCCTCTGTTTGAGACAAAAAAAGGGTAATCACCTCCTTAATTAGAAAATTGTGGATAATTGAGAGGGTTATAAAAGTTATAAAAATTTCATATACCTATTATATCCCTTGGTGTGCTTATATAACCATCCAAACTCTTAAATACTCAAGACAAACTATTATAGGCAAACTGTGCAGGGTTTATTGGTGTGGACTGTGTTTTGCACATAGAAGGGTCCTTTGTTTTATTGATGGAACACTATGATATTTAAATTAGTATATTATAGTCTTTATTAATGTATTTTAATCTTTAAAAACACTTAAACCTCCCTCAATACCTCTTTCCTTACATGAACTTTCAAGACTGTCAATACAAAATCCTGACTATTCTTGCTCTTTTCCTCCCTCAAGTGTGATTCTTGTGGGTGTTATTTGCATTAATTAGGTCTTGTTTTTAGTGTTTATGTTAACATAACACATCCCAAGATAATTTTATATTTTTTTGGATTTATTTTCTCATATGCATGCTATTTCAACTCCAAAACACTATTGCCTTGTTCACTGTCTGCAACAGTCAACTATAGTTGACTTTCTTGAAGCAAAGCGTTGTAGATTGGCATTATTCCTTGAAATTCATGATTTTTTTATTTTTGAGGATTATGATCCCATATAATTAAATTTATAACATCAAATTGGGTACCTTCATGTTAAAACTCCTCATATGAAGGATGTGAACAATAGGTTCTAGTTATAGATGCAAATTTGGAATTAAACATGGATGTAAATGCAAATGTGATCAAAATTAGTAGGTGAACCTATTTTTGAAGATATAATATGTCAAAATTGATTAATTTAATCATTTTTAAATGTTAAACTATGGTTTAAAGTCCTAGTTTTCCATTTTAGGTGAAAAAAGGGTCTCTTTTGGATCAAACCTGTAGACATCAATGCATTTTTTAGTGTATTTCTAGGCAACTTTGAGCTTCCTAAAAACCACTCTTTATTGATCCTATACCTATTATACTCTGAAATTTCCTTGTTACATGTATTAAATACAAGATAAAACCATAATAATGTATCAAAATCTCATATAACCATGTTATGAGATGTCAACAAAACCTCTAGGTGCTATGTTTTCACTTTTTGGGGATAATGTCCGTGAACACTGCCATTTGAAATTTTGAAGTGATTTTCAAATACATTTTGAACCCTAGCCACGAAAGTGGGTCTACCATGGTATTTTATCCCAATAATATCCCAAGAATGAGTTTCACTATTTTATTCAATACTTAAAAAAAAATCCTTAGCTCTCTGTTAACACGTATAGATGACTATCTTAATGTCTATAAACAGTGAATGAAAAGAGAGAAATGTGCATGGATTTTTTTTTCTTATTATGATTTTTAGGCTCTTATCAAGGGTTACAAACATAATTTATTCATCATTCATAATCATATTTGGATCATACACTCCATTTAACATGATTGGTCTTCTCATGGAATACCTATAGATGAGCACCCTGACTGGTATGTAGGCAACAAATAGAATTGTGAACCACACTCATGGTATATGATCTTACAATAAACAATTATACACTATTCATATGTTAAAATTATTCCCTTCAAATTTTTATAACATATATCAAGTCAAGATAGCTTCATTTCAAGGTTTGGGCCCTTTCAAGGACATGTAGATGCCCACTAATGGTAATTTGTGTGTAGATGTTGCTCGTGACTGCAACAATCCCATTTTATTGCACCATATGGAAGATCAATCACTTTTATATTATTCAAAAATATGTTTCAACATTTTAAAACTCTTTATGACTCCATGGGCATGATTATAGCCCTGTATAGCTCAAAACTGATTGTGTATGATAGTCTTTAAGCAAATTGGTTACATGGTGTTTTAAGACTGCACCTTCATGGAGTATGCTTTATAAGATGTGATTTTAAAGTTAAGGAAATAATAGGAAATTTAAAACATGGTAATGAACTCATATCCATACTTTAGAACCATGAACAAAGCATGAAACTCTAAAAATGGTGGAAACATACATGTCATTCTCAAATAAGACTAATCTACAAACCTGAGGTGATTTTCTGATCAAAACACTTTAAAACATGAAAATAAGCATGGGAATAATTTGAGGAGAGAGCCAACATAATTTGGAGTCAAAATCATGAATTGGTACAAAACCTATAGGGTGCATGAAACAACAAGTAAAAAAGCACAATCAACTTCATGAGGATGGTTCATAAAGCACAAGCTACCATTCTTCAAAATCCTATAATTAAAATTAATGTCTCTAAGTATACTACCACCTAAAAAAAGCATTTTTCCTGAAACCTCTTCAGCTATCCATACTAAGCATGAACTTGTTGATCATTTTTGCATGTCTAATAGGGTGAAAAAGGAACATAACATTTTTGGGCCTAAAATGGCACTTACAGAGCATTTCAAACATGAAACTAAAATTGAAGAAGATAAAGAGACATTCTATGATATTCTTCCATGTGGCACACTTCCCCATGGGTTGTACAAATTCCAAACTCACCTTTTCTCCCAAAGAAACTACTCTTTCTTCTGAAGCACCTACCACTTTTAGTTACCAATAGTTGATTAAGGCATGTGAGGACACATTTGGGACCCTTTGAAGACTCTCAAGTTGTATCTCCACTATCATGATTTGATCTTTCTTCTCAAGGGTTTTCAAGATCTTCCATTTCTTCCTCTTTTTTGGTGATGCCAAGACTAGGCATCTTAAAATCTAGTGACCTACCCCAATGAGGATGCCAAGGAGTTGCACTTTCTTCAAGCAAGAGTTTTGAATTCTCCCCAACTAAATACCCCTATTTGGGTTCCCATAGCATAGGTCCATCAAGGCAAAGGGTGATGGGGTGAGGACAAGATGAACTAGTTAGTGGAGGTGGAACATAGGACTCGAAATCAGATTGAGAATGCATTGTATGGGATTATTTTAGGAGATCTTGAGGAAGGGTGGGTAGACCTTGGGCTAAGATGGCTTGGTTATCTTATTTTCACTTGAAAATCATTTTATTCACATCTAATTCAACTTGGAAACTCTCTTGAGGGAGGTTAGATGGGGTGTGTTTAGGCAAAGGATCTTGTTTTGGGTCTAAACCTTCCATCACACCTTAACTTAAAAACTTCATCCTTGACTCCAACTCTTCAATTTGCTTGGCTAGGTTATATTGAAAGAGTATTTCTTGAAGTTAATAGGCATCATAATGAGGATAAGGAATGTAAGAGGGCTGACGTGGAAGACAAGAGGTCTCTTCTTAAGGAAGGGTAGGAGGGGCTTGCAAAGGATCAACTTTAATCTCAACTTCACACTCCTTATCAATGCTTTTATCATCTTTCTTTCCCCATGATTCCACTATTTTACTCTAGCTTATGATATTAGGATTATAAGTCTTCTCTTGAGGTGGTGATGAAATTTGATGAGTGGGTGAAGTGTTCAAGGAACTTGGAATCTTCTTAGGCTTGGATTCTCCAGTTTATATCCAACATGGAATCTCGTATCTATGGGTCACTCCTTGAGATGAGGATACAATGTAAGAGGGTAATGAGGAATTGAAATACACTTCCTTTAATGATAACATGGACTATTGCATATTCATATTAGCTAACTCAATCTACCTATCAAGATTAGCTTCAAACACAAGGTTTCTCTTTTCAACTCTCTCTTCCAACTAATGGGGAAAAGGATGACTTTGGTAATCTTAATCGGGCTCATGAATAGGAGTCAAATAGGACTGATCACAATCTTTGGGAAGTGGATATGAAGGCTGATAGGTTTGGTGAGGTTGAATTTCATGAATTCTTAGCCTATCCTCTAAGGAATAAACCAATCCACTCACATCTAGCATCTCACTTGTGATCTTTTGCCAATTGGCTCTCTCAACAAGTGCCCATAATCTTTTGACCAGCTCTAATGCATCTCTCACCTTATGAATAAGATGACTAGGAACTTATTGACCACATCCCTTTATAGTATCAATCTCTAACATATACTTCTCATACCCCAAAAGAGTTTGGTTGAAAGTGGAAATGGATTTACTTGAGAAGTGGCTAGGTTGACTAGGAGTGTCATGTCCCCTTTTTAATTGACATGTTCTGAGTTCATGGTTAGCCTATTATGCGACCTTCGTAGGCTAATAGGATGGATAGAGGGTCATAATGGAGCTTGGCCTGACTTTGATTCATAGGATTTCTACATTTGATTTTCATTCAGGTTATTTCGGACATGTTTAGCCTAGGCTCCTACTTTTTAGGGATATTTGATATGCAGTAGAGCACCTTAATTGTGGTATGGTTATGTGCAGAATCACTCCCTGATTCACTAGCTTTGAGTGGTTCGTCGATCCGACATGTATTGAGGGAGATATTAATATTTGATTGATTTAATCAAATATTAATTATTTAGCCTATTTTTAATTAGAAACCCTAATTCTAATTTAAGAAAACCCTAATTAGGGAAAGCATATCTTTTTGAGGGTATAAGGGTTTCACATGGAGGCCATTATTGATTATGCTATTGATTATTGATATTAATTTTGAAAATTTCTTTTGTGAAGACTGAGCCTAGGGTTCAAGGATTCTATTTGCATTGGAGAACGTTCCCTCTTCAGTGTGTGCAATTAAGAGGCTGTGGAATATCCACTGATCTATTGCCAAAGTGAGAGATAGCTTCATCTAGAAGTTATCAAAAAAATTTAGGTTTGAGGGGATAACTTCACACAAAAGTTATTACAGATATTCCAGGTATTTATTTATTCTTGTTTTGATTCAATAAATTATACAGCTAGAGATATTCTGTGCTAGAAACGTATATTTCAGATCAGGGGTTGAAAATAGGGAAGTTGTGCTTAATTGGCAGCCATACAAAGTCTGTACAGGTTTGTACTGATCAGGTCAGGAACTGACCTCGACAGACAGAGGGTTTTGAGTGACCGACATCAGTCGACTGAAGACTGACATTGGCAGAAAGCCGACCGACAGAGACCGATGTCGGCGAGATATCGACCGACGACGGCGACTGTGTGTCGACACAGAAGGGCCGAGACCTTCCAGAATTCAATTTTCACTTCCAGTTTTGATAAGCCAGGGTTTTTAAGACTGTATTTCATATTTATATACATGAGAAAGGACTGCAATTGTAATAGTTTAGAAGGACAAGTGATAAGATTTGTAATTTGCTATTAAGAGACTATATTATTGTGATCATTCTGAATTTATTCAACCAAAGTTATATCTTGTTTAATGTTTTTTGTGTTGCTATATTTCCTATTTTGGAGGGGATATTACAGTGGTATCAGAGCTAAATCCTGCCAGCCTGAGGGTGTATAGATCTTATGCAGCCACAAGAGTTGGGACACACAAGTATAACACATGCAGCCGAGCCTTACTTGAAGGTACTCAGGTGTTAGATCAGCCACCAACCATCATGACTGATAGACGTGAGGGCAGCCCACCTAGGGGCCACAGGTATGATGTTGATCAGGGCACCAGAGAATTTTAGCGTGCTATGATGACAAGCCAACAACAGATGGCTCAGACACTACAGGCACTTATGACTATGATAGAGAGACTGAACACACCTGATGGATAGAACGGGGACCAAAGAGATGACAGGAGTGCTACGGTTAATCAGAGGTCACAGCAGACTCACTCCAGAACAGCTGATAGACCTACACGTCCTACTTTTGTTCAAGAAGAACCAGAGGCACCAGCAGAGGAAGCAGGGAATAACCCATTTGCAGATGTTTACATGGCTGCAAATGATGAGTGGGACTTATTACCTCTTCATGTCCAAGAGAGGACGACCTTTGATCATTTTGTCAATCTTAGGAGAGAGCACTACAGATTGGTTAGACAAGACAGGAAGCCTAGAGTTCAATTCAGTGAGCTGTAGAAGGCTACTGGTAAGCTTTCTTTGACTACTTTTGACGGCAGCGGTAAGATGACAGCTCAAGCTTGGGTTCATAAGCTTGACACCTTTTTGGCATTGAGACCAATGTCAGAGATAGATGCCATCAAATACGCCACTTTGCACTTGGATGGAGTAGCACATGATTGGTGGGACCATGGTATGGTAACACTTCAGCATAATCAGGTAACAGAGTACCAAGACTTTGTGGATAGATTGGTTGAGCGGTTTGATAGGAAAGATCCTGAGGTTTACTTTCAAGATCTAGCACAGTTGAGACAAACAGGTAACTTGGAGTCCTTCATTGGTGAGTTTTAGAGATTGGCAGTCATGGTGCCCAATATTTTAGAGCGTAGATTGGTAGTTCTCTTCATAAAGGGATTGTCAGAGCCATTGAAAGGTTGGATCAAAGCCTTTGATCCTCCTTCTTTATAGGTAGCTATGAAGAAGGCATGGAGTATGGAGATGGCAGCCCCATCCAATAAATTTAACTCCAGGGGTGCTTCTTCATCTAGAGACCATAAGCACTCCCACGGGGATACAGAGAGACCGGATTTTAACACAGACAAATCCGGGGTTAAAAATGATTCAAAAGCCAATCCGGCAGTAGCACCTTTGGATTGTGAGGCGCTTAATGATTTACGTAGGAAGAAGCTTTGCTTCTACTACAAAGGACCATATGATATCCATCACGATTGTCCTTTGAGGCCTAAGGGCAAGGCGAATCGTATGATGTGGGTATACTATGAGGATTCAGATTTTTAGGATTTTGAGCAGCAGAACAGTTCTGCGGGGGCAGAGGCAAAGGCTTCAGGGCCTAATGTAGAAGCAGTGTTAGAGCTTCACATTCAGGAGGCACACATATCTAGTATTCAGTCAGATGAGTCATTCAGACTCCGTGGAGTTTTGGTAGGGCAGAAGGTTATCACCCTTCTTGATACAGGAGCCACACATAATTTCATAGATGCTAGATTTGTGGAGAAGCATGGGCTCACTACCGTAGACTTTGAGGGCATCAGTGTTAAGGTAGCCGATGGTCACACTCTTAAGTGTGAGCGTATGATTAGAGACCTCCCATTGCGCTTAAACAATTATGAGTTCAAGGCTGATTATTATGTGGTAAACATGGGGGATATTGACTTAGTCTTGGGTATGAAGTGGCTTCATTCATTTGAAGAAGTTACTCTTCGTCTCAAGGACATGGAGGTTCTCTTTGATGTTGATGGGAAGACACACATTCTTAAGGCAATACGGGGCAGCAGCTTCAGATATATGTTTTTTCATCGGATGGAGGTACCTATACCACATGACATGATAGAGAGCGATGACGAGTGTACATTGGCACCAACACAGGAGAGGTATGAGGATGAGCTTGGTCTTGAGGTGACTTCAGTTCAGGAGTTGTCACATGTGGTGAGGACTCAACTTTCTATTACAGCCGGGTCACAGGTTGATGATGATATGACTATTTCTAGTCTTCATTATCCAGTTTCAGATATTATTCAGGTAAGGAGTTTGCTTGCTGATTTTCATTTATGGATTGGATGTTGGAGTGCTTATCTTAGTACTAGAGATGATGTGACGCCATTACATGAGAGTTGGGATGGACATAGCATGCGATTCATGTTAATTGATAGTGGTGGAGATCAAAACTATATTTGGGATCCAGGTGGATTGATTGATTTGTCATTTAGTGATTGCCTGAGGGCAAGCAATTTTAGGAGGGGCAGATTGTCATGTCCCCTTTTTAATTGACATGTTCTGAGTTCATGGTTAGCCTATTATGCGACCTTCGTAGGCTAATAGGATGGATAGAGGGTCATAATGGAGCTTGGTCTAACTTTGATTCATAGGATTTCTACATTTGATTTTCATTCAGGTTATTTCAGACATGTTTGGCCTGGGCTCCTACTTTTTAGGGATATTTGATATGTAGCAGAGCGCCTTAATTATGGTATGGTTATGTGTGGAATCACTCCCTGATTCACTAGATTCGAGCGGTTCGTCGATCCGACATGTATTGAGGGAGATATTAATATTTGATTGATTTAATCAAATATTAATTATTTAGCCTATTTTTAATTAGAAACCCTAATTCTAATTTAAGAAAACCCTAATTAGGGCAAGCATATCTTTTTGAGGGTATAAGGGTTTCACATGGAGGCCATTATTGATTATGCTATTGATTATTGATATTAATTTTGAGAATTTCTTCTATGAAGACTGAGCCTAGGGTTCAAGGATTCTATTTGCATTGGAGAACGTTCCCTCTTCAGTGTGTGCAATTAAGAGGCTGTGGAATAGCAACTGATCTATTGCCAAAGTGAGAGATAGCTTCATCCAAAAGTTATCACAGAATTTTAGGTTTGAGGGGATAACTTCACACAGAAGTTATTACAGATATTCAAGGTATTTCTTTATTCTTGTTTTGATTCAATAAATTATACAGCTAGAGATATTCTATGCTAGAAACATATATTTCAGATCAGGGGTTGAAAATAGGGAAGTTGTGCTTAATTGGCAGCCATACAAAGTCTGTACAGGTTTGTACTGATCAGGTCAGGAACCGACCTCGACAGACAGAGGGTTTTGAGTGACCGACATCAGTCGACTGAAGACCGATGTCGGCAGAAAGCCGACCGACAGAGACCGACGTCGGCGAGATATCAACCGACGACGACGACTGTGTGTCGACACAGAAGGGCCGAGACCTTCCAGAATTCAATTTTCACTTCCAGTTTTGATAAGCCAGGGTTTTTAAGACTGTATTTCATATTTATATACATGAGAAAGGACTACAATTGTAATAGTTTAGAAGGACAAGTGATAAGATTTGTAATTTGCTATTAAGAGACTATATTATTGTCATCATTCTGAATTTATTCAACCGAAGTTATATCTTGTTCAAAGATTTTTGTGTTGCTATATTTCCTATTTTGGAGGGGATATTACAGTGGTATCAGAGCTAAATCCTGCCAGCCTGTGGGTGTATAGATCTTATGCAGCCACAAGAGTTGGGACCACACAAGTATAACATATGCAGCCGAGCCTTGTTTGAAGGTACTCAGGTGTTAGATCAGCCACCGACCATCATGAGTGACAGACGTGAGGGCAGCCCACCCAGGGGCCACAGGTATGATGCTGATCAGGGCACCATAGAATTTTAGCGTGCTATGATGGCAAGCCAACAGCAGATGGCTCAGACACCACAGGCACTTATGACTATGATAGAGAGAATGAACACACCTGATGGATATAACGGGGATCAAAGAGATGATAGGAGTGCTACGGTTAATCAGAGGCCACAAAAGACTCACTCTAGAATAGCTGATAGACCTACACGTCCTACTTTTGTTCAAGAAGAACCAGAGGCACCAGCAGAGGAAGCAGGGAATAACCCATTTGCAGATGTTTACATGGCTGTAAATGATGAGTGGGACTTATTACCTCTTCATGTCCAAGAGAGGACGACCTTTGATCATTTTGTCAATCTTAGGAGAGAGCACTATAGATTGGTTAGACAGGACATGAAGCCTAGAGTTCAATTCAGTGAGCTACAGAAGGCTACTGGTAAGCTTTCTTTGACTACTTTTGACAGCAGCGGTAAGATGACAGGTCAAGCTTGGGTTCATAAGCTTGACACCTTTTTGGCATTGAGACCAATGTCAGAGATAAATGCCATCAAATACGCCACTTTGCACTTGGATGGAGTAGCACATGATTGGTGGTACCATGGTATGGTAACACTTCAGCATAATTAGGTAACAGAGTACCAAGACTTTGTGGATAGATTGGTTGAGCGGTTTGACAGGAAAGATCCTGAGGTTTACTTTTGAGATCTGGCACAGTTGAGACAAACAGGTAACTTGGAGTCCTTCATTGGTGAGTTTTAGAGATTGGCAGTCATGGTGCCCAATATTTTAGAGCGTAGATTGGTAGTTCTCTTCATAGAGGGATTGTCAGAGCCATTGAGAGGTTGGATCAAAGCCTTTGATCCTCCTTCTTTATAGGTAGCTATGAAGAAGGCATGGAGTATGGAGATGGCAGCCCCATCAAATAAATTTAACTCTAGGGGTGCTTCTTCGTCTAGAGACCATAAGCACTCCCACGGGGATACAGAGAGACCGGATTTTAACACAGACAAATCCAGGGTTAAAAATGATTCAAAAGCCAATCCAGCAGCAACACCTTTGGATCGTGAAGTGCTTAATGATTTACGTAGGAAGAAGCTTTGCTCCTACTGCAAAGGACCATATGATATCCATCACGATTGTCCTTTGAGGCCTAAGGGCAAGGCGAATCGTATGATGTGGGTATACTATGAGGATTCAGATTTTGAGGATTTTGAGCAGCAGAACAGTTCTGCGGGGGCAGAGGCAAAGGCTTCAGGGCCTAATGTAGAAGCAGAGTTAGAGCTTCACATTCAGGAGGCACACATATCTAGTATTCAGTCAGATGAGTCATTCAGACTCTGTGGAGTTTTGGCAGGGCAGAAGGTTATCACCCTTCTTGATACAGGAGCCACACATAATTTCATAGATGCTAGATTTGTGGAGAAGCATGGGCTCACTACCGTAGACTTTGAGGGCATCAGTGTTAAGGTAGCCGACGGTCACACTCTTAAGTGTGAGCGTATGATTAGAGACCTCCCATTGTGCTTGAACAATTATGAGTCCAAGGCTGATTATTATGTGGTAAACATGGGGGATATTGACTTAGTCTTGGGTATGAAGTGGCTTCATTCATTTGAAGAAGTTACTCTTCATCTCAAGGACATGGAGGTTCTCTTTGATGTTGATGGGAAGACACACATTCTTAAGGCAATACGGGGCAGCAGCTTCAGATATATGTTTTTTCATCGGATGGAGGTACCTATACCACATGACATGATAGAGAGCGATGACGAGTGCACATTGGCACCAACACAGGAGAGGTATGAGGATGAGCTTGGTCTTGAGGTGACTTCAGTTCAGGAGTTGTCACATGTGGTGAGGACTCAACTTTCTATTACAGCCGGGTCACAGGTTGATGATGATATGACTATTTCTAGTCTTCATTATCCAGTTTCAGATATTATTCAGGTAAGGAGTTTGCTTGCTGATTTTCATTTATGGATTGGATGTTGGAGTGCTTATCTTAGTACTAGAGATGATGTGACGCCATTACATGAGAGTTGGGATGAACATAGCATGGGGTTCATGTTAATTGATAGTGGTGGAGATCAAAACTATATTTGGGATCTAGGTGGATTGATTGATTTGTCATTGAGTGATTGCCTGAGGGCAAGCAATTTCAGGAGGGGCAGATTGTCATGTCCCCTTTTTAATTGACATGTTCTGAGTTCATGGTTAGCCTATTATGCGACCTTCGTAGGCTAATAGGATGGATAGAGGGCCATAATGGAGCTTGGTCTGACTTTGATTCATAGGATTTCTACATTTGATTTTCATTCAGGTTATTTCAGACATGTTTGGCCTGGGCTCCTACTTTTTAGGGATATTTGATATGTAGCAGAGCACCTTAATTATGGTATGGTTATGTGTGGAATCACTCCCTGATTCACTAGATTCGAGCGGTTCGTCGATCCGACATGTATTGAGGGAGATATTAATATTTGATTGATTTAATCAAATATTAATTATTTAGCCTATTTTTAATTAGAAACCCTAATTCTAATTTAAGAAAACCCTAATTAGGGCAAGCATATCTTTTTGAGGGTATAAGGGTTTCACATGGAGGCCATTATTGATTATGCTATTGATTATTGATATTAATTTTGAGAATTTCTTCTGTGAAGACTGAGCCTAGGGTTCAAGGATTCCATCTGCATTGGAGAACGTTCCCTCTTCAGTGTGTGCAATTAAGAGGCTGTGGAATATCAGCTGATCTATTGCCAAAGTGAGAGATAGCTTCATCCAAAAGTTATCACAAAATTTTAGGTTTGAGGGATAACATCACACAAAAGTTATTACAGATATTCTAGGTATTTCTTTATTCTTGTTTTGATTCAATAAATTATACAGCTAGAGATATTCTGTGCTAGAAACGTATATTTCAGATCAGGGGTTGAAAATAGGGAAGTTGTGCTTAATTGGCAGCCATACAAAGTCTGTACAGGTTTGTACTGATCAGGTCAGGAACCGACCTCGATAGACAGAGGGTTTTGAGTGACCGACATCAGTCGACTGAAGACCGACGTTGGCAGAAAGCCGACCGACAGAGACCGATGTCGGCGAGATATCGACCGACGACGGCGACTGTGTGTCGACACAGAAGGGCCGAGACCTTCCAGAATTCAATTTTCACTTCCAGTTTTGATAAGCCAGGGTTTTTAAGACTGTATTTCATATTTATATACATGAGAAAGGACTGCAATTGTAATAGTTTAGAAGGACAAGTGATAAGATTTGTAATTTGCTATTAAGAGACTATATTATTGTGATCATTCTGAATTTATTCAACTGAAGTTATATCTTGTTCAAAGATTTTTGTGTTGATATATTTCCTATTTTGGAGGGGATATTACAGTGGTATCAGAGCTAAATCCTGCCAGCCTGTGGGTGTATAGATCTTATGCAGCCACAAGAGTTGGGACCACACAAGTATAACACACGCAGCCGAGCCTTGTTTGAAGGTACTCAGGTGTTAGATCAGCCACCGACCATCATGAGTGACAGACGTGAGGGCAGCCCACCCAGGGGCCACAGGTATGATGCTGATCAGGGCACCATAGAATTTTAGCGTGCTATGATGGCAAGCCAACAGTAGATGGCTCAGACACTACAGGCACTTATGACTATGATAGAGAGAATGAACACACCTGATGGATAGAACGGGGACCAAAGAGATGACAGGAGTGCTACGGTTAATCAGAGGCCACAACAGACTCACTCCAAAATAGCTGATAGACCTACACGTCCTACTTTTGTTCAAGAAGAACCAGAGGCACCAGCAGAGGAAGCAGGGAATAACCCATTTGCAGATGTTTACATGGCTGTAAATGATGAGTGGGACTTATTACCTCTTCATGTCCAAGAGAGGACGACCTTTGATCATTTTGTCAATCTTAGGAGAGAGCACTACAGATTGGTTAGACAGGACATGAAGCCTAGAGTTCAATTCAGTGAGCTACAGAAGGCTACTGGTAAGCTTTCTTTGACTACTTTTGACAGCAGCGGTAAGATGACAGGTCAAGCTTGGGTTCATAAGCTTGACACCTTTTTGGCATTGAGACCAATGTTAGAGATAGATGCCATCAAATACGCCACTTTGCACTTGGATGGAGTAGCACATGATTGGTGGTACCATGGTATGGTAACACTTCAGCATAATTAGGTAACAGAGTACCAAGACTTTGTGGATAGATTGGTTGAGCGGTTTGACAGGAAAGATCCTGAGGTTTACTTTCGAGATCTGGCACAGTTGAGACAAACAGGTAACTTAGAGTCCTTCATTGGTGAGTTTTAGAGATTGGCAGTCATGGTGCCCAATATTTTAGAGCGTAGATTGGTAGTTCTCTTCATAGAGGGATTGTCAGAGCCATTGAGAGGTTGGATCAAAGCCTTTGATCCTCCTTCTTTATAGGTAGCTATGAAGAAGGCATGGAGTATGGAGATGGCAGCCCCATCCAATAAATTTAACTCTAGGGGTGCTTCTTCGTCTAGAGACCATAAGCACTCCCACGGGGATACAGAGAGACCGGATTTTAACACAGACAAATCCAGGGTTAAAAATGATTCAAAAGCCAATCTGGCAGCAACACCTTTGGATCGTGAAGTGCTTAATGATTTACGTAGGAAGAAGCTTTGCTTCTACTACAAAGGACCATATGATATCCATCACGATTGTCCTTTGAGGCCTAAGGGCAAGGCGAATCGTATGATGTGGGTATACTATGAGGATTCAGATTTTGAGGATTTTGAGCAGCAGAACAGTTCTGCGGGGGCAGAGGCAAAGGCTTCAGGGCCTAATGTAGAAGCAGAGTTAGAGCTTCACATTCAGGAGGCACACATATCTAGTATTCAGTCAGATGAGTCATTCAGACTCTGTGGAGTTTTGGCAGGGCAGAAGGTTATCACCCTTCTTGATACAGGAGCCACACATAATTTCATAGATGCTAGATTTGTGGAGAAGCATGGGCTCACTACCGTAGACTTTGAGGGCATCAGTGTTAAGGTAGCCGATGGTCACACTCTTAAGTGTGAGTGTATGATTAGAGACCTCCCATTGTGCTTGAACAATTATGAGTCCAAGGCTGATTATTATGTGGTAAACATGGGGGATATTGACTTAGTCTTGGGTATGAAGTGGCTTCATTCATTTGAAGAAGTTACTCTTCATCTCAAGGACATGGAGGTTCTCTTTGATGTTGATGGGAAGACACACATTCTTAAGGCAATACGGGGCAGCAGCTTCAGATATATGTTTTTTCATCGGATGGAGGTACCTATACCACATGACATGATAGAGAGCGATGACGAGTGCACATTGGCACCAACACAGGAGAGGTATGAGGATGAGCTTGGTCTTGAGGTGACTTCAGTTCAGGAGTTGTCACATGTGGTGAGGACTCAACTTTCTATTACAGCCGGGTCACAGGTTGATGATGATATGACTATTTCTAGTCTTCATTATCCAGTTTCAGATATTATTCAGGTAAGGAGTTTGCTTGCTGATTTTCATTTATGGATTGGATGTTGGAGTGCTTATCTTAGTACTAGAGATGATGTGACGCCATTACATGAGAGTTGGGATGAACATAGCATGGGGTTCATGTTAATTGATAGTGGTGGAGATCAAAACTATATTTGGGATCCAGGTGGATTGATTGATTTGTCATTGAGTGATTGCCTGAGGGCAAGCAATTTCAGGAGGGGCAGATTGTCATGTCCCCTTTTTAATTGACATGTTCTGAGTTCATGGTTAGCCTATTATGCGACCTTCGTAGGCTAATAGGATGGATAGAGGGCCATAATGGAGCTCGGTCTGACTTTGATTCATAGGATTTCTACATTTGATTTTCATTCAGGTTATTTCAGACATGTTTGGCCTGGGCTCCTACTTTTTAGGGATATTTGATATGTAGCAGAGCGCCTTAATTATGGTATGGTTATGTGTGGAATCACTCCCTGATTCACTAGATTCAAGCGGTTCGTCGATCCAACATGTATTGAGGGAGATATTAATATTTGATTGATTTAATCAAATATTAATTATTTAGCCTATTTTTAATTAGAAACCCTAATTCTAATTTAAGAAAACCCTAATTAGGGCAAGCATATCTTTTTGAGGGTATAAGGGTTTCACATGGAGGCCATTATTGATTATGCTATTGATTATTGATATTAATTTTGAGAATTTCTTCTGTGAAGACTGAGCCTAGGGTTCAAGGATTCTATTTGCATTGGAGAACGTTCCCTCTTCAGTGTGTGCAATTAAGAGGCTGTGGAATATCAGCTGATCTATTGCCAAAGTGAGAGATAGCTTCATCCAAAAGTTATCACAAAATTTTAGGTTTGAGGGGATAACATCACACAAAATTTATTACAGATATTCCAGGTATTTCTTTATTCTTGTTTTGATTCAATAAATTATACAGCTAGAGATATTCTGTGCTAGAAACGTATATTTCAGATCAGGGGTTGAAAATAGGGAAGTTGTGCTTAATTGGCAGCCATACAAAGTCTGTACAGGTTTGTACTGATCAGGTCAGGAACCGACCTCGATAGACAGAGGGTTTTGAGTGACCGACATCAGTCGACTGAAGACCGACGTTGGCAGAAAGCCGACCGACAGAGACCGATGTCGGCGAGATATCAACCGACGACGGCGACTGTGTGTCGACACAGAAGGGCCGAGACCTTCCAGAATTCAATTTTCACTTCCAGTTTTGATAAGCCAGGGTTTTTAAGACTGTATTTCATATTTATATACATGAGAAAGGACTGCAATTGTAATAGTTTAGAAGGACAAGTGATAAGATTTGTAATTTGCTATTAAGAGACTATATTATTGTGATCATTCTGAATTTATTCAACTGAAGTTATATCTTGTTCAAAGATTTTTGTGTTGATATATTTCCTATTTTGGAGGGGATATTACAGTGGTATCAGAGCTAAATCTTGCCAACCTGTGGGTGTATAGATCTTATGCAGCCACAAGAGTTGGGACCACACAAGTATAACACACGCAGCCGAGCCTTGTTTGAAGGTACTCAGGTGTTAGATCAGCCACCGACCATCATGAGTGACAGACGTGAGGGCAGCCCACCCAGGGGCCACAGGTATGATGCTGATCAGGGCACCATAGAATTTTAGCGTGCTATGATGGCAAGCCAACAGTAGATGGCTCAGACACTACAGGCACTTATGACTATGATAGAGAGAATGAACACACCTGATGGATAGAACGGGGACCAAAGAGATGACAGGAGTGCTACGGTTAATCAGAGGCCACAACAAACTCACTCCAGAATAGCTGATAGACCTACACGTCCTACTTTTGTTCAAGAAGAACCAGAGGCACCAGCAGAGGAAGCAGGGAATAACCCATTTGCAGATGTTTACATGGCTGTAAATGATGAGTGGGACTTATTACCTCTTCATGTCCAAGAGAGGACGACCTTTGATCATTTTGTCAATCTTAGGAGAGAGCACTACAGATTGGTTAGACAGGACATGAAGCCTAGAGTTCAATTCAGTGAGCTACAGAAGGCTACTGGTAAGCTTTCTTTGACTACTTTTGACAGCAGCGGTAAGATGACAGGTCAAGCTTGGGTTCATAAGCTTGACACCTTTTTGGCATTGAGACCAATGTTAGAGATAGATGCCATCAAATACGCCACTTTGCACTTGGATGGAGTAGCACATGATTGGTGGTACCATGGTATGGTAACACTTCAGCATAATTAGGTAACAGAGTACCAAGACTTTGTGGATAGATTGGTTGAGCGGTTTGACAGGAAAGATCCTGAGGTTTACTTTCGAGATCTGGCACAGTTGAGACAAACAGGTAACTTAGAGTCCTTCATTGGTGAGTTTTAGAGATTGGCAGTCATGGTGCCCAATATTTTAGAGCGTAGATTGGTAGTTCTCTTCATAGAGGGATTGTCAGAGCCATTGAGAGGTTGGATCAAAGCCTTTGATCCTCCTTCTTTATAGGTAGCTATGAAGAAGGCATGGAGTATGGAGATGGCAGCCCCATCCAATAAATTTAACTCTAGGGGTGCTTCTTCGTCTAGAGACCATAAGCACTCCCACGGGGATACAGAGAGACCAGATTTTAACACAGACAAATCCGGGGTTAAAAATGATTCAAAAGCCAATCCGGCAGCAACACCTTTGGATCGTGAGGCGCTTAATGATTTACGTAGGAAGAAGCTTTGCTTCTACTGCAAAGGACCATATGATATCCATCACGATTGTCCTTTGAGGCCTAAGGGCAAGGCGAATCGTATGATGTGGGTATACTATGAGGATTCAGATTTTGAGGATTTCGAGCAGCAGAACAGTTCTGCGGGGGCAGAGGCAAAGGCTTCAGGGCCTAATGTAGAAGCAGAGTTAGAGCTTCACATTCAGGAGGCACACATATCTAGTATTCAGTCAGATGAGTCATTCAGACTCCGTGGAGTTTTGGCAGGGCAGAAGGTTATCACCCTTCTTGATACAGGAGCCACACATAATTTCATAGATGCTAGATTTGTGGAGAAGCATGGGCTCACTACCGTAGACTTTGAGGGCATCAGTGTTAAGGTAGCCGATGGTCACACTCTTAAGTGTGAGCGTATGATTAGAGACCTCCCATTGGGCTTGAACAATTATGAGTCCAAGGCTGATTATTATGTGGTAAACATGGGGGATATTGACTTAGTCTTGGGTATGAAGTGGCTTCATTCATTTGAAGAAGTTACTCTTTGTCTCAAGGACATGGAGGTTCTCTTTGATGTTGATGGGAAGACACACATTCTTAAGGCAATACGGGGTAGCAGCTTCAGATATATGGTTTTTCATCGGATGGAGGTACCTATACCACATGACATGATAGAGAGCGATGACGAGTGCACATTGGCACCAACACAGGAGAGGTATGAGGATGAGCTTGGTCTTGAGGTGACTTCAGTTCAGGAGTTGTCACATGTGGTGAGGATTCAACTTTCTATTACAGCTGGGTCACAGGTTGATGATGATATGACTATTTCTAGTCTTCATTATCCAATTTCAGATATTATTCAGGTAAGGAGTTTGCTTGCTGATTTTCATTTATGGATTGGATGTTGGAGTGCTTATCTTAGTACTAGAGATGATGTGACGCCATTACATGAGAGTTGGGATGGACATAGCATGCGATTCATGTTAATTGATAGTGGTGGAGATCAAAACTATATTTGGGATCCAGGTGGATTGATTGATTTGTCATTCAGTGATTGCCTGAGGGCAAGCAATTTCAGGAGGGGCAGATTGTCATGTCCCCTTTTTAATTGACATGTTCTGAGTTCATGGTTAGCCTATTATGTGACCTTCGTAGGCTAATACGATGGATAGAGGGTCATAATGGAGCTTGGCCTGACTTTGATTCATAGGATTTCTACATTTGATTTTCATTCAGGTTATTTCAGACATGTTTGGCCTGGGCTCCTACTTTTTAGGGATATTTGATATGCAGTAGAGTGCCTTAATTGTGGTATGGTTATGTGCGGAATCACTCCCTGATTCACTAGCTTCGAGCGGTTCGTCGATCCGACATGTATTGAGGGAGATATTAATATTTGATTGATTTAATCAAATATTAATTATTTAGCCTATTTTTAATTAGAAACCCTAATTCTAATTTAAGAAAACCCTAATTAGGGCAAGCATATCTTTTTGAGGGTATAAGGGTTTCACATGGAGGCCATTATTGATTATGCTATTGATTATTGATATTAATTTTGAGAATTTCTTCTATGAAGACTGAGCCTAGGGTTCAAGGATTCTATTTGCATTGGAGAACGTTCCCTCTTCAGTGTGTGCAATTAAGAGGCTGTGGAATATCAGCTGATCTATTGCCAAAGTGAGAGATAGCTTCATCCAAAAGTTATCACAAAATTTTAGGTTTGAGGGGATAACATCACACAGAAGTTATTACAGATATTCCAGGTATTTCTTTATTCTTGTTTTGATTCAATAAATTATACAGCTAGAGATATTCTATGCTAGAAACGTATATTTCAGATCAGGGGTTGAAAATAGGGATGTTGTGCTTAATTGGCAGCCGTACAAAGTCTTTACAGGTCTATACTGATCAGGTCAGGAACTGACCTCGACAGACAGAGGGTTTTCAGTGACCAACATCGGTCGACTGAAGACCGATGTCGGCAGAAAGCCGACCGACAGAGACCGACGTCGGCGAGATATCAACCGACGACGGCGACTGTGTGTCGACACAGAAGGGCCGAGACCTTCCAGAATTCAATTTTCACTTCCAGTTTTGATAAGCCAGGGTTTTTAAGACTGTATTTCATATTTATATACATGAGAAAGGACTACAATTGTAATAGTTTAGAAGGACAAGTGATAAGATTTGTAATTTGCTATTAAGAGACTATATTATTGTCATCATTCTGAATTTATTCAACCGAAGTTATATCTTGTTCAAAGATTTTTGTGTTGCTATATTTCCTATTTTGGAGGGGATATTACAGTGGTATCAGAGCTAAATCCTGCCAGCCTGTGGGTGTATAGATCTTATGCAGCCACAAGAGTTGGGACCACACAAGTATAACATATGCAGCCGAGCCTTGTTTGAAGGTACTCAGGTGTTAGATCAGCCACCGACCATCATGAGTGACAGACGTGAGGGCAGCCCACCCAGGGGCCACAGGTATGATGCTGATCAGGGCACCATAGAATTTTAGCGTGCTATGATGGCAAGCCAACAGCAGATGGCTCAGACACTACAGGCACTTATGACTATGATAGAGAGAATGAACACACCTGATGGATAGAACGGGGACCAAAGAGATGACAGGAGTGCTACGATTAATCATAGGCCACAACAGACTCACTCCAGAATAGCTGATAGACCTACACGTCCTACTTTTGTTCAAGAAGAACCAGAGGCACCAGCAGAGGAAGCAGGGAATAACCCATTTGCAGATGTTTACATGGCTGTAAATGATGAGTGGGACTTATTACCTCTTCATGTCCAAGAGAGGATGACCTTTGATCGTTTTGTCAATCTTAGGAGAGAGCACTACAGATTGGTAAGACAGGACATGAAGCCTAGAGTTCAGTTCAGTGAGCTACAAAAGGCTACTGGTAAGCTTTCTTTGACTACTTTTGACAGCAGCGGTAAGATGATAGGTCAAGCTTGGGTTCATAAACTTGACACCTTTTTGGCATTGAGACCAATGTTAGAGATAGATGCCATCAAATACGCCACTTTGCACTTGGATGGAGTAGCACATGATTGGTGGTACCATGGTATGGTAACACTTCAACATAATTAGGTAACAGAGTACCAAGACTTTGTGGATAGATTGGTTGAGCGGTTTGACAAGAAAGATCCTGAGGTTTACTTTCGAGATCTGGCACAGTTGAGACAAACAGGTAACTTGGAGTCCTTCATTGGTGAGTTTCAGAGATTGGCAGTCATGGTGCCCAATATTTTAGAGTGTAGATTGGTAGTTCTCTTCATAGAGGGATTGTCAGAGCCATTGAGAGGTTGGATCAAAGCCTTTGATCCTCCTTCTTTATAGGTAGCTATGAAGAAGCCACGGAGTATGGAGATGGCAGCCCCATCCAATAAATTTAGCTCCAGGGGTGCTTCTTCGTCTAGAGACCATAAGCACTCCCACGGGGATACAGAGAGACCGGATTTTAACATAGACAAATCCGGGGTTAAAAATGATTCAAAAGCCAATCCGGCAGCAACACCTTTGGATCGTGAGGTGCTTAATGATTTACGTAGGAAGAAGCTTTGCTTCTACTGCAAAGGACCATATGATATCCATCACGATTGTCCTTTGAGGCCTAAGGGCAAGGCGAATCGTATGATGTGGGTATACTATGAGGATTCAGATTCTGAGGATTTCGAGCAACAGAACAGTTCTGCGGGGGCAGAGGCAGAGGCTTCAGGGCCTAATGTAGAAGCAGAGTTAGAGCTTCACATTCAGGAGGCACGCATATCTAGTATTCAGTCAGATGAGTCATTCAGACTCCGTGGTGTTTTGGCAGGGCAAAAGGTTATCACCCTTCTTGATACAGGAGCCACACATAATTTCATAGATGCTAGATTTGTGGAGAAGCATGGGCTCACTACCGTAGACATTGAGGGCATTAGTGTTAAGGTAGCCGATGGTCAGACTCTTAAGTGTGAGCGTATGATTAGAGACCTCCCATTGCACTTGAACAATTATGAGTGCAAGGCTGATTATTATGTGGTAAACATGGGGGATATTGACTTAGTCTTGGGTATGAAGTGGCTTCATTCATTTGGAGAAGTTAATCTTCGTCTCAAGGACATGGAGGTTCTCTTTGATGTTGATGGGAAGACACACATTCTTAAGGCAATACAGGGTAGCAGCTTCAGATATATGTTTTTTCATCGGATGGAGGTACCTATACCACATGACATGATAGAGAGCGATGACGAGTGCACATTGGCACCAACACAGGAGAGGTATGAGGATGAGCTTGGTCTTGAGGTGACTTCAGTTCAGGAGTTGTCACATGTGGTGAGGACTCAACTTTCTGTTACAGTTGGGTCACAGGTTGATGGTGATATGACTATTTCTAGTCTTCACTATCCAGTTTCAGATATTATTCAGGTAAGGAGTTTGCTTGCTGATTTTCATTTATGGATTGGATGTTGGAGTGCTTATCTTAGTACTAGAGATGATGTGACGCCATTACATGAGAGTTGGGATGGACATAGCATGGGGTTCATGTTAATTGATAGTGGTGGAGATCAAAACTATATTTGGGATGCAGGTGGATTGATTGATTTGTCATTCAGTGATTGCTTGAGGGCAAGCAATTTCAGGAGGGGCAGATTGTCATGTCCCCTTTTTAATTGACATGTTCTGAGTTCATGGTTAGCCTATTATGCGACCTTCGTAGGCTAATAGGATGGATAAAGGGTCATAATGGAGCTTGGCTTGACTTTGATTCACAAGATTTCTACATTTGATTTTCATTCAGGTTATTTCAGACATGTTTGGCCTGGGCTCCTACTTTTTAGGGATATTTGATATGCAGGAGAGCACCTTAATTGTGGTATGGTTATGTGTGGAATCACTCCCTGATTCACTAGCTTCAAGCGGTTCGTCGATCCGACATGTATTGAGGGAGATATTAATATTTGATTGATTTAATCAAATATTAATTATTTAGCCTATTTTTAATTAGAAACCCTAATTCTAATTTAAGAAAACCCTAATTAGGGCAAGCATATCTTTTTGAGGGTATAAGGGTTTCACATGGAGGCCATTATTGATTATGCTATTGATTATTGATATTAATTTTGAGAATTTCTTCTGTGAAGACTGAGCCTAGGGTTCAAGGATTTGTATTTACATTGGAGAACGTTCCCTCTTCAGTGTGTGCAATTAAGAGGCTGTGGAATATTAGCTGATCTATTGCCAAAGTGAGAGATAGCTTCATCCAGAAGTTATCACAGAATTTTAGGTTTGAGGGGATAACTTCACACAGAAGTTATTACAAATATTCTAGGTATTTCTTTATTCTTGTTTTTATTCAATAAATTATACAGCTAGAGATCTTCTGTGCTAGAAATGTATATTTCAGATCAGGGGTTGAAAATAGGGAATTTGTGCTTAATTGGCAGCCGTACAAAGTCTGTACAGGTCCGTACTGATCAGCTCAGGAACCGACCTCGGCAGACAGAGGGTTTTCAGTGACCGACATCGGTCGACTGAAGACTGACGTCGGCAGAAAGCCGACCGACAGAGACCGACGTCGGTGAGATATCGACCGACGATGGCGACTGTGTGTTGACACAGAAGGGCCGAGACCTTCCAGAATTCAATTTTCACTTCCAGTTTTGATAAGCCAGGGTTTTTAAGACTGTATTTCATATTTATATGCATGAGAAAGGACTGCAATTGTAATAGTTTAGAAGGACAAGTGATAAGATTTGTAATTTGCTATTAAGAGACTATATTATTGTGATCATTCTGAATTTATTCAACCGAAGTTATATCTTGTTCAATGTTTTTTGTGTTGCTATATTTCCTGTTTTGGAGGGGATATTACAAGGAGGAACAAGACATTGAGACGGCTAGCTATAGGAATGATACACTTCATGAATGGATTAATACACTTCATGTTGAGGCTAGTACACTTCATGATAGGGCTGATTACGAACTTTTCCTTATTGATATGGAATTGTACAAGCTTGAAATATCTCACCAACTTGTGTAAAACAAAACTCAACACCAAAGTCAGTCATGGAACTTCATTAAAAGTAAGAACACAAATAAATATATTACTAACAATCTCCAAAAGATAACTTGGGGTGCTTGACCAGATGATGTATCTTCAGAGTCACCAATGATGTTTAGATATATTCTTTCAAAGGTTGATTTTTCAAAGACAACTCCAAAAATATTTCAACCTCTTGGATTAAGAGTCCCACAGAGCATGCCAAAAATTGTTGTCACTTGGATTTGCATCCTTTGAGGAGATGTCTTATTTCTCTTCATCCAAGTGGCATAATTGAAACACCTATAGTATTGTGGGTAGCCTAAGGATGAGGTGAATCTATAGATAGGGATATCGTCATTGATGTACCACTTTGGATCACAACTACACCTAAACTTTGGGGGGGAAAAGAGAGAGAAAATTGAAAGCAAACTATCCTAAGGGAGGTGATACACCTAATAAGTCAATGACTTCCAACCAGTTGCATGTTACACATGAAACCAAGGGACTAACCAAATATACACTTCTCTAATATACATCTTCTCATATCAATATTACATTATGAGGTTATGGATGAATGTGCAAAGCTAGGAGGACTAGACAAGAGGCCTTGAATGGCACTAGTGAATAGACTAACTCAATCTTTAACATTTGTTTATTTAGACCATTACTGGAAATAGTCCCAATATCTTATTTGAATAATCCCATCCATATTTTACTAGCATAATTGAAGCTAGTTGAAAGGCATCTCTCTAAATTATTAAATCAGGTTTATTACATGAGGCGTCTCACTAGTTATGAGAGAGCCCTTATTATAAAATACAACGACTGAGATAAATTTTGAGTCTAATATATATATATATATATATATACACACACACGTATATATACACACACACACACAGACACACACACACACATATATATATATACATATATACATATACATATACATACATACATACATACATACATACATACATACATACATACATACATACATATATATATATATATATATATATATATATATATATATATATATATATATATATATATATATATATATATATATTATGTAACAATTTTTAAGATTGATCGAGGATAAGTGAATATAGTGAATATATATATGTGTATATATATGTATATATCTATATATATATATATATATGAATATACATATATATATATATATATATATATATATATATTATGTAACAATTTTTAAGATTGATCAAGGATAAGTGAATATATTGATTTACCTACTAAGTGCAATGACTCAATAAAAAGGTGCAATGACTCTAATTAATGCAACATCACATTTAATTTAAGAGTGTTTTATTATATATTTATTCTATAGCGGTAGTGACTACAATCTTATTACATTGGAATATATATCACTATTTTAATAGTGGAAAGGTGGCATCACTCTATTGTATAGGGAGTACTAAAAAGATAAACATAAAATCTAGTTACCACTTCATGTTACATGTCTTACCCTCTTTAAAAGAAAAAGGGATTTTGGAATCCATAGAGGATTGAAGATTATTTTATTTAAGGGATTTAAGAATGGTATTTTAGCATAAATAAAAAACAAGTGAAAAGCTTTGGAAAACTAAGAAAATATGGTTAATTTTATTATGAATGATTTGTATATGAACCAGAGCCATAGCTAAATCCATATATAGAAATATCATGAGGATAGTTCCTATTTAAGTAGGCCTAAAATCATGAACTTTCAATCTAGTATTCATAGACTTTATAGAAGCTCCAAAATTAATTAAGGATGATTGCAAGATTTGATCATTCTATGCGAAAACATAAGGGTGGAGTAATTTCATATAAATCTCTTTATAATATTGATATATGTAGTTATTAATATGACTAATAACGTATTTATACACATAGGGGTGTATTCCCATGGTGTATTTGCTAAAGGTTTGATTTTATCTTGCATGAGTGGAATTACTCTATTACTATTTGATCCCAATTAATAGCTGAATCTATATAAAATGATAAACCACGAATTTTGGGATATATGGGTTGAAATCAAGGAACTTTTAACTTTAAACTATTGAATGATCTCACTAAATATGTTTTAATATGAAGTAAGGAGTAAGATGAACTTCATTGGCGTACTAGTATCACTATGATAAATGAAGACAATCTGATCAAGTGTTGTGTATAAATTTGATTGATCTATAAATCATTATTATTTAGTATTTATAAAAATTTGGGCCAAAATATGTTTAGTGAGACATTATAATTTCACGAGTATGATTTACATGTTTTTTTGATATCTTACAATAGAATAGTTTTCTATGATACATTATATGTTTAGTTGGAAATCATACATCACACGGGTACTTGTTTATCTCTCTAGATTCCCATGCCTTCACTATCTAATCATCCATGAAGGGATGGCCATTTACTAATGGGATTAGTATGGGAGACTTTTGGTCCATGGTTGGTGTGGAAAAGTGCTCAGATGATGGTCTCCCTCCCCATAATAGTACTACTTATCAAAATGACACTTGAGATTGCCATAGATACTTGAGTTCGAGAACTATGCTCTGGGGGAGCCATGTATCTTATATGTATATTATATTGTATTGTACTTATTATTGAATATTGTCATGGAGAGTTGTAATTACTTATTGTTTTACTTGATAGTAGTGGCTATAGACTTGTATCAATCATGGCTGAGTTAATATAATTATTGTTTATATTTGTATTATGATGTGCTCTCATGATATTAGAGATCAGTGATATGTGATGTAATATGCTTGTTACTATTATCACACTTGAGTATTTATTATGGTCTATATATATTATCATGGTGTAATCTATTTTTGGTAGATGCGTTTAATTAAAAAATCACGTATTTCTAGTTGACCCCAATAGGGTTGTTACAATGCAAATGGCCTGACTGTACTTCTATTTTTCAACTTGCATATACACCTATACAAATGATGTAATTGGATTCAAATACTTTTGACACATTGATAAAATGATATCAACAATTGATTGTTTTTATTTATGAAATATATTTATTGGAAAGTCAAATGCTTTGTAATTTGACAAAAGAATTTGATAGATAATGAATACATCGATTAGGGCATTAACAAAGATTGATTTTATATTTGTCAGTGATTTTTACTAGATAGAGCCTATTCAAGATATGATATTAAATGGAGAAATAACTCTATATAATTTTTGGCATGATAATGTGAAATGTTTTTAGATTTAACAAGTTGTTCATCAAAGTGATATTCAATTTGTTTCCATCTTAAACTAGATCAAAACTTGTCAGCACACAATGTTAGATATTGAATAGTTGAATAATCTATGCTATAGATTTCCCCATTATGAAACAAAATTTCCATTCTTGTTTCACAATAATGATGATGTTAAAAAACATAACACAAAAATTCTTGTGCTTGTTAATGAATAGACATATACGTTGAATGTTATTGACAAAAAAATGAATTTATCTGATGAAATCATTAGAAATAATGAAAAAAATTGCTTGCTTGATACAATTATTTTAAAGCTAAAAATATTGATGGAATTAATTGTTGTAAATTATGATATGCAAGATGGATTGGTGAATGGTGTTGATGGAAATATCAAGTGTTATACACTTGGACAAGTAGACATAGTTTGGATACAATTCAATGACATTAAAATTGGAGAATTGAAATGAAAAAATGTAGAGATTTTACAATGATTAGACTACCAAAAATTAATCTCTGATAATAATAATCTCAAGGAAAATTTACATAAAAACAACTATGGCCATGGTGTGAGAGCAGTTTCTAGTATCGATAGCATGCGCTCAAATAATGCATAGATCACAAGGACTCACAATGGAAGCATTAACATTCGATCCTGCCAGTGTCAAGTGACATGGACTTGTCTATACCATGTTTTTATGAGTAAAAAATATTAAATCATTGTATCTTATAAATAGATTAGAATTTGGATTTTTTTTGATGTGTAATAGAATGAATGCTAAAATGCAAAGACTGGAATCTTCTATGTAATCACTGCTACTTTTTATGAATGTTTCTCAAACATGTGATATCCTTACTATTTTTTCAATGAATAGATAGAGTTTTAAATTACACTTAGAATTTATAACACATGATTATGAGCTTATGGATGCAATAATTTTATGTTTATAAGAAATAAGAATTATGCATGTAGAAAGCACTTCAATTCTTGCATAAAAAT
This sequence comes from Torreya grandis, assembly GCA_037957365.1. NCBI lineage: Eukaryota > Viridiplantae > Streptophyta > Pinopsida > Cupressales > Taxaceae > Torreya > Torreya grandis. Next base: position 782,492 of record JARHVA010002984.1, on the reverse strand, counting down.
TTGACTGTCACCTATCAATGAATGTACATGGATCAATGTTATTCTTTAGAAGAAACGTTGTATTGAGAAATAAAAAATTGTTTGCTACATCAAACATGGAGACTATGACCCATGAATATTGTATTTATATATATTGATATAGATAGTAAATATTTAAGTGACACTGAATGTACCAATAGATGATCTATTGGTATTTATAGATACGATAGCTACTAGATTGGAACCTGGAACCAAAATTATATTTTCTAGTGATTTCAATATTGATATGCTTCAAGAAATAATATCTAGATGTCATATTTTAAAAACAATGCATAATCATGGTTTTTCTTTGATATCAAATATGTCAACAATAAATGTAGACACTTTAATAGATCATTATTAGACAAATATGAATATTCAAAACACTAGATTCAATGTTTGTGATGCATAATGGATAGTCCATCATGCATGTTGCCTTTGACTTTTTCTTTGACAAAATAATAACAATGACTTTGGAAATTTGAAAAAAAAATATGTTGTTTATTTTGTGTAGTGTGATTTGCATACACAAAGTATAACATAGAAATGAAATTTGTCACTATAGATAATCAATGGCAAATCAAAGCAATAAAAATTAAAAAAAAAGAAAAGGAATACATATCAAAATAGATTAAAAAAAAAAATTAAAATAAAAGGAATAAATATCTAAATAGATTAAGAAAACAATAAGTGTTGTGCACCATTTGCATTGTGTAAAGACTAGTTGTCTTTGCATTTATTCACAATCTTTAGTTGTTGATGTGGTCTAAAATAACTTGCATAGAAAAACATTGGATATGGAGGCAAGCATGTGCATTTGTTTGATAAACAAAAACTGCAAGATAAAAACATGCTACAAAGGTAATACATTATTGTTTCACATGATAGGTTATTATTTTTACATGCTCATGATTCTTTTTGGTGTTTTTTAGTTGGAAATGTCACATTAAGAAGATCTACGAGATTTTTTCATGATTCAAATATGAAACTATAAATATGAATAGATAAATACATAGAGTAATGGACAAAGCATATCACTTATAATATGCTCTTCCCCACCCCCAAATTTTAGTTAAAAAGGTACTTATGAAATTTGAAAAAAAAAAAAAGTCTAGGAAAGTGGATATGGATCCAGCCAAATGCATTGAGAAAGATCTACAAACAGGAGAACTGAGGCCAGAAAAATGGTAATATTTTACTTCTTAGCTAGCTTGGTGACACTTTTTTTTTTTTCATTTTTGGTCTCTTTAACAATTACAAAATATAGGATGCTAATGGTGTTGTCTTGTGCTTAATAGAAAACTAGATATGTGAACAAAGGAAAATGTCAACTAGCATGCCATGAAAAACTAGATAAATGTCAAGCAACATAAGGAATCAGAACAAAAAAGTGTGGATCTAAAAACATAATGATGATTTTTTGCCTTTGCATAACTTATTGTGGAGCTCTACTATTCTTAACAAGCAATATGTTATTTCATTTGCATAAAACCTATGATTTGGTTTTATGTTTTTTTCTAAATCAAAGAAAAAAAATGTCATTATACAAAAATATAAAATATTTGTATTCATGGTTTTGATTTCAAAACTATTGTTTTAGTAAAAATGTAGGACATAACATACTAGTGTCAATCATTTATCTCTCAACAAAAGAAATGGTAATGTATTTGAAGGTGATGTGTTGGTTGTCTATGGTCTTGATTTTATCAAGAATCTAAATTTGTCATCAAAGGTAAAAATAGTGCATGCAGATCTTGTCAATAAATTTGGTCAATTGATGATAACTGTAAATATCAATAACAATTTGATTGAAAAGTTCTTGCCCAAATTTTGGGCTGGTAATAATATTCACATTATAGACTTTGTGATAAAAAATAGAAGTCATTATGAAAGAGGGGATGTTGAGTGTTGTATTTTATTGAACATGAAATTGACCATGGAAAAAATTATGATTGTGTGCAAGGAGCATAAACTCACTCCAAATATCATTATACATGATCTTGTACAATCAGATAATGCATATGTAGTGGATCCATTAGTTGTGATAGTTGGGTATCAAAAATTTTACAACCATTATGAGCTTCATCTGAAAGATGACTAAACTGATGAAGACATGGAAACTGTAAATGATAATGTTATAAGCTTATAGCTCTTATTTTTTCATGTTTTTGAAATGTAATTTACTCTGAGCTAACATACACATATCCACCTTTTTTTTAAAGTGCTGACATTAAATATTTGCTTTGCAGCTTTTCATAAATGATAATTACAAACATGTATATTCTCATGTTCAAGAAATATTATCACCAATAAACACACCAATAATATTGTTCAAAAATATTATTAGAAATGGTGTCAAAGGCATGCCTTTGATTCATGCAGGGCATTCCACATTTTTGGATATACTAAATGACGAACATACAAAAGTTTATTTGAAAAGTTTAGCAAAAAATAATGTTGAGGCTAGTATCTATTTATGACTCATTGTTTATGGTGAAGAGAAGGGGACACACACACACACACACACACACACACACACACACACACACACACACACACACACACACACACACACACACACACACACATGTATATGTATATATGTGTATCTATATATGTATGTATGTACACAGACACACACACACACACACACACACACACACACACACACACACACACACACACACACACACACACACACACACACACACACACACACACACACACACACACACACACACACACATGTATGGATGGTTAGAAACAAATAATAGAGTTGTAATAGTTTAAGAATATGATAGTTTCTATTTTTTTTGCTGATTTGAAGGTTAAAGCCCTCTTGAAAGTGACGAATGTCTATGCTTCACCTTTCTTGCTGTTCTATGACAATTGCAAGTTCATGATCATCTTTGACATCAATTTAATAGATGATCATACATATTTCATAAATTATAAATAGACTCAAATATATTCATATCAGTATTCATTACAATGTATTGTATAAATAAAAAATGGACAAATAGATTGCACTTTGAAAGGAATGCTTCTGAATGAAACACTGTCAGATCTCATCAAAGTCACTTTTGATCAATAAGGACAAGATATATCAGCTGTTCCATTTTACTACATCACTTTTAATTACATGGTAGTTTTGCACTTGATACAAACAACATCATTAGATATATCAAGTATTTCTTGATTCCTATGTTTTGATTTTTTTCTTTTTTTTACTTACTTTTGAAAAAAAAGAAAAAATAAAAAAAGAGAAAACATAGAGTAAAACAACAAAGTAAAATATTTATCGCTTGCATTGATTAAAATCTAGTTTTTTTTACAAGAATCAATTTATTGCTATGATTATTTTTTTAGCTAGCAATTTTAATAAAGACTAACACTCTCCTTACTTTTTATTTCTTTGCAAGGCGCCAAACAATTGACTATATGCGAGATCATGTATATAGATTGCAAAGTGTGGAATACTTATTTGAAGGCATAATCTAAGCAAGAATGTTTACAATTCTAAGAATGATAGGAATAAAAAATTTGGAGATATTTTTTTTAGTGAAAGTAAGATATTCTTATATGTTAAACTTTTTCATCTCTATATATTTGTTCTCTTGTTTGGATAAAATTTTCAATATCATGACCAATGGATTGGACAGTAAAGGCCACTATTAGTTGGACCTATCTTAATCTAGTTTATTCTTTGTTGAATGTACAACAAAGTTTTCAGATAGTATTGTTGTGTCTTGGTTTTAATTTGCACATGCAATGTATCAAAATTTGGTTGAAAAATTAGCATTATTTGGCTTATGACGCAACATAATTTTCTCATCTTTGTATATTTTTATTTTGATTAGTTAGAGTGCAATAAATTGAGCCTTGATTTAATGTGTTGTCCTTGTTCGATCTTATTCTTAAGCCAGAGGAGGATGTGTTAAAATGGTAATGACTAGTATACATTATTTTAACTATGATGTTTTTATAAACAAACTTAGTCTTAAGCATTATCTCTGAATTATATGTTATAGTTCAACTTCTGTGATTTGTTTGTTATGTGTGCATTTATACATATAAATTATTGGTGTAGTTTAAAATGTTGTTTTAGGAAAAGAACTTGATTATGATGACACTCGTGAATTATGTCCTTTTATCTTTGACTATGCTGGATTGACATTTCTTAATCCTTGTGGATTTGGCTTTGGATGACAAGGCTAGACTTATAAATGGTTCCTATAAAATGAAGTCAATTTTTGATATCATAATTCTAATACTCTTGGTGTAAATTGTATATTTAATATTGGTTGCTCTATTTCAATTTTGATTTTGATCACAAAGAATTTTTGGTTGTTAATAAATCAAGACAATTTTTTTAGTTTATTTGAATGCTTTATTCTTGTTCCCACATAATCCTTGTATAGATACAAATGTGTACATGTTAAAGTTTTATTGCAAAAATAAAAAGATTTGGAATAAGCTAAGGCATGCATTGGGTATAGTTAAGCATGATATGATTCTTTTTTTTTGCATTTTTGATTTAGGTGAAACTAACTTCTTTATAGTGACCATGTCTTTTGGATTGGCTATGAGTTGTGTCATGTGACTCAGTTCTATGAATAATATTTTAGCATTGTATTTCCATTCATCAAAACTATCCAAAAAAACTTGTTCTAATAGTTAATTCTCATTTCTTTATGATTGCCATTATTTTTATAAACTCAATGCTTTGGTTCAAACATTGTTTAATTGGTCTGAAAAATCTTGAATTTTTTTTAAGATGCTCTATCACTGTCTGATTGAATTTATGACATTATTTAAATGTTTTTGCTTTTGGTAGATGGACCAAGAAATTTTCATTCATAGGAAAATGATTTTTGTTTTTCTAGAAATGTTTCGTGTTTGGATCTAGAATTGTATTTACCATAGTCTGTGTAATCATTTTAGGCAAGTGAAGTGGAAATGCTAACTCTAGTTTGGTGGTTTTGGTTTATTGCTCTGTGTTTAATTTCTTTTACTGGTTTATATTTTTCAAAGATAATGACCTTAAGGAAGGTCCTCTATTTTGGCGTATGGTTATATCACATCATTGATGTCATGCTTAAAATATGGAAAATCCTTGCACATATGGGGTTATACTATGATATTTGAAATTAGTCAAATATTTGTATTTAGATCACGATTGACATACTTATTATTGTATTACTATATTTATGAAGGAACTTGAGTGTTTGCATTTATTTTCAAAAGGTTCTATTGTATGTTCAATATATAAATACATGTTTGTGGGATTGATTGTATCTAGTTTTGATATTAATCATCTAGTTGAACATTAAATTTATGATTTATGAGGATGTGAGATAGAAATAATTTCAATCTCATTGTGATCATGCATAGATTCTAGGGTGTCTTCAATTGTCTATTTGATTAATAATTACTTTCAATAAAAATATAACTCTATGTAGATATTGGACAAATCTAATTTTATGATCATCAAATAAGCAAAGTGAATATTCATGCTATTATTATGTTTGGGATAGTATTGACATTATTTTTAAGAATTGGAATAGTTTTGCAATTAAAATATGTAAGTTAATTATTTGTTTCAATGTAGTAGATAATATTGAAGGTTATGATTGAGATTTGTTATTGGATGAGGACATGGATGCATTTGAAATGAAAATGTTGGTACTTCATAAATCTATATTTATAATTAATTACATTGATTTTGACATCAACAAAGAAAAAATATGCTTTTCTAGTTTGGAAGATGAAATTCTTACATATATTTGGAACATGCATGATATTAAGTTAACGATGTGAATAAAAGATATCTAAACATCAAAAACTATTCACCCTCATTTTAAATAGAATTCCTTGGCATTTTTTGTTAAATTTAAAATACAGTAAAGTTATAGTAATATTGAGTGATTGAATAGAGAATTGAATTAATATGTTTGATTGAAGCTAATTTTTTATGTATATGCCACAACTATACGTCCATGGATCGAATTTAACTAAAGTTCTATCGACAAAAACATATAGTGAAGAGAGTTTGATGAAAACCAGAGTATGATTTCAATGTGAATTCTTTCTAGACATTAACACCAATACATTATTGTCAAAAACACATAATCACTATATCTAAACTTATAGGTAAGCGCATAAATGATCAGTACTTATCAAAAAAGGAAAGACCTTATTGAGAAAATATAATAGCTAAATACATCATAATCATGACAAACATATACTGACACAATATTGATTCGATCAATTATAACATTATTAATAATTTAAACATGTAAATGAAAAGAAATCAAACACAAAAAAGAGATAATTTTGTAGAAATAAAGCTTATATTTGTTAAAAAGATTTAAAATCATTACAATTATCGATTTGGATCACCATTATAGACAAAAATTTAGAGAATTTACAGAGCACATTCAACCTTTTTTATTTTATTATGACTAAAAATATAATATATTTTTTTAATAAATAGACAAGGACTGAGACTTACCTCCAAAAAGCATAAGGATCCCATCTTGGGCCATGAAAACTACTCATTGCAATCATAACTATATTTTAAAAAAATAACTAAAATAAATTCAAACAAATCCACAACAAATATGTAGAAATCATCTCTAAACATGTAAAGGTGACTAAGAAGCACTAGGTCCCAACTATCTTGATTTGGCATTCTTAGACTTTAGTGCAGTTGATACCAGATAAAACTTCTATCTATCATAGCCATGTTCATTAGAGGCTCTCTAAAAATCACTTCTACCTAGGTTTCTAGTCTCTGGGAGACCTAAAGAACTACATCCATTGAGGCCTGGACTCTTGAAACCTAGTTGATACTTGTAGTGCATTGGGTTGATAGATCTAACACTGATTAAGCTATTTCCTAATTCACTATGGTCATTTTATCTCTCATAACCTAGTTAAATTAACATAGGTGGACTCCACATTCACCTTATTCTAGTAGACTACCATTTGTGTGGAATAATACAAAGATATTGACCTCTCAGAAGTATGTTGGTATCTTTTTATTGCCCCCTTATAGTGGTTCTATGGTAGTGTGAGCCAAGGATAGACACTCTTCCATCCTTACTCTCATGTTTCCAACATAGGTTTGATATATTTCCAAATCTTAGGTTGGCATGAACTTTAGCTCTAGGAACATCCCCTTATTGATCATGACCTATAAACTTTAGAATTTCCTATCAATCTCTATGATTCTTTCCATGTAAGCTTATGTCCTTTATATAATTAAATCAGTCTTAGCTAAAGTCTCCATGACATACCTCAGGATCAAAAAAATAATAGGAGGATATATTTGACCTAGATAATTAATTTGACTAGGAATGTGCTTTTCATCTGAGCCTCAAGAGTCTGGACTTGGATATGCATGTCCTCGATTAGTTTATCAGACATGGCATAGGTAGGCCACATGATAGACAATGGGTCCTCAACTATCTTCTCTTAACCAATAATAGTCTTCACCTTGGTAAGATAAAATAGATCTTGATGGGTCTACCATAACATTGATTTCCTTTCTTACACAAACCTTTGAGTTAGTGTCCTCTTCATGCTCCTAGAGGCTCTATCAAAACTCCATTGCACATTTGGGTCATCCTAGACATCCATTTGTGTAGTATTTGATCTTGGCATCATCATTTGAGTTGTTGGAGCTATAAGAGATGTAGTTAAAATGATGGTCACAAGAAAAGAACCAAGTAGAGGAGAGATAGAGGAATTGGAAGTAGTGAAGGAGGAAAGGAGTGAGAATAAAAGGATAAGCCCATGGGAAGAATTGAGCTCACCATTGTTCTTGAGTTAGGTTGACCTGAGATAGGATTGGTCCTAGGAATGGATCATGAAAAAATAGAGAAAATATGGGTTGATTGAAAGTGAGGCCAATGGGGCCTTGGGTTACGAAGAGAAGGGGCTTGGGATCCAGTCATCAAGCTCTTACTAGTGGAGTTGGAGCTATCAAAGGATGGGTGGCATTCTATTTTTTCATTAGCCTCTTCTCTATATTGGCTATGGATGTTGGGAAGGATGGTCTAGCTATGATAGGTGGAACTATAGGAACTTGTGGTATATGACTTGGAACCATAGAAGGAATCATTGGGTTGACTAGAGTGGGAACTAGGAGTGTCTTTGTTAGAGGTTGTGGACTCTCACCGGCTTTAGCTACATTTGTTATCAAGAGCATGCCTAGAAAAGGTAGTGGGAAGACTCCAAGATATTAGATGGGAGGAATGGGAGGAAAAGCTAGAGTCATAACACTCAAAATAACTAAGGCCAAGGTAATTTTGGTAAAAGGTGAAGCAAAATGACTAGTAAATGTTGGATGCAAAGCAAAAGTAGCAAGCACAAAAATAGAAAGTTGAAATGTGAGAGGATAAAGGGAAAATAAAAAATAATAAGAGATGGAGGAGTGAGAAAATTTCCCTAGGTAGGTGCTTGTTGAATGTCATGTTTGGGGATCGAGGTTGAATTGAACCTAATATCAAATCTCAAACACTATGGCATTCCTAGTTGAGCAAACTATGCTTGCATTACCTATCACTATGTAGTTTGAGCTCATGGCTGCTGAGACTTGGTGGAAGGCACTACCAAAGTAGGTCAAGTTGAAGCACTAAAAATATGTAAGGAAGGAAGAGGTAGAGGTGAACCTTGATGAATTAGGGTTGTTGTTGGAAGCAGGGATCAAGAAACTGGGGCTATCATTCAAAACAAGACTAGAGGAACAAGTGGAGAAGACAAAGAAGAAGCTTCAAGAGGAGAAGATGACATGACACCCTTAAGGATCCTACATGATATCACTAGAGTGGTATATAGAGGAGGTGAAAATGAAGCTTGAGAAACTAGAACTACTAATGGAAGCATAACTTGAGGAACTGAGATTGTCGATGAAAGTGGAATTTGAAAAATTAGGGTTGCTGCTAAAAGTGGAGCTTGAAAAGCAATTAGGAGGGGTTGAGGAACAAATTAAGGAATAGAAGGTGGTGAGACACCCTTAAATATTCTCTATGAAATAACTATACAATTTTTAATTAGCTCCTCTATGGGTTAAATAGGAGTTGAAATGAATGCCAAAGGGACCTACCCAGGCCTTTTTCTCTTTATTCTTCTTCCTAGCCACTATCTGTGATTGTACTTCCTGGTCATTGACAACATTGAGATAAAAATCATCATTGTCCTTGGGCTGATTGTAGGATTTAATGTTGAGATGAGGTCCATGCTATGATAGGTGAGCATGAATCGCCCTTTTAGGGTCCCATTGCCGAAGTTTACATTTTATCAAAGTAAAGGAATCTTGACCCACTACCATCTTTTGTATTAATAGAAAGGTCATATAAATGTGTCCTCATATCATGATGGGGAGTAAAAGGCACATATTATGATGATGAAATATGTAGTGGCTAAGGATACCATTCACTAGTTGATAGGTGATCAGGCACATAGTATGGAAAATATAGGGTTTCATCCAACAAGCCCATGACTCAAATGACTATCTCCATTTTATATAGCCATTAGTCCCTTATGGATGTGATAGACTTCCATATTGAATTTGAAATCTAGGGCATGGGAGATTTATTGATCACCTAGTACATCATTGGGTATAAATGATCATAGATATCTTGAACATATTAGTGGAAATGGTAATCATAGAGCTTAAATAATGTAACATGGATAATTTGGCCACCAAGAATCTATGCAAGAAAGACTGAGAGGTTGAATGAAAGAATTCCACATATGGCATCAAGCATATATCCCATCATGCATAAATTACCCCTATTTCAAGTGTTTATAATGGCTTAGACCAAGTTAAACTTGATCAATTATCTAAGGTCTGTAATGTCAGAGTAAGTTAAAATCATGTGTATTAAGGGCATCCATATCTCATTGACATGTAGATTGTCTAACTTTTCAAAAATGTGATTCAAAAGGATCTTTCCTACTCGTATATCTTCTCAAAAAGTGTGTACTATGTAAACATTGATATTTTGTTTGTTCACCCACTTGGAGTCTAAGTTCTCAACCCTATCCTAGAGAATAGTATAGATTTGGGTATAATCAATCTAGGTCAATACTAATGGCACATCATATGAAAATAAGAAGTTTGATAGGTAGTAATATGTATTGAATGCATTTATGGATATATCAACGATATGTTATCAAGAAGTGGGTGAACATACCCAATCATTAATAGTATCTTATACTCAAATGCCCTTGTGAAGAATATTGCCCATCAATTTGGTGTAGGAAAGGTCTTTGGTCTGGTCATGGCTTTATGGAGTCTATATATTTTATAATACTTAAGGGGATCCTTATATTCATCATCCTGGTCATTGATATTGCCAAAGTCCCTGGGTACTTACTCTATTGCTTTGTATATGTCACTATAATGCTTGAATCTCATTAAACCAATAGGGAAAGTGATGTCTTGATACTTGGGATATAGCTTTATGTTAGAATATGTATCAGCCATTGAAATGGAACAAAAAATGAACTGGGAGGCTTTTAGATGTCAAAGGCATGCGATATAAAAGTTGTTTGTGGATTTTAGAACAAGAAATGAAAAAATTATTCTAATTTGATAATGATGAAAGTTAATGAGCTTCCTTTGAGATTTAAAAGTTGTGCATACATGTCCCTACATTGATGTTATTCGATAGCTTGCTTACCATGAATTTGAAATTTGAGTTGGTGGCAAAATATTATATTTTTAATTCCAAATATAGAATTGAATTTAAAACACATGATCCTCTACTACCAACTAAATATAGTATTGGTGATGGGATGTTTCCCAATCTATCCAATTTTTACCATCTTCCCATTCTTTTGATGATGAGTTCATGGTAGACACATGATCATATACCTTTGAGTTTCCTTGGCTAGTCCCCATTTTTAGATACATGTCATTATTCTATCAAAATTTTATTAACCATCACCATCTAAGCATAGCTTCATAATCCATGCCTTTATACTGAATAAGATGATGTATCATCTAAGAACACATGTTATGCCCTGATTGGACCTAATTAACAACTCTTAAACTATTCTAAGCTTTCCAAGTCACAAGTGGCAACTAGTTTGTCTTTGTATTATATGATGCAAAACCTTTTCCTCCAGCCAAGGTTTCTCAGCTTTTGACTATAGACAACTAAATCCTATCACTATTGTGTTGAAATTATCAATCTTATTAAAAATTATGTGATAATGCACAATCTAGGCCAAAATCACTAAAATATGTTAAATGGTTTGAGCTTGTTACATAAACATGTTGATTTAGGCTAATGTATCCCTAAATAGGGCAATGCATTTCATGTGATTATTATCTTTTGTCAAATCACTTCAATTCAAATTATGACCATGATCTCTAGACCATTGAATTCTTCTAAGTTGGAAGCACATGACATGTGCATGTGTTATTTAGCATCCACCATGCTATAATTGGGGTATTGATCTATATGCAGCTAACACATTATTTTAATTATACTCTAGTCAAATTATGACTCAGTAAATTAACATTTTGATTAGTTTGATTAAGTGAACAATCAATTTCCAAAGAATTATAAAAAATAAATTAAACCCACTTAAGAAAATTACACCAAAGTAAGAGCCCAAGTGGAAAATACATTGAAGTTATTGAATATCTATTAGTTGGAATTTCATTTCTAATATTCACATCATCTAGTGACATAGTCAATGGGGTGACATTCACAAGCCATAAATGGAACAAATATCTAGTTTAAGGCTTCCCATGCCTCATTAATGCCCCATCATTCCAAATATTAATGGGTGTATTTATGGATTGAGCCTCCAAAATTTAATTGATTCATAGCCACACATCTTGATCTCAAGATGGACGGTCATGGTTGATTCCAATCATTTTCAAAAATCTATAAATAAAAGGGTCCTCACTCATTCCTTTAAGCTATTTTTTTTTAATGTTATTATGTAAAATTTTCAATAAAATAGATTCTAACATTAGCACACATTGATCAAATACATGAGCATAATTCATTGGTGCATTGAGAGAAGATGGATGATCAAGACACTCATTATTGACAAAGACTTGGAGCACCAAATTAGGGGAAAATCATGTTTCTTGGCCGATCTTGGAGGAGGGACACCCTTGGGAAGCTTTGATTGTAGTATTCCTTGTTTAAATAGCTCTTAAATTTCATTTAAAAAACCCCATGAGGGAGTTGGTTTAGTATGTTTTGTTCTTTATGCTTATTTTGAATTTTCACTACTAATACATGGACTGACTTGCTTTGGATTCCTAATCTACATTTTGGCATGCCTGATGGGACCATGCATCCCATACAATAAAGGAGACAAATATTAAAATATCAGATCTTCTAACAAATGCTTAGAAATCTTTAAAAAAAAAGTTTTATCTTCATTTTTCACATTTTTTTAATTCTTTTTAACAACATATGATTTACATAGAGACTGACATCAATTCTGTTTGACCAATGTCAATCCCACAAAACTAACATCAATTACCATTTGACGGGTATAACATGATATAAAATGTGATTTATCGGTTTTTATTGAAAGTTTTTAGCTTTTGTTCTATGTTTTAGAACTTGCATATTTTTTGTTTGACCTTTATTTTGCATGATCCAAAGAGTTTTTGAGTATTTCATGTTTGTTTTAATAAATTTGTTTTGAAATACCATGTTCTATTTTATTAAATTTTTTATAGCAACCAACATCAATTACATTCGACTGATGTTGACCCTCTACAAACTAACCGACATCAAGTTTTGTAAACCGACATCAATCCTTACATGGACCAACATCGGTCTCTAAGATAGAAAAATAGAGACCCAAGAGTAAGTTTTGAAATATTATTTTCTCTTTTATATTTGAGCTTCTAAGTAGACATAAACCCTTTAAAAATTTCAAGTCACAAGCTGGAAAAAGGCACAAGTTTGAAAGTGGTTAAGTCTTGAACACTTTGTTTGGTACGTAAAAGGAATTTATGTGTTTTATGCTTAGTTGTTTGTGAAAGTTTGTAAGTTTTTAAACTAAGGCCAAGGGGAAAATTTTTTCATAAACATCTCACTTTGGTGCAATAAAAAAAACATTCACACTTAGATTACATAGTCTTAAGAGTGTTTTATGTTATGCTTGTTCTTTTAAAGTTGTTTATTTTTGCAAAATGATTAATGCATGTATACTTTCCCCTCATCCCTTTTAGAGAACTCGGGTGACCAAAAGTGATATTTATTTTCCTTGGCTTATTTTAATCCAAAAAATGTGAAAATAACATCATCAAGGCCCTCCCCAAATCCATATGAATTGGGTAATCCAAATGTGACCTTAAAGTCCTTTTACTTTGTCTTTTATTTTTATATAACTTGGCTTGTGAGTGGAAGTTCATAGCCTCCTCATGGGTTCTCTAAGGAAGCATTGACCTATGAATTCATCTCTTAGCATCATTTTAACCCCATTTCATGGTGGGAAATATAAATTAAGGTTGACTTACTGGGATGTTTACTTGAGCGCTTAAGTAAACTTTGTTAGTAAGATACTACCTCAAATCATAGGGGCAACTTGGACATCACACTACACTGAATAAGTGATGTATGTAGTGGTTATGAAAAGGATAATACCTTTTCATAACAATCTAGTTGATGTGGATCCAAAATACATAAGCATTTCTTGTGTTAGCCACAGTTGGGACCATCTAGAAACACAAAAAAAAAATAGTTTTAGAATAACTCCACTTGCCACAAACATACTGTTTGTGTAGGGTAAGTAGCTTGAAGTTCCATGTAACTATAAAAACTCTTGAGATAAATGTGGGTGTAAAAATCCTACTTATTCATCCACTTTTATTTTTGGATTAACACTTAAAATCCTCTCAAGAGCATGTAAATATACAAAATTTGACATTACCACGTAACCTTGTCAGTGTTAGGACTTTGGATGTTATAATTAGTTGTATTTTATCATTTTATCCTTTACTTGATTGGTATTTTCAAGTATAAAACTATTTGAAAATCAAAATACATCATAAATCTAAACATTTTTTTCATACACCATTCTGTTTGAATAAAGAGGCATTACATTGATCAAATAAAAATCACTTTTTTCCTTGTTTAAATCACCATTTAGAACATTATTTTTGTATTTTATAAATAGCATTACTATGATACCCATTTGAGTCTAAACCATTTTACACTTTGTAAAATCTCAAATTCCTTCATTTTAAATTCAAATTCAAAATCTCACCTTTCTAAGTTCTAGGCCAGGGTGATATTGGTTTGCTGTTTGCACTTGGTTTGAGTAACTTGCATATGATTTTCTATTTGTGTTGAAGGACATTATATATACTCATCATCATCATTTTTATTCTCATTATGGACTTAGGTTATCTTTAATTCACTCACACTCTAAGTTCTTAGACCATTTTACATCCTTTTACCATGTGGTGACGTTGTGCTGCCCATTTGATTTTAGCTTTATACTTAGGAGTTATTGTGTTAATTCATGTTTTGAGTTTCTTAGTTTTCATTATTTTCTTCCTAATCATAAATAATCTATTCTAATTTTCTACTCATAACTCATCATAATTGTATCTATCTTTTATGGTATTAATGTATCTTTAACCTAAGTTTGTTGTGTTATCTTACACTTTAGGTTTCACAGTTATCATACCCTCTTCTAATTTGATTATTTTAACCCCCCAAATTTGAGTAAATTCGTGACCATTTATTCTAATTGTGTGGTACTACACCAATTATTTTATTATAGTCTATTTTTACCTTGTCACTTTTTTGAAGAAATCAAAACATACCTTTTTAACATTTGTAAAACACATTTTACATCTTAACAAACATAGATAAAAATATTCTAAGCATGATGCAAAGGTATAATCATAGTGGGGTCTCTTACAACCTTAGTTATGAGTAATAACATTTTTATGATAAACAAGACAACTATGCGGTGTTTGAAGATATTCCAGCAACCGTAGGATTTGAATAAGACTATTTTGAACATCAACCCTTAGAGGGAACATATGAATCCCTATTAAGGTTGATTGAATTAGGTGGTAGATTGCCATCAAATTTTCCTATGGAACAATTACACACATTAGTCAAAGTAAAAATAACAATGAGAACAATCCCTCGCTCATATTGCAAAATCCAACATTGCTTTTTTTCGCAAAGGAAAGAAATCACTCATAGAGTCAACACCCAATGATCAAGATCTTGCTATCAAGATCAAGAAAATAAGTCAATGATATGCATACTAGCTTATCGTAGACTTAACTAAATATTTGACAACCACTTAAATACACAACAATTCTTCCAAAGAAAAAGAAAATATATTAGAATAAATGCAACATACTCTAGTTGAGAACACATCTACGATAGATCATGGTATCTCAATTTAAAAAAACAAGCCTCAAGAGGTTTTGAAAAATGTTATGCCAGACATGGAGCATACATTTTTAAATCACCAAGATACTTTTATTCCATCTTAGAGCCAAGGGATGAAGAACATAGTACGTATTGAAGAAATTGTTCAAAACACTTTGACAAGTTCCTCTCAACCAATTCATACTTAGGTGAGTCAACAAAAAAACTCCCCAAAATAAAAACAACACTTTTAATTCATGGTGATAGATTTCAAAGAATGTTTATCAACCCAATAATCAATGGCTCACCTACTCGACTTAAGGATTAAACCAAAACAAAGTTGCAAATCGTAGGGTTTATATCCCTAAAAAATCATCACAACAGGGTCACATACCACCCCAACATAATTATATTCCACCTACAAATGCACCAAACATGCAAGAGTGGAATTCAATGAAGGAAATTATGACAAGATTGGAGATGATAAATCAAGTCAAGAAGTACAAATTTGATGAGATATGTCCATATCTATTTGACTTGAGTATTCTCCAAGTCCCCTTTCCACCTCATTTTGAGGCACCCAAATTTGATAAATATAAATGGAAGGGTAACCCTCATGAACATATCTAGACATTTTTTGTATTATGCCAAGAGGTAACCTATAACCTATAATAACATCTACTTTATTTACTTATTTCCATGAAGTTTAGTGGAATAAGCATTAGACTGGCTCCTCAAGTTACCTAAGGGATCGGTGGTAGATTGGAATGATTTATCTAGAAAGTTTATCACCCATTTCTCTTACAATATTGAGCATGAATTGACTGTAGTTGACTTATGCAAAGTGAAAAAATGAGATGTAAAAAGCTTCATAACATATCTACAATGATGGAGAGCATTATATGGATGCTTTTAACACAATTTTCTAGACAAATAGTTGGCAAATATTTTTGCATAGAACCTAAACACTGAGGTGGTGCATAATCTATGACTCGCTTGTATAAACACATTTGAGGAAATTATAGACAAGGGTTGTAGATTGAGAAGGCACTTATAACTAAAGGCCTTGTCAATATTTACTCTCATGGTCAAATATCTAATCAGACATAATCACCTATTCAAGCTATCACAATAGAGAAACCTAAGGGTTTTAAAAAGAATAAGAACATGGTAGGGAATAGAGTAACTAAATATAATGTACAAATGGTGTAGGCTCTACCAGCTCCAAATGTGTAATTAACTCCACCTAATCTACCAACTACTTTGTAAAGGGTCCTTAATGAAGGGAATTTAATAAATATAGAGTCTTTAGCAGACTAGGAGATCTTATCGAGGCTATTTTCTAAAATATCTGAGTATCTAATCTAATTATGTGGCCTATACCAAGTCCATTTCCTGAAGATCAACCTAAACCTAATTGGTATTAGGAATTTATTTTTGATATTTCCATCATGTTATTGGTCATAGTGCTTATTGATATGTTCACTTAAAACATCTCATTAAAGATTTGATTGAAAGCGATGAAGTTGGAATTAATCTTGCCTTGCAAATTGCTAATCATGATATGGACATTTATAAAGATCCATTTCTTCGACACAATCAACAATTGGCAAGAAGAAATAGAACCAAGGACATAATCAACAATAATAAGCCTAGGGATAGAATCTTAATCAACATGATCATAATTAGGATCATAATACCCATGCCAATAACATGGGTTACAACAACATGCCTTATGATTACAATAACATTGTGTGGCATATTTTTGAAAACCACATTACCACCATCGCTGTCAATGCTCATGAACCATCTCATGCTTCTCAAAGTATTGGACCCCTCATTATAGGGTCAACGCTCTCCCCTTCAAGTAATATCATGTTGAGTACAAATAGTTCTATTATGCCTTACCTTCTATGGGTTACTATTTCTAGACTCCCTTCTTTTAATTATAATGGATCTTTGTTGACTTGAAATTGTGCCAATGCAACTAGGTGCCCATGAGTCACCATCTAAGGCCCTTTGCCTTCATCTTCTAATTATAATGGCTCCATGCCACCTCTAGATTGTACAGTTGGAACTAGACACTAGTGAGTCACCTTTTAGGGCCCTTTTCCCTCTTCCAACATTGGACCCAATGTGATAATTTTGCCTTTAGTTCTAAATTTGAACATTGTACTAGCCAAGGCTAAACCTTCTCATGCTCCTATTAAAAAGCCATATAGTATCTTAGACCAACTAAGTAAAGCCCCTATGTAAATTTCTATCTTAGATATTTTTCATATGTCTAAAGTCCATAGAACTATTTTGAATGACTTCCTTTAATAATCCACTATTCCCCAAGACAATAACCCTAAATAATTTCAAAAACATGTAAGGCATTTGTCTCCATTCTGATAGGTCACATTTAATAAAAGGTATATATCCACTCTTGGTCCTAGCCATAATAACCCCTTGTATATTGAAGTCATCATTGAAAACCATAAAATTAAGTAGGTTCTTATAGATAATGGTTCAGGGATGAACATAGTATCCCTCAAGATAGTACAACAACTAGGTTATACTACAAATGACATTTAACCAGAGATAATCATAATCAAGGCATATGATAATGCTAAAAGTGAATCTTCTGGTACTATCTATTTGCCAATCATTATTGGGTCTATATCCCATCATACCTTGTTACATATTATAGATATTGAGTTACCTTAGAACATACTTATTGGTCATCCATGGATCTATGAAGTAGAGGTCATCCCATCCACTTTACATTAGTGCCTTAAGTTTCCCCATAATGGGATTGAAGTCACCATTCTTATCCATATACAACCGTACCATTATTGCAAACATCTAGAGGATGAATTTCATAATTATAACTATTATCCTCATTCAAAATTTGTCATGAAGAAAAATAAGGAGATAGTTTTGCATCTGCCTAAATCTAATTATATCAACCCAAGTGACCTTTCTTCCACTTTGGATGATCCATTTCCTACAACCCTTACACAAAAATTCACTATAGAGGGTGTAGACATTTCCACATACTATCTGAAGGATGCCTTCCATATTTCTAGGTTACCTATGTCTCCCAAATCTAAACCTTCCAAAAGCCCTTAGAGACCCAACATGATTTGGAAAAAGAAGAAAAATACATAAAAACTAGTGATGGTGTTCGTACCTACTACTTCAAAAAATCAAGATCAAGGAAATTTCATTGGAGAAGAGTGGTTATATTTTAATGACATTTCTGATGGTTTTAGGAATCTTAAATATCTTATCCCTAATCAGATTATGGATAACTTTGATTATACAAGAAAAGTCCTGAGGCCATAAAAGCAAAAAATCATGGAACCCTTATCAGTTGGAAAACCTAACATGAGTCAAGGTCTCAGTTTTATACCACTTAGGGGTGACCTCATGTATTTTAATAGTGATTATTCTAAATCAACTAACAAGGAGATTCTTGGTAGTGAAGTAACATCCCATTATAGTATTTATGATGAGCTTACTCACATGGACTTATTTGAATCAAAATCCAATATGACTATCACATCTCATTGTTCCCTTTACCTTTTCCACCCCTAACTCATTGATTGAGACTAGAAAAATTATATCATATGCCTTGATAAATTATAGAATGAGGAAACTATTATTGAGTACATGGGCCTTAGAGATGGGTTTTCAATTGGTGATCATAAAAAAGTCTTTGACTTCTTTTTGGATCCTTTTACCTACTTTAGAGAGAAGGTAAACTTTATTGGTCATGAAAAAGATAAAACATCAAGATATTTGGGTGAAAACCTCTTTAAGGCACTCATTGGTTAGGAAAAAAGTAAAGAAAAGGATAAGACTTTGAGTGAAAACCTATTTCAAGTGTTCTTGGATGGGGATGTTTGCTCATATCCAAAGGATGATAAAGGTCCATCAAGTCCTAGTTCCATAGCCAGTACCAACATCACATCAGATCAATAGAAAGTTTTGGAGCAACTTGCTCTTGAATTTATAGAAATATTTGCTAGTTGACCATTACTTGAATTGACAAATTTCGATTTATCTAATTATCCAAAGCTTTGGGATGAACAACTAGAAGCTAAAGTAGAAGAAGATCAAATCAAATACTACCTACTATTCTACAATATGGTTCTACACTCCTTTTAGAAAACACTAATGAAGTGAACCTGGAAACTTATGATGATCCCAAAATTGTTTATCTTGGAGCCTCCCTTACTAATGAAGAGCATGACAACATTATCTCCATTGTAAGAGATTTCATTAATATATTTGTATGGAATAACTTACTTTGGATTGCTCTAACATGTAGGGTTTAAATGTTGACTTAGTTGTGCATTGAATTGTTATCCATCCAGATGCTAAACCAATCAAATAGAAAATAAGGAAAATGCATCCACACATTGCTCTATTGGTAAAATCAGAACTAGATAAATTATTAGGAGTAGGCTTCATTAGACCATTGGACTATTCTGAATGGATATCAAATATAATTTCAGTCAACAAAAAACCACAAGGTATACATCATTATACTAATTTTAGAGATATCATTAAGGCATTCCCCATAGATGATTTATCTCTACCCAACATTTACATTATTATTGATTCTATTACTAGATATGAGATGTTGTCCCTCATAGATGGATTTTATGGATATAATTAGATCAAGATAACCCAAGAAGACCAACATAAAATTGCATTCACTACATCATGGGGAACATTTTTTTATCAAGTCATGCCATTTAGATTGAAGAATGTTGGAGCCACTTATCAATGTGCTATGATTATCCTATTCCATGACATGATGCATGATATTGTTGAAGATTATGTTGATGACATCTTATCTAGATCAGGAACATGTGTCGAATATCTTGATGTTCTATAGAGAATATTTGAGAGACTTCATGAGTATAAGGTCCATTTAAATATTAAGAAGTCTATCTTTGGTTTCACTTCAGGAAAATTTCTAGGGTTTATTATATCACAAAGAGGGATTGAAGTGGATCCTACTAAGGTCAAGGCCATTATAGAAATGCCTCCACCTTCCAATCTCAAACAACTTTGCAACCTACAATAAAAGATCTAATCCATTTGTAGGTTCATTTCACAACTAACAGATAAGTGCCACCCATTTACACATCTCTTGAAGAAAGGGGTCACGTTTCAATGGGATGAGTGTCAGTTAGCATTTGTGAATCTCATCACATACTTGGCCAACCCACCAATTTTTAGACTTCCAACACCTGGACAACCATTGCTTCTTTATATTTTAGTGATTGAACATGCACTGGGGTCACTCTTGGCCCAATATGATTATCAAGGAAAGGAACATCTAGTTTATTATTTAAGCCACACACTAGTGGTTTATGAGCATAATTATACACCTATTGAGAATTCATGTTTAGCAGTGGTGTTCACCTCCCAAAAGTTACAACACTATATCCTGAATAACAAAACTATTGTCATTACTAAAGTGGACCCTCTCAAATTTTTATTAGCCAAAGAAAATATCATAGGTTGCATGGCCAAATGGGTCATTCTCCTAAGTGAATTTGATGTTGAGTACCAAAATTAGAAAGCTATCAAGGGGCAGGTTATTGATGTTCAACTTGTAAAAGACCCTATTATTGATACTCAACCACTCAGATTTAAAATTTTAGATGTTTCTATAATGACAATATAATAAGTACTACATGAACATAAATAATTAAATCTATACTTTGATGGTTACTTCACTTCTCATGGATATGGGGCCAACATATTGTTGATTATAATGTAAGGGGATCTAATTCCTAAGGCATTTTATATTAATTACCATTGTACCAATAATATGGTTGAATATGAAGCTCTGATTATAGGACTTCATCTTGTAGTATAATGAGATATCCAAAACTTAATGGTCTATGAGGATTCCTAATTGATTATCAATCAAACCATGGATCAGTATCGTACTAGAGATGACAAGCTTTTACCCTATAAGCATATTATAGATAATCTCAAGACTCATTTCAAATCCCCACAATTTGAATAAGTACCACATGGCAATAATAGATCTACTAATGCAATGATAATAATTGGTTCCATGATATAAATTAATATCAATACTAAATAGTATCAATTTCTCATTGAAAATCTTCTACAGCCTACTCATGTCTTGCTAGATTTAGAAAGGGTATGCATGATTACTGGTCCCAATCCCTCACCTAAACTAACTTGGTTTCAAGACATTTAAAACTATTTTCATGGCTAAGGTTTTCTACCTGAACTTTTTAATAATCATTAGGAACTTTTCTTTCATCACATAGCTCATTATACCCTCCTTGGAAACATGCTTTATCATTAAGGCTATGATGGAACACTACTTTGTTGTTTATCTTTGAGAGAATCCAAGATAGTGTTTAATGAGGTTCATGAAAGAATTTGTGGGGCCCACACTAATGATGTAGTCTTAGCAAAAAATCCCCTCAAAATAGGTTACTACTAGCTCAAAATGGAGATAAATGCTTGTAATTATGCCATGAAGTGTGTTGATTGCCAACAAATTGGTAATTTGATACACGCACCTTCCTTGCCACTATAACCGATTACTACACCATGGCCATTTTCTACATGGGGCCTCAATCTCATTAGGAAAATAAACCCCACATCTTCTGATGGACAAAACATATTCTCACTACTACTAATTATTTTACTAAGTGGATTGAGGCCATTCTTCTCACTTAAATCACTAAAAAGTATATTGCCAAGTTCATACATTACCATATCATCTATCGATATTGTATCCCAACGCATATTATATCTAATAATGGTAGATCATTTATAAATAGAGATGTTAAGGCTCTTTATGTAAAATTAAAAATCAAGCACAAGAAATCTACACTATATAACTCACAAGGTAAAAGTTAATCCAAGGCGTCAAACAAAACCATTGTTGAAATACTGAAGAAGATTGTCAATGACACTGGCCATAATTATCACTTGAAAATTTTTCCTACCCTTCGGGTTTATTTCACTAGTCATTGAACCCCCAAAGGAGCCACTCCGTACTCCCTTGTTTATGGTATAAAAGTTATTATCCCAATTGAGATCGAGTTGCCTTTACTACAAGTATTCTTGGAGCATATTAAAGATGATGAAGATTATAGATTTTCCAAATTGTAAGAACTAGAACTCCTTGATGGCAAGCATTTGGCTGCCCTAGTCAACTTGAAAACCTATCAGAATAGATTAAATAAAAGCTATAACAAGTGAAATATCCCTTAGGAGTTTAAAATTTTTGATTTAGTCTTGAAGTAAAATCAGAAGAACATTAATGTTGAACACAAGAAGGATAAGTTTCAACCCAATTAGATGGGTCCATATATCATCACAACAAATTATGGATCAAGGGTATACTGGATGGCTAATCTAGGTGGTGAAGAAATCCAAGATCCCATGAACATTGTTCATCTCAAGTAGTTCTATGCTTGACATCCTTTTGAACCATTGTCTACAAGACCTCTTACTTAGGGCCAACTAGTGTTAAAATCATTTTTTCCCACTATTATATCTTGGACCGCTCTCATGAGAACCATATTTTTTATGACTTTGGACCATTGAAACTCTAGACTATTGGAACTTAGGATCATTTATATTATAATTAGACTCTTTTTATCCCACCCTATACCATACTCTTTTGGATCTTATTTATTTTGTTTCATTCTACCCTGGACGATTTTAATTTGAACAACATTCTTTTCATACCTTTGACCATTATAACCTGGATAGTTATATCCCTTAACCAATTATGATCCTAATTATGATTCATAGTAATTTTAGACACACACAATGCTAGTTATATAAAGCAATTCATCTTGAATAATATTGTGTAACATCCTCTTATAGACAAGTGAACACAGATACATTAGCACATGGTTTTTACCTCATGAAAGGTTCTATAGATTTATCTAGAACTACATACTATTCTATTATTATTTTTCTACTATTTAGTAGGTATTGTTGTATTAGTAGGATCATGTTATCATAATTTTGTGTTTGGGTTGTTGTAGCCATATTTAGATGTTATTGGAACTTCTACTCTTGGACGTGCATCTCCTTGATTAGTTTATTCCCTGTGCCATTATTTATATCCATGATCCCCATTGCAACTGATTTCATTGTTGTTTGAACTCTTACCTGTGGAAGTGCATCTTATCAATTAGGTAGTTCCCTCAGCCTTTTATTGATATTTCATTCTATTTATTATCTCAAAAACATTAGAAACTGATATAAAATAATAATAACATTGTCTGTCACTTTTGTTTATTCTGATCCCCCACTCTTGCCATTTTTCAAGTAGTCATTTGAACGCTCTCACTATTTTGTGAACCCATTTACTTATTTCCTCTACAACATCAATCCTGTTTTATTATCATCATTTTTATTCTATTATATTTATTGGGAGAACTACATTTGGCCTAAAGTTCATGTTGGACCTTACATCTATGGAACTATGTAGGTAGTGTCCACTTATATCATACATCTAGAATTAGTTTGGCCACCCCTTTCTTTTCTTCTTCCTTGCCCCCCCGCCCGCCCTATTTTGTTTTGTCTAGTTATTTCCCTATCACTTGGGGTAAATTTTGTCTCCTTTATTCTTGTGTCATTGTTCCAATCTATTACATGTGCATGAACAATTGTTTTTTATTTGCACTAAGATTGTGACTAACTCTCATTTGTGTGTGTTTATTTGATTTTTCTTATTATTTTGTTTTGCTTTGTTGTTTCTCCATTTATGTTTCATTATGATTTCATTATTATTGAGTTATTATTTTATTTAGTTATTTATTCTTTTCTTTTATGCTTTATTCTTGGTGTCTTGTTATTTTGGTATTTTGTGTTAGTGTTTTGTCTTGTATTATTTTGCTCTTTAGAGTTCAAATATATTCTATAACCTATTTTTCATCTAGTTTTCAATTAGTCTTGATTTGTTTAGAGTTGTATTTAACTTGTCCTTTTGTTTTTTTTTCCAATTCATCTTACACATGGATCTTGATCATTCATATCTTGCTTTCATGTTGTTTATTAAGTTGTCCCTGCTTTGATTTTATACATTCTTATTCTTACTTAAATCTTGATTATTCATATCAAGTTAGGTTACATTTACATATTAATTTTTATCTTTATTTTTTTGTATTTTTTAAAATGTAAATAGTT
Source organism: Torreya grandis (assembly GCA_037957365.1). NCBI lineage: Eukaryota > Viridiplantae > Streptophyta > Pinopsida > Cupressales > Taxaceae > Torreya > Torreya grandis. Next base: position 757,881 of record JARHVA010002984.1, on the reverse strand, counting down.
GTAACTCTGGTATTGGTACTTTTTATCATTATTCATAGTTATAAGTATTCACATTTCAACTGGCCAATCGTGCTTGAAATACAATGTCATTATAGGTCATTCATACTTATGATGCATAATTTAATTTTGATAAATTAAGCACTGAGTGCTTTGGATTCTAAGTCAAAAATTAAATAATGTTTTGAAGATCATTTTTTAATGCACCATACCTATCACAAGACTATATACAAGATGTGCATCTCTTGACATACACTGTGAGTCTGGTTGACTATTTCTATAATTGGACAATTTTTATTCTTCTATTATTCTTTCATCATTTCATTTTATCCCACTTCTAGGAAAACTAAATTGGCTTGAGGTTCATCTAGACTATTTAGGCAACACTTGGATACATGACGTATCTTAGGTCAGCTTGGCCACACTCATTCTTCTGATAATCTCTTTCATCACTTTGTGCATCATTGTATGCCTAGTTTTTTGTGGCTTCTTTAGTCATTAGACCCTCACATATATGTTTGTGACTGATCATATTTAATCTATATAATAGGTTATATCCTTAAGCTATGATTTCCAATTTTTCCTACAAGGGCATACTATTTAGACCAATCATCGATCTATTCAACCTAAATGGGGCAAAGTTAATTATCAGTGATCAAAATCAGCCCTATTGGGGTAGAATAAATTTATAAACCAATTAGATTCTCTCTACTGGGGCAAATTATTAATTCATTGACCCCCTTTCTCTAGAGCTATGCTCTCATTTTTCTTCTAATTCCAAGCTTTGTAGCTTTTGCCCTTGTTTTAGCAATTTTAAAATGTGTAACTTATCTCGAGATCAATCATTCCCTAAGCTCATAACTTTTGCCCTCTTATGGGTATGTCAAAGTGTACCACTTAAATTTTGGGATTGCATTCTTCCCACTTCCCCTCACCTTGGGGCCCATTATATTCTTTTTTTTTTATCACTATGAATCAACGTGTGTAAGCATTAGCTCATATGGATTTAATTTGATCAATGGGTTAATTTCACTCTTTCTCTCTCTTTTCAAGAGTTTATCCATTTCTTCCATGCTCGTATGTCCTCTTGAGGGGGCATCATGGATCATTACCTTCCAACTTATTTCTTGACAACTCTTTAATTATTTGAGAAGATTTTGCTTTGACCGAATGTCTTACCATGCCTTTTCAAATAGGGGTAAAATGTAGACATCCAATTCCTATCACTATTATGCTGAAATTGTTAATATTACTCAAAATTCTGTGACAATGCACAATATGGGCCAAAATCACTAAAATGCTTAAAATGGTTTGATCTTGTTACATACAAGTGTCGATTTAGACTATTGTATCCTTGAATGGGGAAAAACATTTTATGTGATTATTATCTATTCTCAAATCACTTTGAGTTAAATTATGATCATGCAAAATGATGATCTCAACCATTAAATTCTTCTAATTTAGAAGCACATGATGTGTGCATGTGTTATTTTGAATCCAAAATACTCTAATTGGGGTATTGATCCGTATGCCACTAACACCTTCTAATTATGTTCTAGTCAAATTACAACTTAGTAAATTGACATTTTGACCTATTTGATTAAGTGAACAACTAATTTCAAAAGAATTGCAAAAAATTAATTAAACCCACTTAAGCAAATTAAACCAAATTAAGAGCTTAAGTGGAAAATCCATGAAAGTTATTGAAGATTTATTAATTAGAAATTAATTTCTAATATATCCGTCATCTAATGACATCATCAATGAGGTGGCATCCAAGATCCATAAATGGAACAAATATATGGTTTAAACCCTCCCATGCCTCATTAATGACCCATTATTCTAAATATTAATGGTGATATTTATGGATTGAGCCTCCAAAATTGAATTGATCCATGGACACACATCTTGATTTCAAGATGGACAGTTCTGGTTGATTCTGATCATTTCTAAAAATCTATAAATACAAGGGTACTCATTCATTCCTTTAAGCTATTTTTGTGTAATGTTAATATGCAAATTTTACAATAGAATAGATTCAACCATTGTCACACATTGATGAAATTCATGAGCATAATTCATTGGTGCATTGAGAGATGATGGCGGAGCAAGCCACTCATTATTAACAAAGACTTGGAGCCCAAATCAAGGGACAATAATGTTTTTTGGCCACTCTTAGAGGAATAACTTACTTGAGAAGGTTTGATGGTAGTATTGCTTCTTTTAATAGATCTTATATTTCATTTTCAAAACCCCATGAGGGAGTTTGCTTAGTATGTTATGTTCTTTATGCTTATTTTGAGTTTTCACTACTAATGCATGGACTAACTTGATTTGGATTCCTACTCCATATTTTGGCATGCTCGATGGGACCACACATCCCATACAAGCAAGGAGACTAGTATGCAACTTTTATATTTTTAAATGAATGCTTAAAAGTCTATAAAAATCAAGTTTTATCTTCATTTTTCATGTATTTTTATTCTTTTTAATGACACATAATTTACATAGAGACCGAGATCAATTTTGTTTCCTTGACATCGATCCCATAAAATTGGCATCGATTATTTTGTGAAGGGTAGAATATGATAAAAAATGTGATTTATGGGTTTTTCTTGGAAGTTTTTGGCTTTTGTCCTATGTTTTAGAACTTACATATTTTTGTTTGACCTTTGTTTTTAAGGATACAAAGAGTTTTTATGTTTTTCATGATTTTTTAGCTAACAAATTTTTTTGTGAAAAATTGTATTCTATTTTTTTATGTTTTTATAGGAATTGACATTGATTGTAGACAATCGGTGTCAACCCTCTATTAACCAACTGGCACCAATTTTTGTGAATCGACATCGATCCCTGTATGGAATGATGTCCATCTCTAAGATAGAAAAACATAGACCCTAGATCAATTTTTTAAAGCTTGTTTTCTCATTTATATTTGGGCTTTTAACTAGACATAAACCCTCTAAAAATTCTAGGTCATAAGCTGGAAAAAGGCATAAGTTTAAAAGTGGTTAAGTCTTTAACACTTTATTTGGTAAGGAATTTAGGTGTTTTATGCTTAGTTATTTGTGAAAGTTTTCAAGTTTTTAAACTAAGGCCAACGGGTCAAAAATTTCATAAACATCTCACTTTGGTGCAATAAAACAAACATTCACACTTAGATTATATAATCTTAAGAGTGTTTTATGTTATGCTTGTTCTTTCAAATTTGTTTATTTTCATAAAATTATTGATGTGTGTATGTTCTCCCCCATCCCATTTAGGGAACTCATGTGATGAAAAGCACTCTTCATTTTCCTTAGTTGTTTTTAATCCAAAAATATTGAAAATAACATCATCAAGGCCCTCCCTAAATCCATATGAATTGGGTGATCCAAACACGACCTTAAAGTATTTTCACTTTATCTTTTATTTTTATGTAACTTAGCTTGTGAGTAGGAGTTCATAGCCTCCTCACAGGTTTTCTAGGGAAGAATTTACCAGAGAATTCATCTCTTAGAATTGTTTCAACCCGACTTCATGGTGGGGTATACAAAATGAGGTCAACTTACTAGGACATTTGATTGAGTGGTTAAGAAAACTCCATTAGTAAGATACTGCCTCAAATCATAGGGAAAACTTAGACATCGTACTATACTGAGCAAGTGATAAATGTCATGTTTATGAAAATGACAAGACCTTTTCACAATAATCCAATTGAAGTGGATATAAATTATGTGATCATCTCTTATGTTAGCCATACTTGGGACCATCTAGAAATTCATGAAAATTTAGTATTAAAACAACCCCACTTATTGTAGACATATTGTTGATACAGGGTGATTATCCTAAAGTTCCATGTCACCATATAGTATCTTGAGAGAAGGGGGTTGTAAAAACCCTACTTATTCATGCACTTTTATTTCTAGATTAACACTTGAAACCTTTTTAAGAGCATGTATATAGATGAAATATGACAATATCTAGCAACTTTGTTAATTTTAAGACTTTGGAAGTTATACTTAGTTATATTTTATCATTTTATCCTTTACTTGCTTGGTATTTTTGAGTCTAAAACTACTTTAAAACCAAAACATGTCATAAATCCAAACACTTTTGTCATACACCATTCTATTTGAACAAAGAGGCATTATGCTGACCAAATCAAAATCACTTTTTGCCTTGTTCAAATCATCATTTAGAACATTATGTTTGTATTTTATAAATAGTGTTGTTATGATTCCCATTTGAGTCTAGACCATTTTCCACTTTACAAAATCTCAAATTCCTTCATTTTTTATTCAAATTCAAAATCTCACCTTTTTAAGTTCTAGGTTAGGGTGCTATCGATTTGCCATTTGCACTCGGTTTGAGTAACTTGGGTACGATTTACTATTTGGGTTGAAGGCTGTTATATAGACTCATCATCATCATTTTTATTCTCATTATGGACTTATGTTATCTTTCATTTTCTCATGCTCTAAGTTCTTGGACTATTTTACATCCTATTACCATGTGGTAGCATCGTGTGGCGATGTTGTGCTACCTATTTGGTTTTAGCTTTATACATAGGAGTTATTATGTTAATTCACATTTTGAGCTCCTTAGTTTGTATTCTTATCTTCCTAATTATAAAAACCTCTTCTAATTTTATAGTTGCAACTTGTCATAGTTTTATCTAGATTTCATGGCATTGACATATCTTTAACCTAAGTTTGTTGTGTTATCTTGCACTTTAGGTTTCAAATTTACCATACCATCTTCTAATTTGATGATTTCAACCCACCAAAGTTGAGTAAATTCATGACCATTTCTTCTAATTATGTGGAATTACACCACTTCTTTTATTATAGTCTCTTTTTACCTTATTTGAAGAAATTAAAACACACCTTTTTAACATTTGAAAAACACATTTTACATCTTATAAATTGTAGAGAACAATATTTTAAGCATGACACAAAGACATAATCATAGTGGGGTATCTTATGGCCCTAGTTATGAGGAAGATAATTTTATGATGGACAAGATAACTCTATGGTGTTTGAAGACATTCCAACAACTATAAGATGTGAAGAAGACTATTTTGAACATCAACCCTTAGAGTACAAAGATGAATCCATCTTAAGGTCGATTGAATTAGGTGCTAGATTTCCATCATATTTTCCTATGGAATAATTACACACATTGGTTAGGGTAGAAGAATAACAATGAGAATTTGCAAATTCCAACATTGTTTCTTCTAGCAAATGAAATGAAGCACTCATAGATTCAACACCCAATGATAAAGATCTTGCTGCTAAGATCAAGAAAATAAGTCAATGATATGCAAAACAACTTATCATAGACTTAACTAACTCTTTGTGGCCACTTAAATACACAAAAATGCTTCCAAGGAACAAGAGAATGTAGTAGAACAAATGCACCATACTCTAGTTAAGAATACATTTATGATAGATCATGGTATCTCAATTGAAAAAAACAAGCCTCAATAGGTTTCTCAAAATGCTTCACCAGACATGGATCATACATTTTTCAATCACCAAGATACTTTTTTTCCCTTTTAGAGCCAAGGGATGAAGAACATAGTACGTATTGAGGAAATTATTCAAAACACTTTAGCAAGTTCCTCCCAACTAATGCATAATTTGGTGAATTGACCACAGACTCCCCAAAATCAACACAACACTTACAATTCATGATGGAATATTTTAGGGAATGTTTATCAACCCAAGAATTAACTACTCACCTACTAGACTCAAGGAGTAAATCAAAACAAATTTGTAGATCGTAAGGTTTATATCCCTAAAAAATCAATGCAATAGGGGTACATACCACCCCAAAAAAATTATATTCCACCTAAAAATGCATGAAACATGCAAGAGTGGAATTTAATGAAGGAAATTATGTCAAGATTAGAGATAAGAAACTAAGTCAAGAAGTACAAGTTTGATGAGATATGTCCATATCCTTTTGAATTGATTATTCTCTAAGTCCCCTTTTCACATTATTTTGAGGCACCCAAATTTGAAACATATAAAGGGAAGGGTGACCCTTATGAACATATCTAGGCATTTTTCATATTTTGCCAAGAGGTAGCCTATAATAACATCTACTTGCTTCACTTGTTTCCACAAAGTTTAGTGGGATAAGTATTAACCTGACTCCTCAAGTTACCTAAAGGATTAGTGGTAGATTGGAATAATTTATCTAAAAAGTTTGTCAACCATTTATATTAAAATATTGAACATGAATTGATTGTGGTCAAATTATGCAAATCTAAATAATAAGATGGAAAAAGATTCACATCATATCTACAGTGACGGAGAGCATTAGTTGGACACTTTCAACACAATTTTCCAAACAAATAGTTGACCAATATTTTTTCACATAACCTACACTCTGAGGTGGTGCATAATCTACAACTCACTTGTGAAAACACATTTGAGGAAATTATAGACAAGGATGTTCAAATTAAGAAGGTGCTTATCATCAAAGGGCTTGTTAATATTTAATCTCAAATTTAAACATCCAATCATACCTAATCACCTGTTCAAGCTATCATAATAGAGAAACCTAAGGGATTTAACAAGAACAAGAACACGGTAGGTAATGGAGTAAATAAATATTGACATGTAAAAATGGTGTAGGTTTTACTAACTATAATTGTGCAATTATCTCCACCTAATCCACCAACTAATTTACAAAGGGTCCCTCCACAAATGGCATTCAATAAATATAGAGTCTTTAGTAGACTAGGAGAGTTTGTTGAGGCCTTGTTCCAAAAGCTTGTAGCAGCTAATATTATTATGTGGCCTATACTAAGGACATTTCTTGAATATCAACCTAAACCCGATTAGTATTAGGTAGATGAGTTTTTTTAACTTTAATTATGTTATTGGTCATGGTGCTTATCGATGTGTTCAATTGTGACATCTCATTGAAGATTTGATTGAAAGCAGTGAAGTTGAAATCAAACTTGCCTCACAAAACACTAATCAGGATATGGGCATTTACAAAGATCCATTTCCTAGACACAATCAACAATAGGAAAAAAACCATCAAAACCAAGAACAAAATCAATGACAACAAGCTCAGGGCTAGAATCATAATCAACATGATCATAATCAGGATCATTACACCCATGCTAATAACCTAGGTTACAACAACATGCCTTATGATTATAATAACATCATGGGACATATTTATGCAAACCATGTTACCACTATCACTATCAAAACTCGTGAGCCATCCCATGATTCTCAAAGTACTAGACCCCTCAACACCACATCGAGTACATGTAATTTTATTGCACTTTGGTTTCCATAGGTTACTATTTTTGAACTCCTTTCTTCTAATTATAATAGCTCCTTATCGACTTAAAATTATTCCAATGCAATTAGATTCCCACAAGTCACCATCTAAGGTCCTTTTCCTTCATATTCAAATTATAGTGGCTCCTTTCCACCTCTATATTGTGTAGTTGTAACTAGACACTCGCAAGTCACCCTTCAGTGCCCTTTGCCCTCTTCCAACACTAGACCCAACATGAACATTGTGCTTTTGAATCGAAAGTTAAACAATGTACTAGCCAAGGCTAAACCTTCTCATGCTCCTACTGAAAAGTCATATAGTATCTTGGAACAACTAAGTGAAAACCCTATGCAAATTTCTATTTTATATCTTTTGCATACATCTAAAGTCTATAAAATTATTTTAAACAACTTCCTTCAACAATCCTTTGTTCCCCAAGACATTAACCCTGAATAATTTCAAACACTTATAGGGTATTTGTCTTCATTTTGATAGGTCACATTTGATCAAAGGGTTATGTCCACTCTTGGTCCTAGCTATAACAACCCCTTGTATATTGATGTCATCATTGAAAATCATAAAATCAAGTAGGTTCTTATAGATAATGGTTCAGGGTTGAACATGGTGTCCTTCAAGTTAGTACAATGATTAGGCTATACTGTAAAGGAAATTTAGCTAGATATAATCATAATCAAGGCATATGATAATGCCAAAAGGGAATCTTTTGATACTATCTATTTTCCAATCATTGTTGGGTTTGTATCCCATCATAACTTGATACATATTATGGTTATTGAGTTGTGTTATAACATACTTCTTGGTCATCCTTGGATCCATAAAGTACATGCCATCCCATCCACTTTACATTAGTGCCTTAAGTTTCCCCATGATGGGATTAAAGTTACCATTCCTATTGATCTACAACCTTACCAATATTACAAACATATAAAGGTTGAATTTCATAATTATAACTATTGTCTTGGTTCATAGTTTGTCATGAAAAAAATAATGAAATATTTTTTCATCCACCTAAATCCAATTATAGCAACCTAAGTGACCTTGATTCCACTTTGACTGATCCATTTACTATAACCCTTGAATAACAAGTCACTATAGAGGATGTAGGCATTTCCACATAACATCTAAATGATGCCTTCTATATTGCTAGGTTGCCTAAGTCTCCCAAATATTTCAAAAAAGTGAAACCTTCCAAAATCCCTTTTAGACACAATGTAGTCAAATAAAATGCAAAAATTGGTTACTTAAGCATGGTTAATGATACCCAATTTATAAGTCCTACTTTCTTACACAACCCTTTCATGCCCTTTTTCATTGATTCTCAGTCATCTGTGGCCTTCCAAACTTACCCCAACTAACCTAGACTACTTTCCTAATGACAAATCCATCCCCCCAGGTCTCATAACCTCTAGACAATAGTGCATAACTTAGACAATAGCACTGAACTCTAGGGTATCCTACTTTCGATATTATTGTCCAAGTGCATTTTGAGCCCCAACAGTTAGATTATTCTGATCTTTATCCTTTTTCTTGTCAGTCTAGTGTGAAAACATTTGACCCATGATCAATAGTTTCTTATATAAGGCCATTCAAAGCTTATTTAGAAAGGTTGACACTCATTTAAAAGAGAGAAGCAAGAATAAAAGCAAGATCACTCAAGCACTCTTTTATATTCTCTGCATAGAGTTATCTAATAGTAATTCAAGATTATTAAAACCTCTGCACTAGTCCCTAGTCATTCCAAGTATACCTAATTTTGTATTTACTCACATCTTCATTACACTATTACACTAAGCACTTCAATGGGAGAAATACATTAGCTTGATCCCTCTTCAGATTATTGGTATGTAGGTAGTGTTCCCACACATGGGGTGTGAAGTGTATCCAATGTATCCCTTACATACTAACCCCTTTTCCATTTTTACCAAAGTTTCTTTCAATTTCATAGAAAATCCAAATACATGAAGAATCAACTCTATAAGGAGTTCTATTAACACTAAAGACCTAAAAATTGATACATAAGCTCACCTTGAGTAGCCAAACAAAACCCAAAAAGATCAAATCTTAAGGATAATAACACTGGGGAAGGAATATAACATTGAATCCTAGGGTGTCTAATTCTGACACTCCTATTCAATCAGAAAATGAAGACTAAGATCCTATTTGTGACACTAATCCCAGTCATGCATGCAAATTTCTAGAGCATGTCTTAGTCAGAATAGCCCTGAATAAGCTAAGTTTAATTTTTTCTCTCTCACTACTATTTTTAGAAAAGGTCTAATTGCAATCTAAATTCACAAATCAATAGCTTTAATTAGGAATATTATTTACTGATTTTATCTACTCAAACTATTTATTAAATAGGAATAAAACTCTATTATTCCTAAAAATAATAAATCATTCGGTGAACTTGACTTACTTTGAATTTTGCATAAAAAATCTAAAAGCCCTAGGTTAAATTCCTACCTATTTTTCCAAATTAAATTTGTGAAAATTTCCTTGAAAATTAAAATCAGAAATCCCTTTCAAAAATTCAACATTTGTAATAAAATTTTAAAATCAATTTATATCAAACCCTAGTTACATACACTAGGTCCTAGTAATTTTCCAACATTAATCCAATAATTTATTGATTTTTTTCTTGCATAAAAAAATAATAAATTCACCTCAACTTTCAAAAATTCATAATAATTTAAAAAAAAATTATTTTTCTCAAACCCCTAGTTGCATGTATTAGGTCCCATTAAATCAAGCACTTTCCCATCAATTTCTGAATTTTTAGTTGCATACATAGCTTATAAATTCAATTTTAATTTAAAAAATTCATAGTATTTTTCAAAAATATTTTTGAAAAATCCCTAGTTGCATATACTAGCACCTATTTGCTTCTTGAGGTCTCACCTTACATGTTTGGGAGCTCCGCATCCTTTTTGCACAATTTTCAATTAATTATTATTTGGAGTTTGCATTTATTATATTTAATACTTTCCATTTCTAGAAGATTTCCTATTAAAACTTATTTCAAAACATTCAAACAAATTTTAATTTTTTTTTGTACTTTAAGAATGGCCCAATATACTGGTTTTGATGAAACTAATAAAAAAGACCTTCAAGATCTCTTAACCAAACATACAGATATGCAAGATGACATGCTTATAATTCTATAAGAGCCACAACAAAAAGTGAACAATGGTAAATATTATCAAACAATAGAGCCACCAGTTTCTAATGACACTATGAGGGAAACTCTATCATAACAAACCCTATAGTAGCCCAACCTTCTTCTATGCCACAAGCTACAACTAGTACATCCATATCTCCTGATGTGGCAAACCTTGTGTAAGAAATAATATCTCTTCAATCCAAGGTGCAACATCTTGAGCAATGTGTCTCTAGACCTACACAGGTATTGGATTATGTTACTTTAATGCATACACTATTGACACATCACATTGTTTCTACATGCTTGCCACATGGTTTTGTTCAACCCAGTCTTACTCTCTATGATGGCAAGGATGATCTAAAGACACACTTGACAACTTTTCATGTAGCATGCTTATAATATGTACCTAATGATTGGATACATATCAAGATATTTCCATGGAGTCTAAAGGATTATGCATTACAATGGTTCTATAGTTTACTAAATTAGTCAGTTAATGCATTCAATCCTTTAGCTAACATGTTCTTAGCACATTTCAGTATCAACATTGGTGATAAGGTCTCTTCTACACATATTGCACAATAGAAATAGAAATCAAATGAGCATCTCACATATTATGTGCTTTGATATAAGACCATATTGGCTAAGATGACTAGCCCCATGGTAGATCAGGAATTATAGGATCTCTTTAAATAGATTTTTCTTCCAGCATTACATGAATCTATTATGTTCAAAAGATTCTCTTCCTTCACTAAACTATGTTATAAACTAAAGGAAAGAGAAGTGAAACTCATTTCAATGGGAAATCTCAAGTATATAAGAATTTTAGACACAACAAATAAGAGTAACAACAAATTCCCATACAAGGTCAAAGTCAATGATAAAAAGAATCATAATCAACCAACCATCATTGCAGCTTTAGAACCTCCTCAACATGTAATTTTATCATCACCTCCTTAGCATGCATTTACCAATCTACTAGTTTCTCCAGCGAGAGTTTTATAGTAGTTATTAGAATGTAACATCATGACTCTCTTGACTATTTAGGAAGTTGACCCAGTAAGGCCTCTTCTTAGGGTATATGATCAAAAAACATTTTGTGACTACCATAGGGCCCTAGGCCACACTACAAATAGATGCATTAGTTTGAGACAAAAGACACATGGATTAATAGATGACAACCTACTTGATCTTGACACTTTAGTTGAGCCTCCATAAGGTAAAGCCAACATAGGATAAAGCTTTGAAAATATTCTTAGATCCATTTACATAGAATTCTAAACAAGATAAAGGAGACACATCAGGTTTTCACCACACATACCATGCACATCCTCCATCAGTTGAGTCACATCCTTTAAGTTGTATGATAGGTGTGTATGACTCTAAATTTCCAACTAAACCTTCGATATCCTTTTTAGATAAGGATACTATTCAAGATAATTTAGATTATAATGCACTCTTTATCAGGGCACATATTCATAATCAACCCATTCAAAATGTTCTCATCGATAATGGTTCTAGTGTCAACATGTGCACCATTACATTATTGTAGCATTTGGACATTTTAAAGTAGGATATCACTCTGATAGATATAGTTATTAGTAGATTTAGTGGGCACATATAGAGTTCATTGGATGAGATTTTACATCCTTTACAGACTTGTCCAATACATGTGACCATACATTTCCCCATAGTTCTCAGTGCATGAGTTTTTGATATGTTACTTGGTCACCCATAGATTCAAAAAAATTGAGTAGTACCATCTACAGTTCACAAATGTGTGAAATTTATTCATGCTAAATGAGCTATTATAGTTGGTAGAGTTCCATATGAGTTACCACTACCCACTTTAGAGCCATCTACTTTGAAGTCATTATTTTTAGTTTCTCCACCAGTTTTAGTCTCCCCACTAGTTATAGTTCTTCCTCCAGTGTAGATTTAGACACAGTTGATACATCCATTGCTAGTATATAAGGTTCATACACCTCCATATATTTGGGATTTTAAATAACTTTCACCTACAATATTCACATCTAGAGCATGTTCATTGAGATCTCATGCGTCTACACATAGAGTACATGTTTAAAGAACTTCTCTTACTTCTAGATGGGTCTCTAAGATCCCTATAATTACATCCACTTCTTAGAGTCATAGAGGGACCCCACAATCAGTTTCTACTTCAGATATTTCAAAACATTTACAACACACATAGCTTTTAGAGTCACAATTTTAACCTTTCCATCATGCTTCATGATCACACATGATACGTTAATTTGATACAAGACACCATGATAGGGAGTCTCATTTAAGACTCATTGGTTAGTATCATTTCTCCTCAATCTTTCTTATACCTAGTAAATTAAAAACATACAAAAATAATAAAACATTTCAAAAATATAAAAAACATTCAAAATGTCAAAACATCAAAAACATTTTAATTGTATGCATCATCCATGTTTTACATTGATAATATCATGCTATGACTTATATTTATTGTTTAATGCTATTGTATGTCAATTTATCTACATTACCATGCTTTACTTGATCTTCTTTGAGTGTGTGCAGTGGAAACTAGATCCTTGATTGCTTCACTCTACCTATTAAGGGGCATCCTACTCCTACATTCAAGATACACATCGATATACATACCCACTGGGGGCATATTCTACATGACTAAAACATCCAGGTTATGTCATTCCTACACTACATACTTTGAGTTATCATCATGATGTACATTACTTATTAGATTACATAGATTACTATATTGACATTTCACTAATATCTAACACTTATGTATCTCTTAGCATATACCTAGTCTTGTATTAACATGTCTTGCATGATTTCACTGTTTCTTTGATTATTTGGATGTGATTCTATCTTCCAGTATATTCATGTTTTCCTTTCTTGCTTAGTGTACCTTGATGTGTTTGCATTCTCTCAGTTCTTGTTCCATGCCTTGTATGTGTTTTAGGACATTTTCCAAGGTCATTTACTTTTATTCATGTGTGTGCCTTAGGACATTTGCTAATGTCCTTTTACTTGTACTCTTTTACATACCTGTGGCCCTTGTGCCAACTTTGTTTGCTTCATTTTTATGTGTATGTGGTATTTGAACATGCCTTGTATGCTTGCTTTCCAGTTTGACTAACATGTGCCCATGTCCCTTATTTGCATGGCCCCTTGGCCACCCTTGTATTCTTCTTGCTTTATGTGCTTGTTGCTTGATTGCTTTTCAATTATTTAAAATGCCATAATCCATGTCATGCATTTTACCTTGCTTTCTTGGATGCCATAATGGACATCATGATACATCCCTTCAACTAAGAATTAACATTTCTAGTTCAAGTTCAATATATTACACATGATTTTATATTGTTACATTTATTTGGGCATACCCTTATTGATCTAACAATCTCTCAATTCAAACCATGCTATATCTTGAGATATCTTGTTGATTTTCATTGCTATATCATGTACCTATACAACATAACACACTTACAAGACTCTTTCTTTTGAGGGTAGTCATTGCAAGTTCATCATTCCTACCCTCAAAAGAGGGGGCAAAATAGGGGTTTTGTCACAAAGATTAAATCTCCTAGTAATCAAAATAGTAGAATTTAGATCACCTAATGTATAATCCAGAGGTCAAACCAGTTAAAATAAAACAAAAAATAGTGACAATTCTAGATCAATAACTGGTTTCAACACATGATAACAACACTAGAAATGGATAGTAGTGCCAACCACAAGGGTGTCCTCATTTTGGCTCTCTTGTCTAGGTAGAAAAATACCTAGTTTTTTAGTAACAAGTAAAAATTTCAACTTAGCTACAATTTTTAGACATCTAGATCAATAAAAATCAATAGTTTCAATACAGTTTTCTTAGAGAATCCAAATATAAGGGGGTATTATGTATGACATGATGGCTCTCACTTCTAGTTTTATATTAGGTATTTGACATAAATTCTAGATCAAAATCCATGTTCCATACACCAATGATTGGGGGCAATGTGCATGACACATTGATCTTATTTTGTTTTTGAGTTTAGTTTATTTTCCAAGTATTTAACAGTAGTTACATGCCTTACTCCATCTACAGGTGGTTGGAATCCTTTTCAAGTTTGGCTTTAATACAAGATTAACTTCATGCATTCCCAAGTTCTTGAGTTGGATTTCACATAAGCCTATTACACCAGTTTTAGAGTGGCTTCAATACAAGCCTAATACCCATCTTTCAGAGTGGCCAAGAGTGGCCTAGTTTCTAGCATACATTTGGTTATCCACTCCAACATTATTATCTCATAGTACATTCATGGGCTTTAGGAACCATCTCATATGACATCTATTCCATACTAGTATTACTTCATAGCTTCACTTCATGGGGCAATGATAGAGCCAAAGGGCCAACCTTTGTATTCTTGAGCCACCTATTCAGATGGATTAGACACATAGTCCAAACATTGATTAACATGTGCATGATCATCTAGCTTCATTTAGTAGGTGACGATGGAGCCAAAGGGCCTACCTTTGTATTCTTGAGCCATTTTCTAGGGAATTAAGCACTTAACTCCTTCATGATATTAATTTTGGGACAACATCATCGAGTACACACCCAACACAATCCAACATCACAACAAGTTTTGTATTGGTTCACATACCTGGTGAGGTATATTCATTCCTTTATCTTCCTCTCTCTCTTACCCAAATTTTGTATGTTCTTATTTTAGATATAGTGTATCTAGTAAGAATTGATTCAATATATGTTTTTCATTATAGATTCACACTTCACATTATGCTCTCTCTATGCACATCCAACATCACACAACTTCATGAGCTTTACCCTTATAGGTAAGTTCAGGTATGCTTTCTATTTGCCTGTATCCTAGTATTTTGCTTTGTTGCATCACTAGAATAAAGGGGGGCAAATGTAGTCATATAAAATGCAAAATTTGGTTACTTAAGCATGACTAATATACCCAATCCATAAGTCCTCCTACTTACTTCCACAACTATTTTTAGGCCCTTTTCCACTGATTCCCAGTCATCTGTGGCCTTCTAAACTTAACCCCATCTAACCTAGAATGCTTTCCACATGACAAATACATCACATAGGTCCTATAACCTCCAGACAAAAAAATCTAACTTAGATTATAGTGTTTAAATCTAGGGTGTCCCACTTTTGGCATTATTATCCAAGTGCATTTTGAGCCACAATGGTCAGATTCTTCCGATCCTTACCCTTTTTCTTTTTAGCTTAGCACGAATACATTTGACCCATGATCAATAGTTTCCTATATAAGGCCATTCAAAACTCATTTAGAAGGGTTGGCACTAATTTACAAGAGAGAATCAAGAATACAAGAAAGGCCACTCAAGCAATCTTCCCTATTCTCTACATACAACCATCTGATAGTACTTCAAGCTTATTCAAACCTCTACACTAGTCCCTAGCCATTCCAAGTATACCTAGTTTTGTATTTACTTACATCTTCATTACACTATTGTGCCAAATAATTTAATGGGATAACTACATTAGCTTGATCCATCTTCAGAGTATTCGTATGTAGGTAGTGTGCTACATGGGGTTTGAAGTGTGTCTAGTGTATCCCTTGCACATTAACCCCTTTTCTATTTTTTTCAAAGTTTATTTTAATTGCATAAAAGATACATATATATGAATAATCAGCTCTATAGGGAGTTTTGTTAATAGTGAAGACATAAAAATTGGTACATAGGATCACCTTGAGCAGGTGAAAAAAATACATAAAGCTTAGATCTTTAGAACAATAGTGCTAGGGAAGGACTATAACACCTAAACCAAGGGTGTCTAGTTTTGGTGCTCCTGTCCAATCAGAAAATGAAGTCCAAGATCTTGTTTGTGACACTGTCCCAGTCTTGCATGAAAATTTTTAGACCTTGTCTTAGTCAAAACAACCCTAAATAAGATAAGTTTAATTTTCTCTCTTTTACTACTATTTTTAGAAAAGGTCTAATTGCAATCTAAATTCACAAATTAGTATCTTTAATAAGGAATATTATTTACTTATTTTATCTATTTAGACTATTTATTAAATAGGAATAAAAATCTATTATTTCCAAAAATAATAAATCACCCAACATGATTCAGTAAAATAAAAAAATACATAGAAACCACCGATGGTGTTAATACTTAATACTTTACCAAGTCATGATCAGGAAGCTTTCATTGAAGGAAACTAGTTATATTATGATGACATTGTTGATTGTTTTTAGAATCTTAAATATCCTATTCCTAATTAGATTATGGATAAGTTTGATTTTATAAGAAAAGGCATCTAGACACAAGACCAAGGAATCTTAGAACCCTTATTAGTTGGTAAACCTAACATGAGTCAAGGTCTCAGATTTATACCGCATGGGGGTAACCTCATATATTTTGATAGTGATTCTTTTGAATCAACTAGCAATGAACATCCCATTACAGTATTTATGATGAACTTGCTAACATAAACTTATTTGACTCAAACTCTATTATGACTATCACATCCCATTGTTCCCTTTGCCTTTGCCACCCTAAACTCATTGATTGGGACCAACAAAATTCTATCATATGCCTTGATGAATTCCATAATGAGGAATCTATTATCGAGTACATGGGCCTTAAAGACAAGGTGTCAATTACTAATCATAAACAAGGCTGTGACTTCTCTTTAGACCCTTATGCCTACTTTAGAGAGTAGGAAAACTTTCTTGGTCATGAAATAGATAAAACATCAAAATCCTCAAGTGAAAATGTCTTTGGGGTGCTCATTGGTCAGGGAAATATTAAATAAAAAGACAAGCCCTTGAGTGAAAACCTATTTTAGGCAATCTTGGATGGGGAAGTTTGCTCATCTCCAAAGGATGCTAAAGGATCATCAAGTCCTAGATCCATAGCCAGTATCAACATCACATACGAAACACCAAAAAGTTTTTAAGTGACTTGCTCTTGACTTTTTAGAAATATTTTCTAGTTGGCAATTATCCAAATTGGTGGATTCAGATTCATCTCATTATCTAGAGCTTTGGGATGAACAACTAGAAGCTAAAGTAGAATAAGAAGTTTAGGATCAAAGGTTTCCTAATATTCTAGAATATGGTTCTACACTCTTTATAAAAAACACTAGTGAAGTAAACCTAGGAACTTATGATGATACACAAATTATTTATCTTGGAGCCTCCCTCCCTAATGAGGAGCATGACCACATTGTCTCCAATGTAAGAGATTTCATTGATATCTTTGCATGGACTAACTTACTTTGGATTACTCTAGCGTGTAGGTCTTAAACCTTGACTTGGTTGTACATTGACTCGTTGTCCATCTAAATGATAAACCAACTAAACAAAAATTAAAAAAGATATATCCATGCATCAGTCTATTGGTAAAAGTAGAATTGGAAAAATTATTAGGATCAAGATTCATCAGACCACTGAACTATTTTGAATGGATATCAAATATAGTCCCATTCAGCAAAAAACCATAAGGTATATGTCTTTGTATTGATTTTAGAGATATCAATAAGGCATGCCCCAAAGATGATTTTTCTCTACCCAACATTGACTTGATTGTTGATTCTACTACTCGGTACGAGATGTTATCCCTCATGGATGGATTTTCTAGATACAATCATATCAAGATAGCCCAAGAAGACCAACATAAAATTGTGTTCACCACACCATGGGCAATATTCCATTATCAAGTCATGATATTTGGCTTGAAGAATGTTGGATCCACTTATCAGTGTGTTATGACTATCATACTCTATGACATGATGCATGATATTATTAAATACTATGTTTTTGACATCCTAGCTAAATCAAGAACATGTGCCAAACATCCTGATGTTCTACAAAGAATCTTTGAGAGAATTCATGAGTCTAAGGTCTATTTAAATCCTAAGAAGTGTGTCTTTGGCATCACTTTAGGAAAATTTCTAGGGTTTATTATATCATAATGAGGGATTGAAGTGGATCCTACTAAGGTCAAGACCATTTTATAAATGCCTCCACCTTCCAATCAAAAATAGCTTTGTAGCTTACAAAGAAAGATCCAATCCATTCATAGGTTCATTTTAGAATTGGAAGATAAGTGCCATCCATTTACACATCTCTTGAAGAAATGGGTCATGTTTCAATGGGATAAGGAGTGTTAATTATCATTTATGAATCTCATCACATACTTGGCTAACTTTATAGTTTTGAGACCACCAACACCTAGACAA
The DNA here is from genome assembly GCA_037957365.1 of Torreya grandis. NCBI lineage: Eukaryota > Viridiplantae > Streptophyta > Pinopsida > Cupressales > Taxaceae > Torreya > Torreya grandis. The sequence goes on along the minus strand of JARHVA010002984.1, from coordinate 739,173 downwards.
CCATTACTTATTTATATTTTAGCAACCGAACATGTATTGGGAGCACTCTTGGCCCAACATGATGATCAGGTCAAGGAACATGTAGTTTATTATTTAATCCACACATTAGTGGCTTATGGGAATAAATATATGCCTATTTAGAATGCATGTGTTAGCAATGGTGTTCACCTCCCAAAATTTGTGACACTATATGCTGCATAACAAAGCTATTGTCATTGATAAAGTGGAATCCCTCAAATTTTTATTAGCCAAAGTAGCTCTCATAGGCCACATGGCCAAATAGGTCACACTCTTAAGTGAATTTGATGTTGAGTACTAGAATCAAAAATCTAGCAAGGGGTAGGTTATTGGTGATCAACTTATAAAAGCCCCCATTATCGATAATCAACCACTTATATTTGACTTTCTAGATGATTCTATTATGATAATAAAAGAATTACTTCATGAACTTGAATAATGGAAGCTATACTTTGATGGTTTCTTCACTTATTGTGGATCTAGGGTTAACATTTTATTGATTACACCATAAGGGTATTTGATTCCCAAGGCATTTCATATTAATTTTCCTTACACCAATAATATGAACAAATATGAAGCTCTTATTATAGGACTTGATCTTGTATTACAATGAGATATCAAACACTTAATGGTCTATAGGGAATCCTAATTGATTATCAATCAAACCATATATCAATATCAGAGTAGAAATGACAAGCTTGTACCCTACAAGAATATTTTGGTTAATCTCAAGACTAGTTTCAAATCCTTAAAATTTGAATAAGTACCATGATCTAATAACAGATTTGATGATGGAATGTAAACAATTGGGTCCATGATACAAATTGATAGCAGTGCTAAAGAGTATCAGTTTCTCATTGAAAATCTTTTATAACCTACTCATGCCTTACTAGATTTAGAAAGGGTATGCACCTTTTTTGTTACCAATCCCCCACCTGAATAGCCTTGGTTTCAAGACATTTATAATTATTTTTAGAACCAAGTCTTTCTACTTGACCTTTCCAATAATCATCAAAAAAATTTCCTTCATCGCATATCCCACTATACCCTCCTTGGAAACGCACTTTATCGTAAATGATATGATGGATGTTACTTCATTATTTATCTTTGAGAAAATATAAGTTATCACTTAAGGAGGTTTATGAAGGAAAGTCTAGGGCCCACACCAATGGTGTAGTCTTAGTCAAAGAGATCCTCAGAATAGGTTACTACTGGCCTAAAATGGAGATAGATGCTTGTAATTATGTCAAGAAGTGTGTTGCTTACTAATAAAATGGTAATTTGATACAAGCACCCTCTTGCCACTACAACCAAGTACTACACCATGACCATTTTCTACATGGGGCCTCGATCTTATCAGGAAAATAAACCCCACATCTTCTAATGGCCAAAAACATATTCTTACTACTAAAGAGTATTTTACTAAGTGGATTGAGACCATTTCTCTCAATTACATCACTGGGAAGTAGATTTTCAAGTTCATATATTACCATATCATCTTTTGATATGATATCATAGCTCATATTATATCTGATAATGGTGGATCATTTTTAAATAAATATGTTAAAGCTCTTTCTGCAAAATTCAAAATCAAGCACAAGAAATCAACACCATATAACTACAAGGCAATGATCAGACTGAGGCATTGAATAAAACCATTGTTACAATATTGAAAAAGATTATCAATGATGCTGGCCATAATTGGCACTTGTAATTTTTTCTTGCCCTCTGGGCTAATTGCACTAGTCATTGAACCCCCATAGGAGCCACTCTAACTCCCTTGTTTATGGTATATAATCTATTATCTTAATTGAGATCAATCTGCTTTACTATGAGTATCCTTGGAGCATATTGAAGATGATGAAGATTATAGAGTTTACAGGTTGTAAGAGGTAGAACTCCTTGATGGCAAGCATTTGACTACCCTAGATAACTTTCAAGCCTATCATAATAGATTGTGTAGAAGCTATGATAAGAACATTCTCCCTCAAGATTTTGAAATTGGTGATTTGGTTTTGAAATAAAATTAGAACATTAATGATAAATGCAATAAGAAGGGTAAGTTTCAACTCAATTGACTGGGCCCATATATTATCATAATAAATTATGGATCAAAGGCATATCGGTTGGCTACTCTAGATTGAAAATAACTCCCAAAACCCATGAACATTTTGTATGTCAAGGGGTTCTACATTTGACAATCATTTGAACCATTATCTACAAGACCTCTTACTTGGGGGCAACTTGTGCTGAAGTCATTTTTTCCCACTATTATATCTTAGACCGTTCTCATGAGAACCATATTTTTTTATGATTATGGACCATTGAAAATTTGGACCATTAGTACTTGGGATCATTTATATTTTACTTAGACTCTTCTTATCTCACCCTAAACCATCCTATTTTAGACCTTAGTTATTTCATCTCATTCTACCTTGGGCCGTTATACTTAGAACAACATTATTGTCATACCCTAGATCATTGTAACCTAGATAGTTCTATTACTTGACCAATTATGATCCTAATTATGACTCATAGTAATTTTAGACACACTCAATACTAGTTCTACAAGGTAGTTCAGCCTGAATAATATTTTACAGCTTCCTCTTACAGACAAGTGAACATGGATACATCAATACATAGTTTTTGACTACTGAAAGGTTCTTCAAATTTATCTAGCACTGTGTTGATGATAAAAACTATACCATCAATGAATCAACCCTTTTGCCTATCATAAAGGTGAAGGTAGAATTGTACTAGTCTAATTGTGAGGTTCTAAAGGTTCAACTATGATCCTTAAGATGTGAGGGGTTTCTAAATGTTCTAGAAAATAATAAATAATTCATCAAATGTAATATATTCTATTATAACATTAAAAGTCCACTTTATCAAATCATGAATCAGTTTAGATATAAATCTGTAATCTATTCTATCTGATAGAGAAAACCTATGAATTAGATAATCTTTTAAAGGAAAGAAATTTGATTCAATACAATAATATGTTTCAAGTAATATCTTATCTCTGTTACAATATTTTCAAGTAATTCCAAATATAAACTGACAATATAAAGTAAATATATTTGAGAAAAAAAAATCAAACAAAAAGACACAACAAATAACAAACAACTAACTAACAAAGAAAAATAACCAACAAACCACGAATTTAAGAAAAGGTAAGAAACTACTTAAATCAAAAGATCTAATGAGTAAGAAAAGAGTTAATGAATAACCAAAAGATAAGCTAAGATCTAAAAACTAGGAACTAATAAGCTAATAAAACTAAAGAATGTTAAGAATAAATAAACAAGATAAATAAATAATCTAAGTCTGAAGCCGAATTATAAACTATTAGAATACTTAATCTAAACATGTCCAAGTCTAATTTCTAATCTAAATTAAAACATAAATAAAATTATAATCTGAAAATAAATCTATAAATAAATTAAACTAGATTAACCTATAAAGCAACTAACAAAGAAATCTAATATAGAACTTTGAAACTATATCTAAATTAAAATAAACAAACTAATCAAAGAAAAAGATCTATCTAAACTATACAATATAAAGAAAATAAACAAATTAAAATAATCTATACCTAACTAAAGAGAATAGAAATAAGATAGTAAACTATAATAGATAAAAGATAAAGATATAAACTAAGATACAAAAATAGGAGCTAGATGAAAGATAAACCATATTAAATCATAAATATTATAAAATACAATAGTCTGTGAGTCTCAGAAGGGAGTCATATTAGCAAATAAGATAGATTTTATTGAGAAAACCAACATATTTCTTTAAAATAACTTAAGAGGAAAATTTTACAATTGAAATAGATCAATGAAATGTCATAAAATAGTGAAGTGTTCATCATTATTCATGTTGAATACTTGGAATCTAACATAGGACTACAAATAACAATCATCAAAAGATGTTAAACTTGGAAAACTTTAGATAATCTGTCATATATGATAATAAAAACTAGATATACTTATGTTGCCTAAACAATTACTCAACCATTAGATAAAGTACCATTGGGTCTATCTGCAAAAGTCATGCAATCTTAGAGAAGTTGCATTGAAAGAAGAGAGATGAATGATTGAATTCACAAATGCATAAGTCTTCAATACCTATGTTTTTCTTCTCTTTTCAAATGAATCTTTGATCTCCTTTTATGCCTTCAATTTGTTTTGAAAGAAGTTATAGCTATCCTTTAGTTAGTTATTAGTTTAAGTTAACTAATTGACTTTTTAAATTTAATTAATTAAAAATAATTATTAGTTAAGGACATGTTTAATAAAGACTAAAAAACTCTTAATAGATCAAGTATTTAATTATAAATTAGGTACTAATATAAATGGGTGGGGACACTCACCAATTAATAATAAATAGAATAAATATATCAATAATTAAACATATAAGACAAATAATTAATAAATTCTATTATATAAACCATAATGCATGTCTCAATATATATATATATATATATATATATATATATATATATATATATATATATATATATATATATATATATATATATATATATATATATAAAGTCTACTATACTTCCCAAAATTTATCAAAAATCTAAAATTTTATGAATCAAGACTGTAAACCAAAATATCAAGTCTGAATGTAAACTATTATACTAAAAAGTTCAACTGAAATATAAAAGTCTAACTAGATGACATCTAGTAGTCATCAAAATTTGAAAGAACCTTAATAATAAGCTTCCCTTATTTGTTAACACCTTCATTATACTCCATTTCTATAGCTAGAAGGTGAACATTATTAGTACCTGAATCAGAAAAAGGATCATTAATTTTTAGCTTTATTTGTTTAAGCACTCTAATCTCAACAAGAGTATCGGATTCAATCTGAGTGTCTGGTATTTTCTCTAAAGTATAAGGGTGGGCATCCATTATACACTTTATACTAGTATAAATAGGCTTATCCAGATTCAATTCATTGCATCCCATGATAGGTTCAATATGAGATGATGCCAGACCTAGATTCTTAAATTTCATAATAGGCTTTGTATGGGGAGAAGAAGACTCATTTAAAACTAAAGGAATGGAAAGATTGGCAAAGTTTTTATCATGGGTAGTTTTAATCTCAAGCTAGGTGGCTTGACTGGCTGGAAGAGGTTCAACAACATGTTCAATTCTTTAAGGATTAGGAGGCGCTATGTGAGGAGCTACTATGTGAAAGAGTCTTGGCACCAAACCTACACCCATCGAATCCTCTATTTCCTCTATTGACTGGATTAAAAGGTAGATTATTGAGGATATTCTAAAATTCAAAGTCTGCTGCATCAAAATCAATAGACATCCTAGCACCCTTATGAAACCTCAGGCCAAATCTCCTAGCCCTAAATCCACCTATCTAAATGTCTCTTTTAGGAATATATTGATTAACATTACTACCAAAATTTTACCCTCAGCCTCTATCATCATTGCTCCTACTTGAGTTGAGCTGATCTCATCCAGACATTTTAACAACAATCTAAAATCTAAAAAATAAATTGATGACTAAAGAATCAAATTTATTGATAAATTAAAAAAATGAAAATATTCTAACTGTGCATCTTAAAAACCAATTGAGCCTTCAAATAAAATTATAATATCATAATTTTATTTCAAAATATTATTATATATCTCAATGAAGTTCTAATTTCCATCAAATAAACTATAAATTGAATCAAACTAAAATTGAGGTAATCTCCACAAGTTTCTTCATGAAAAGTAAATTTTCAGAAACCCTTATCTCTCTCATATGTAATATTTTCAAACTTAGAAATCAACTTATAAAGTTTTGAAATATATCCAAGATACTTTCAAATTCAAAATGAAATCTTGATGAAATTTCATAACAGCTCTTACTCAAAATTTTATATCAAACCAAAATAATTTTGCCATCTAAATCTAACCAAATACTTCACAAATATAAATGAAATAATATTTTGAAGTAGACCCTCTTGTCTAAGATATAAATTTCATTGAAATCAATTGAGAGACAACTAATTTTTGTAAAGAACTATTATTTCAATATCTAATTTTAAAATTAAACCCATGACTTTAATTTTGAGATGTAAATTCAACAAAAACTTCATATCTTATTCAATCCTCTTTTTAGAGCCAGTACTTGCAATTGGAAGTAGTAGATGAAAATTATGATCATAGACCATCCATATATATATTTTGACAACTTTTTGACATATCTTTCTACATTGTGGTTGACTAAATCCATTGAATCTTTTCTATAGAGAACCAACTTATGAACTTTCTAGACAAACAAATAGAAACTATGTCTATAGAAACCAAAGTTTGGTTTTCTTGAAAATAACCAAGACTTCATGACATCAAAATACTATCATAGCTCAATTTTCATTCATGTAAACTTTCCTTTGAGACTAAAACTAAAATTCATGCACCATATTCTGAGAATATACATAAATAGATGAACAAGTCTATTCACAACACTAAAATTTGAATAAAACCTTTAACCATAAATGCTTCAAAATACCCATTTCAGAATATCTTGAAAAATTATTCATATTAAATGAATTAGAGATGTAAATCCCTAATATTTCAAAAAAATACATCTATAATTCTCCAAATCATGGTTAAGAACAAATATTTTAAAACTTTGA
>JARHVA010002984.1:657500-727500 GCA_037957365.1 Torreya grandis | reverse complement strand
TGATTCAAATTTTAACCATGAAAAATGATGATCTAGACCACTAAATTCATTTAATTTAGAAGCACATGACATGTGCATGTATTATTTTTCATCCACAATACTCTAATTGGGGTGTTGGTTCATACACAACTAATACCTTCTTCTAATTATACTTCAGTCAAATTAAGACTCAGTAAATTAATATTTTGACCAATTTGATTAAGTAAACAACCAATTTCCTAAGAATTGAAAAAAAATTAAATAAACCCACTTAAATAAATTAAACCAAATTAAGAGCCTAAGTAGAAAATCCATGGAAGTTATTGAAGATCTATTAATTGAAAATTTATTTTTAATATCTATATCATCTGATGAAATCATCAATGGGGTGGCATCCACAAGCCATAAATGGAACAAATATCTGGTTTAAGTCCTCTCATGCCTCATTAATTCCCTATTATTCCAAATATTAATGGGGATATTTATGGATTGAGCCTCCAAAACTGAATTGATTCATGGCCACACATCTTGATCTCAAGATGGATGGTAATGGTTGATTTTGATCATGTCCAAAAATATCCAAATACAAGGGTCCCCACTGATTCCTTTGAGTTATTTTTGTGTAATGTTATTAAGTAAATTTTTAATAGAATAGCTTTAACAATTGGCACACATTGATCAAATGTTTTACATCCCAATTTCACCCTATGATCTATAACATTTGAATTCATGGATTAGTGTGGTTATTATCTTATTATAATTGCTTTGAATTTATTTGTATGAGATATATTGGTATGAAATACTGATATTTTTTTATTAATATACATAATGTGACAGTCGTATTTTAATTATTCTGTACATTATGGATATGTATTTATTAGTTTTGCATCATTAGTTGATTAGATGATGACTCAGACTAATTACTTACTTATTATAAGGTGGATGTAGGATTGATCCTACCCTCAGAGTTTGATGAGGGAGAGCATCATCAGAGAGGATGGGCTAGATGGGAACATTGGGCGATGATAGAGAAATTGCTAGTGACCCTACACATATGCATATTAGATTTAAAATATTAGATGCGTAACATGTTTTAGATGCTAGTGCGTAATTCAAAAAATATCGTATGTGATTATATTAGCATGAAAATTTAGTTTTTAATATGAATTAGGTTCTTATAATTTAGTTGCCTTGATTTTTGAGAATAAATCATAAAATAGATATTTAATTACTACATATGCATAGTAATTAATTATTCAATTATCTTATTTTGAAAATAATTAGAAAACTGTTTAACCTTTAGTTAACTAACTACCTATATTTTAATTGTTCTCAAGGATTTGAATTATCCTAAAATGTTAACTTAGAGTAAGTTGATCTAAAATTAGTATTTTTAAAGCATGCATGAGATTGCATTGAAAATTAGAAATAAGATATCTTTATTAAATTAGACAACTAAACCTATACTAGGGAATAAAGACACATTAAACAAATACAAAGTTTTAAATATTAATTGTGGAAGCTGAATTAAGGGAAGAATATGGCTTGTTAAGAAAAGATAATTGTTATTAGTGAATTTAAAGGAGAGCACAATACAATGCATGGAAGGGACTTGGAGAAGTATCATGCAAATAAGGGGCATGACAAAAATAGAGGGTAGGAGTTTTATAAATTAAGGCTTAAGAAATTTTATAAGAGGGAGAGAAAAAGAGAAAAGCGGAGGATTAAGAAAGAAAGTTTTGGAAAAGCTAATAGGGATGTGTTCCATATTGCAAGAAAATAATTTAAAGGTAAGGGATGTAATTCATTTATCTATGTATGATTTTTGTATACTCTAAGAAAAATCATTAGATGAAATCAACGACTACATTTCAATAGAAATAGCCAGCATTTTAAATAATGGTCTTCATTTGAATATTTATCCTTGCATGCATTTTGAATAGGCATATGTTTCATTCATTTAAAATTCATTTCAAATATTTATATGGAGCATGTGATACTTCTGTATGGTTACATTCTATTATATGCATGGCTACATCATATAAAAATATTTTTACCTTGCATTCTTCTTTATTTGAAGCCTAAGCCTCATATGTTATTAGCTGAGTTTAAAATTTGAATTAGTTGTGTATTAATATTGAGCGTAATTATCATGGGATCCTTATATAAAACAAATGTTGAGCATTGAATAAAAAATGCCAAGTCAAATGAATTAATACATCCAGCCTTTAGATGGAATATTCTAGTCTTTAATCTTGCCTCATATTTTTGTGTATTAATTTTATTTTCTAGAATTACAAATAATGAAGATATCATCTTTAGTTATCTATAACCTTTTATTTTGTGTGGATAGAGTCCTAATTTCAAGAAACACATTAAATTTTTTATTGCATTCCTCAATTTTGGACCGCTTGTTAAAATGTAACATAGATTGCATTTTAAATTATAATGCCTATGTTTTTATATTACTACATTCCACTATTAATGGAATGAATTTCAGTTTAATTGGTCTACATCATAAATTGCAATGCTAAGTCATTGGAATGCAATGTGAAGTCATTAGATTTTAAGTCTAAGTCATTGGAATGCAACACTGAGTTATTTGTATAAACACTGAGTCTATATTTGGAAGCGTCAAGTATTTTTAATGGAATACCAAGTAAATCAAATTGAAATGCCTAAGTCTTATTGATTAAATGGTAAGCATATATAATTAATTATTGATTATATTTTATAAAAGCACTAAGTATTAAATGAAATGTAGAAGTCTATTTTTGATTGCCTGGTATTTAAGTAGAAATTGCTTTGTCACTACCTTGAAATGCCCAGTAATGAAGATTAAACATTGAGTGTAAACACTTACATAAATTATAACACTAAATAGCATCACTTTAAAAAGGTTGTGTTTTGCCTTTAAAGATCTATGTATCACTTATTATAGCTATGCATTGTAATTTTTATAGAACTGCAACACCCAATCACTAAAACATATGGCTAAGTCTCTATTTAGAAACATTATGTAAATAAATTGTAACTATGGTTCATAATAAATTGCAAAGTGTACTTAAAATATTAAATGTGTAACATGTATTAGATGCTAGTGCATAATTAAAGAAATATTGTAAGTGATTATATTAGTATGCAAATTTAGTTCTTAATATGCATTAGGTTCTTTTAATTTAATCACCTTGATTTTTGAGAATAAATCAGGAAATTAATATTTAATTCCTACATATGCGTAGTAATTAATTATTTAGTTATCTTATTTTGAAAATAATTATAAAACTATTTAACCATTAGATAACTAACTACCTATATTTTAATTGTTCTCAAGGATTTAAATTATCCTAAAATTCTAACTTAGAGTACGTTGATCTAAAATTAGTATTTTTAAAGCATGCACGAGATTGCATTAAAAATTAGAAATAAGACATCTTTATTAAATTGGTCAACTAAACCTATGCTTCAGTTAACTAGGGAGCAAGGACACATTAAACAAATAAAAAGTTTTAAATATTAATTATGGATGCTAAATTAAGGGAAGAATACGATTTGTTAAGAAAAGATAACTGTTATTAGTGAATTTAAAGGAGAGCACAATACAATGCATGGAAGGGACTTGGAGAAGTATCATGCAAAGAAGGGGTGGGATAGAAATAGAGGATAGGATTTGTGTAAATTAAGGCTTAAGAAATATTAACAACTAGTAATGAAGATTAAACACTGAGCATAAACACTATTATAAATTGTAACACTAAGGAACATTAATTTAAAAAGGTTTTGTTTTGACTTTGAAGATTTGTGTATCACTTATTATAGCTTTGCATTGCATTTTTTATAGACCTGTGATGCCTAGTCACTAAAATAAATCACTAAGTCTGTATTTAGAAATGATGTGCTAATAAATTTTAATGCTAAATATGTTATGTCAATAAATTATAACGTTGAGTATATAAAATTATATCGCTAAGTATTTAATGGAAATCTCTAGGTATTTAATGGAAATTGATGAATGTTTAAAGGAAATAGTTGAGTATTTAACTCACTACCTGAGTTATTGTTCTGTATTTCTATTACTAGTAAAGTTAATATATGTTACTTCAACAAGACTAGTATGCTTACAATAGATGACTTGGAATTTCAAGGAATTGTTAGTCTAGATGGCAGTCGGATTTTAGATGCAGACACAAACAAAGTGTCAGGTTCACTTTGGAAGTTTTTGCTGCTTACCATGCTCTTCTATTTTGTTGACAACAAACTGATTGGTGACCGCATTAAAAAAGTGGCACTCAAATAAATTAATTGGATATATACATCTAATGAAAAAATCATGCATCACTTTTAACTTATTTTTATTCAACAAGTTTATAGTTAATATAGTGACTTAACTATAACGTGTAGTGTCTGTTTGAATACTATTTTTCTAATTAGAATTAGTTATGTGGCACATATATATTTGAGTGGCATATGAAATATTTGGCCTAGATCTATAAATGACACTTTGTATAAATTACAATTAGATACATTTTATGTATAGTGCTTATATTACAAAAATATAGGTATTTTGTTAATAAAAAGTTACCATTAATTTATATTGTCCATAAATCTGACTGAGAACAGTAAAGGACTTTAGACATTTTTTATAAACTAACATCTCATTATTTTTTTAGTATAGTTATGTTGAAAATATACCTAACTGAGAATCTAGGAGTCCATATAGAAATGAAGTATATCGGAGTATCTAGTATATTACTTCTAAGTTTATTGACAAGTATAAACCACTTGGTGAAGAGTTTTTGAAATACAGTGAAACTATTTAGGCTATCGAGGATTTTAGGATGATTGAAATGATTATAGTATTTCTATATTGTTGATTATTTATGTTCGATATATAGCAAAAATGTAGTTAATTTATATAAGGGTGTATATATGGAAAGTATAAGCTCACATGAATTTTAGTCTGTAGCCTAAATCTAGGGTATACCCAAGTGGTATAACCTATATTTACTTGATTAATATTTGTATAAGTAAAAATGTTGCATAATTGTGTTTGAGTAAGGGTATCCATGCATAAGAGCTATGATATAATGTGATGTCATAGAGTTATACAATATTAAAGTATGTTATACCCAGATGGTACATACCATAACTATTATGTGTAGACCCACTTTTAAGTAAATGTATATGTGTTGGGTATAACTATTAATAGTATGCTTTGTATTAGTTATTAGGACATCAGATATGAGTGCATACCACCTTGAGAGCATAAAAAATGATAGGTTAGACTTTTACATATTTATGGATTTTATGACTGACTTAGTTATATATATTTGTTTTAAATAAAAGCTTATAATTTCAAATAATTGTGACTACTTTGCATAACTATACGTGGGAAACTAGTAGTTATGACTTAGAGAAATAGACTATGATATTATGGGATATAATGAGATGTATTTATTTTTACCTTATTATAGTAGTTGAGAATCTACAATTTATTTTAAACCATACCTAGGTGGTATAAAATATATGCAATTTCCTGTATGAGTCAAAGGTATAAAAAGTACACTTTGCTTACTCCTATGTCTAGCATGTAATGTCATATGATTACTAGGAGGAAGTAGTTAGTATGAATCTTGTTGTTAAATAATGTGTAGTGAAGCACTATCTTATGATATGTATGAATTACCTGATAGTATGATATCTTGTAATAGAATAGGTTTTATATGATACACTACATGTTTAGTTTTAAAAACCATATATATTTGGGTATTATCTTATTCTCTAGATTCCTACACCATTCTATTTGCTTATTCATGACGGGAGGGCCATTCCTTGATAAGGGATTGTGTGGGAGATCATTGGTCTATGGTTACTATGGAAAATCACTTGAATGATGCTCTCCCTCCCCACGATAGTGCTACTTACCTGGAGACTACACTTGAGATTCAGAGATACACAAGTTTATTCAACTTGAGATATGACGAACTTAGTATCTATTTATTGTATTAGGCCGAATGCCTAAAGGAAATGCAATTGTAATATATGTTTGTTATTTTTGAATAGTAGTTGCTATATTATGGGACTAGTCATCACTGTGTCCTAATGTATTTACTTTCCTTAGAGTTGTAATAAGATATATATTATTTTTGGTATTTGAATTTAGAAGTACTTATTTGGCTAATTATTATGTTTAATTGGAATAAATGTTAAGTAATTAGTTTTTTTTTTTAAAAAAAATTACTACATTTCTAAGTACAACTTGGGAGTTGTAAAATTTGGTATCAGAGCTGAGGCTTGAACTCTAGGACTTAATGAGTCCACTAGCATTTGTGTACCTTTTTCTTTAGTAGAGATGAAAAGTTAGAAAGTATGTATGATACATTGAGTGTGTACCTTAGATCATTCGTACCCCCTTAGATTTTTTAAAGGGTTGGTTTATCGAGTGTTTCAATGGTGATGTTTATTTAAGGTATATGGGTAGGAGAGTGCATAGCTTAGTTCTTGAATTGTGAACAAGAGTTTCCTACCATATTCTTGATATTTTAGATTAAACACCTTGAGTTTGATTACATATTTTATGGTAATCAAATTACCTTCACCATTTGTGTTGTGAGTATTTTAAAAGTATGGAGTGATTCTCACTTAATTATTTATGCATTAGTTATTCCTAGGAATAGGAATCCTATAAAACCATTCTAGTTTTTCACCACTTGGTGCAGTCAATTTTTTTTTGTAGTTGAGTATAGATGTCGTGGTTGAGAATTCCTTTGTGTTAGGAGTTTTCTATGCGGATTATCATCCTTATGTAGACTTGATAATAAGTATCATCTCTCTTAGTTATCTTAGAGGTGAGTTGTTATTCTATCACTCTCCTCTTGCATCATTTTAAGCTATCAAGAAGATTCATATTTATAAGATGTCAATTTAGTGTATTGGAATTGTTGTTTTGATCTTATTCCCTTGAGTTTGTGGGATAATGTTTACTATTTCTTGATGGGAAAAGCTATAAGATTGGATAGATTGATGCATCTTTGAGGTTAGGTTGTGAAGGTAGGTTATAATATTACACTTGTAACGTGGATTGTGGTGATTCCTTATACCATATGAGGGTATGTAGGAAGTTTTGTTTATGAGATTTTAGCTCTCTAATTTCCACTTGTGACTTTTTAAATCCACTATTTTATCTAAAATTGTTAACTGAAACTCAAGGAATTACAAACCTTGAATTTATATTAAACCTAGTGATTATTATAAATATTATATACCTTTATTTGGAATGACATTATTCTATCTTAAAAGCATGTTGTTTTGAAGAGGTATATATGTACCTTTATTTGGGAGCAAGTAAGGTATAAGAGGTGAAAAACATCTCGGTAGTCTAAAAGGGTTGAGATAAACATTTTAACTTGTTCTGTGCTAGTCATGCAATCAAGGAGACATTGTCTTGCCTATAAGGTTATATGGACGGTATGATCCTTAGCCCTTATATGTTATGTTAAATATGATAATATTTACTCTTTACTATGAATATAATATTATAGATTAAATATATGAACTATGATACTATTTATGTTTAGCTATTGGTAACTTGATACAATCTCGAGAAGATTGTAAGATTTTTATTGTATGTATGCTAGTACATATGGAATTATTTAGCATATAGTATTGCTTTTATGATTTTTTAAGACAAATTTGTATTTCATATAACCTTGTGCACATTGAGGAGATCATCAAGTCATAGAGACCTAAGGGAAGAGTGGTGAATTAAGAACATGAGTTCTAAATGATAGGATGGTATACTAATTAATCTCACATTGATTCAGATTGTTGGTACTGAGTTGGATCCGATAGATGAACTTGTCAAATCTAAGATTTGACAAGCAAAACTTGTCAAATTAAATCATATAACCATATAAATATATGTTGTGGACATATATTCCATGATTTTGTATACATTATTACCAGTCCCTATTCATCATCATACGTAGCCTAATCTCTGATTGAGTAGTGACATTATTGACATGTTATACTTATTTGATGCTACACAAAGTAGCGATAGTATTAATATACACACATCATTATTACCATGTTCCATAAATACTTTTCTCTGGTATGATAAATACAATCTCTAGGATAGAGAGATGTGTAAGAGGGGATGGAAGGTTTTGTGGAACTCTTCTTTCTTAGTTGTTTTGACTTTTGTGATGATCTCATGTGATTTTGGAGAAGTTAGTGAAACTTTTACCAAGTTATATTAGGCTTGTCTTGCTGATCTAGACCCTGGGGTGTTCATTATAGAACCAATTAGCATAAGTGACACTCGCCAAAATTATTTTCATAATAGAAAAATCATAAAGCAGGGTCTTGTGACACCAATGTGCTAAGAATAGTGCTAATTAGGACAAATATGAAGAGTTCTTCAAGTAAATTTCACATTTATTTATATGGTACAATACTAGATATTATGTTTGTATTTTATTAAACTTTATTCATTATTCATAACTATGGACTGAATAAGTGTCATTGAGATGATGACCAATTTTAGGAGGTAATGATGTTACATATCGATTTCGTCCTATGATCTATAACCTTCAATCTATGGATTAGTATGGTTATTATATAATTATCATTACTTTGACTTGAGCTTTATGATATATAGTAGTATGGGATAGTGATATTGTTGATTATTATACATAATGTGACAGTTGTATTTTAATTATTTTATACATTATGGATATTTATTTTTTAAATTTGCATCATTGGTTGATTAGATGATGACTCAAATAACTACTTATTTATTGCGAGGTGGATGCATGATTGATCTTACCCTTAAATATTGACAAGGGAGAGCATCATCGAAAAGGATGGGCTAGATGGGAAAATTAGATGATGACAGAGAAATTACCAGTGACCTTACAAATATGGACATTATATTTAAAATATTAAATGCATAACATATTTTAGATGCTATTGCGTAATTAATGAAATCTTGTATGTGATTATGGTACTATGCAAATCTAGTTCTTAAGATGCATTGGGTTCCTTTAATTTAATTGTCTTGATTTTTTAGAATAAATTAAGAAATATATATTTAATTCTTACATATTGATAGTAATTAATTATTTGGTTATCTTAGTTTGAATATAATTAGAAAACTATTTAACCATTAGCTAACTAACTACTTATATTGTTAAGAAAAGATAACTGTTATTAATGAATTTGGAAGTGAAAAAAATACAATGCATGGAAGGGACTTGGAGAAGTATAATGCAAAGAAGGGTCATGACAGAAATAGAGGACATGAGTTGTATAAATTAAGGCTTAAGAAATTTAAAAAGAGGGAGAGAAAAAGAAAAAAGTAGTGGATTAAGAAAGAAAGTTTTAGAAAAAGCAAATAGGGAGGCATTCCATATTGAAAGCAAATCCTTTAAAGGTAGGGGTTGTAATTCATTTATCTGTGTATGATTTATGTATAATCTAAGAAAAAATATTAGATGAAATCAAGGACTGTGTTTCAATAGAAACATCCAACATTTTATATAATGGTCTTCATTTGAATATTTATTCCTACGTGCATTTTGAATAGGCCTATGTTTCATTATTTTTAAATTACATTTTAAATATTTATATGGACTAAGTGATACTTATTTATGGTGGAGTTCTATTATTTCCATGGTTGCATCATATAAATATATTTTTAGCTTACATTTTTCTTTATTTTAAGCCTACGCCTCATGTTATTCACTGAGTTTAAAATTTGATTAAGCTATGTATTAAGATTGAGCATAATTATCATGGGATATTTATATAAAATAAATGTTGAGCATTGAATAAAAAATGCCAAGTCAAATGAGTTAATACACCCAGCCTTTAGATGGAATAGTCGAGTCTTTAATCTTGCCTCAAATTTTTGTGTCTTAATTTTATTTGCCAAATAATGAAGATAGTGTCTTTAGTTATCTATTTTTTTTTGTGTGGACAGAGTCCTAATTTTGGGAAGCATCTTAAAAATTGTATTGTGTTCCTCAATTTATTATTACTTCTTAAAATATAAAATAGACTTCATTTTAAATTATAATGCCTACATTTTTATACTTCTCCACTCCACTATTAATTGAATGCATTTTAGTTTAATTGGTCTACATCATAAATTGTAATGCTAAGTCATTAAATGCAATGCAGAGTCATTGGATTGCAATGCTAAGTTACTAGAATACAATGCTGAGTCATTTGTATAAATCTTGAATCTATATTTAGAAGCATTGATTATTTTTAATGAAATACCGAGTAAAGCAAATTGAAATGCCTAAGTCTTATTGATCAAATGTTAAGTGTATATAATGAATTGATCAGTATATTTTATAAAAATTTTGAGTATTAAATGAAATGTAGAAGTCTATTTTTGAATGCCTGGTCTTTAAGTAGAAATTGCTCTGTCATTACCTTGAAATGCCCATTAATGAAGATTAAACGCAGAGTATAAATGCTTATATAAATTGTAATGCTAAGTAGAGTCACTTTAAAAAATCTATGTTTCACCTTTAATGATCTGTGTATCACTTATTATAGCTCTACATTGCATTTGTTATAGACCTATGACACCCAACCACTAAAACAAATCACTAAGTCTCTATTTAAAAACATTGTGTCAATAAATTGTAACTCTGAATATGTTATGCCAATAAATTATAATGCTGAGTATATAAAACTATATCACTAAGTTTTTAATAAAAATCTCTAGGTATTTAATGTAAATCATAGAATGTTTAAAGGAAATAGCTGAGTATTTAACTCACTACCTAAGTTACTATTCTGTATTCCTTTTGATGGTAAAGTTAATATATGTTGCTTCGATGATATTGGTACCCTTACAATAGATGACATGGAATTTAAATGAATTATTGGTCTGGATGGTAGTCATCTTTTAGAATTAGACACAATCAAACTGTCAGGCATACTCTAGAAGTTTTAGCTACTTTCCATGCTCTTCACTTTCATTGACAACAAACTAGTTGGTGACCCTATAAAAAAAGGTGACACTCAAATAAATTAATTGGATATATACATCTGATGAAAAAAACATGCATCACTTTTAACTTATTATTATTCATCAAGTTTATAGTTAATATAGCGACTTAACTATAATGCATAGTCCCTGTTTGCATACTATTTTTCTAATTGGAATTATTTATGTGGCATATATATATTTCAGTGGCATATGAAATATTTGGCCTAGATCTATGAATGAAACTTGGTATAAATTACAATAGTATACATTTAGAAATTTTATTTATAGTGCTTATATTATGAAAATATAGGTATTTTATTAATAAAAAGTTACTAGTAATTTATATTGTCTAGAAATCTGATTGAGAATAATTAAGGAATTTAGACATTTAAAAAAAATAATATCTTATTATTTTTTGAGTATAGTTATGTTGAAAATATACCTAACTAAGAATTTAGGACTCAATACAAAAATAAAGTATATGGGAGTATCATGAATATTACTTCTAAGTTTGCTAAAAAATATAAACCACTTGGTGAAGCATTTTTGAAACACAGTGAAACTATTTAGGCTATCAAGGGTTTTTAGATGATTGAAATGACTATAGTATTTCTATATTATTGACTATTTGTGTATGATACATAACACAAATGCAGTTAATTTGTATAAGGGTATATATATGGGAAGTATAACCTCACATGAATTTTAGTCTTTAGTTTAAATCTAGGGTATACCTGAGTGGTATAACCCATATTTTCAAGATTAAAATTTATATAAGTAAAAAAGTTATGTAATTGTGTTTAAGTAAGGGTGTCCATGCATAATGAGTTATGATATAATGGGATGTTATAGAGTTATACAATATTAAACTATGTTATACCTGAATCGTACATATTGTAACTATTATGTGTAGACCCACTTTTAAGTAAATGTATATGTGTTGGGTATAACTATTAATATTATGCTTTGTATTAGTTATTAGGACATCAAGTATGCATGCATACCACCTTGAGAGTATAACGAATGATAGGTTAGAGTTTTATGTATTTGTTCATTTTATGATTGACTTAGCTATATATGCTTATTTTAAATAAAATCTTATAATTCCATATAAATATGACTACTTTGTATAATTTTATGTGAGAAACTAGCAGTTATAGCTTAGAACAATAGACTATGATATTATGGGATATCATGAGGTGTAGTTATTTTGACCTTATTGTAGTAATTGGGAATCTGAAGTTTATTGTGAACCATACCTGGGTGGTATAAACTATAGGCATTATTTATTATACGAGTTAAATAATAATGTATGATTCATTTTTGATATGATGGAATAAAAAGTACACTTTGCTTACTCATATATCTAGCATGTAATGTGATATGATTGCTAGGAGGAAGTAATTATTATGAATCTTGTGGTTAAATAATGTGTAGTGAGACATCATCTTATGATATGTATGAATTACATGATAGTGCAATAATTTGTAATAGAATGAGTTTTCTATGATACCCTACATGTTTAATTTTAAAAAACATACACATTTGGGTACTAGCTTGCTCTCTGTATTCCCACACAGTTATATCTACCTATCCATGAAGAGAGGACCATTCCATGATAAGGGATTGTGTGGGGGATCATTGGTCCATGATTGGTGTGGAAAAGTGCTTTGATGATGCTCTCCCTCCCCATAACAGTGGTACTTACATGGAGACTACACTTGAGATTCAGAGATACATGAGTTCATTCGACTCGAGCTCTAGAGAACTTAGTATCTATTTATTATATTATGTTGAAATCCCTGAATGAAATGTAATTGTAATATGTGTTTGTTATTTTTGAATAGCAGTTACTGTATTATGGGACCAACTGTAGCTATGTCTTAATGTATTTACTTTCCTTGGAGTTGTAATAATATATATTTTTTGGTATTTGAATTTAGAATGAATTATGTTCTATTTTGTTTGGTTAATTATTAAGTATGTTTAAGTGGAATGAATGTTAAGTAATTAGTTTTTTATTTTATTTTTTTTTCTATATTTTTAAGTACGACTTGAGGGGTTGTAACAAAATTCATGAGCCTAATTCATTGGTGCATTGAGAGATGATATAGGAGCAAGTCACTCATCATTGACAAAGACTTGGAGTACTAAATTAGGGGAAAATCACGTTTCTTGGCTATTCTTGGAGGAGGGATGCTCTTGGGAAGGTTTGATGGTAGTATTCCTTCTTTCAATAGCTCTTTGATTTCATTAAAAAAACCCCATGAGGGAGTTGGATTAGTATTTTATGTTCTTTATGATTATTTTGAGTCTTCACTACTAATGCATGGACTAACTTGATTTGGATTCCCACTCTACATTTTGGCACACCTGGTGGGACCACATAGGAGACTTATATGCAACTCTTAGATCTTCTAAGGAGTTCTTAAAAATATTTAAAAATAGAGTTTTGGCTTCTTTTTTCATGTATTTTTGTGCTTTTTAATGACACATAGTTTACATAGAGACTGGCATCGTTTATGTTTAACCAATGTCAATCCCACACAAATGGCATCAATTACTGTGCGAAGGGTAGAACATGATAGAAAACATGATTTATGGGTTTTTGCTTGAAAGTTTATATATTTTGTTATGTGTTTTTGAACTTGCATATTTTATTTTTGACCTTTATTTTGCATGATCTAGATATTTTTTTGGTTTTTCATGTTTATTTTGCTAACAAATGTTTTTGTGAAAAATGATGTTCTATTTTCCTATGTTTTTATAGGAAATGAAATTAATTACAATTGACCAACATCGACCCTATATAAATTGATTGACACTAATTTCTGTGAACCAACATCGATCCCTGCATGGATCGACGCCGATCTCTAAGATGGAAAAATAGAGACTAGAGAGCAAGTTTTGAAATCTTATTTTATAATTTATATTTGGGATTATAAGTAGACATAAACCCTTTAAAAATTTTAGGTCATAAGATGGAAAAAGGCACAAGTTTTAAAGTGGTTAAGACTTGAACACTTTATTTGGTGCTTAAAAGGAATTTAGGTGTTTTATGCTTAGTTGTTTGTGAAAGTTTGCCTGTTTTTCAACTAAGTGCAAGGGGTCAAAAAATTCATAAACATCTCACTTTGGTGTAGTAAAACAAATATTCACACTTAGATTACACACTCTTAAGAGTGTTTTATGTTATGCTTGTTCTTTCAAAGTTGTTTATTTTCACAAAATGATTGATGCATGTATGCTCTCCCCCCATCCCCTTTAAGGAACTCAGGTGACCAAAAGCATTATTCCTTTGCCTTGATTGCTTTTAGTCCAAAAATAATGAAAATAACATCATCAAGGCCCTCCTTAAATATATATGAATTGGGCAATCCAAACACGACCTTAAAGTCTTTTCACTTTGTCTTTTATTTTTATACAACTTTACTTATGAGTGGGAGTTCATAGCCTCCTCACGGGTTCTATAGAGAAGAGTTGACCAAAACTCCATCTCCTAGAATCATTTCAACCCCACTCCATGATGGGGTATAAAAATTGAGGTCAACTTATTGGGATGTTTACTTGAGCGGTTAAACAAAATCTATTAGTAAGATACTGTCACAGATCGTAGGGGCAACTTAGACATCATACTAAACTAATCAAGTGATGGATTTAGCGGTTGTGAAAAGGAAAAAACCTTTTCACAACAATTTGATTAACCTAGATCTAAATGATGCAAGCATATCTTGTGTTAGCCACACTTGGGACCATCTAGAAATGCATGAAAATTTAATTTTAAAACAACCCCACTTGCCACAAAGATACTATTGACGTAGGGAAAGTAGCTTGAAGTTCCATGTCACTGCACAATCTCTTGAGAGAGGGGGGAGGGGTGTAAAATCCCTACTTATTTATATAGTTTTAATTTTGGATTAACACTTAAAATCCTCTCAAGACCATGTCTATAGGTAGAATTTGACATTACCATGAAATCTTGTTAGTTTTAGGACTTTGGACATTATACTTAGTTGTATTTTTTCATTATATCCTTTACATGATTGGTATTTTCAAGTATAAAACTATATGAAAACAAAAACACATCATAAATCCAAATACTTTTGTCATACACCATTCTATTTAAACAAATAGGCATTGCACTGACCATATAAAAATCACTTTTTGCCTTTTTTAAATCATCATTTAGAACCTTGTGTTTGTATTTTATAAACAACATTATTATGATACCCATTTGATTTTAGACCATTTTACACTTTACAAAATCTCAAATTCCTTCATTTTTAATTCAAATTCAAAATCTCACCTTTCTAAGTTCTAGGAAAGGGTGTTATAGGTTTGCCATTTGCAATTGGTTTGAGCAAATTGGGTATCATTTCCATATTGGGTTGAAGGTTGTTATATAAAATCATCATCATAATTTTTTTTCTCATTGTGGACTTAGGTTATCATGAATTTTCTTGCGATCGAAGTTCTTGGACCATTTTACATCCTATTACTATGTGATGATGTTGTGCTACCCATTTGGTTTTAGCTTTATACTTAGGAGTTCTTGTGTTAATTCATGTTTTGAGCTTTTTGGTTTACATTGTTATCTTCCTAATAAGAAAAACCCTCTTCTAATTTTCTAGTCATAACTCGTCATAGTTGTATGTAGCTTTTATGGTATTGATGTATTTTTAACCTAAGTTTGTTGTGTTATCTTGCACTTTAGGTTTCACAGTTATCATACCCTCTTATAATTTGACAATTTCAACCCACCAAATTTGAGTAAATTCATGACCATTTATTGTGTGGTAATACACCACTTCTTTTATTATAGTCTCTTTTTTACCTTATCACTTGTTTGAAGAAATCAGAATACACCTTTTTAATGTTTTCAAAACACATTTTACATCTTAGCAAATGTAGAGAACAATATTCTAAGCATGACACAAAGGTATACTCATAGTGGTGTCTCTTATGCTCCTAGTTATGAGGAAGAGCATTTTTATGATGGACAAGACAACTCTATGGTGTTTGAAGGTATTAAAACAATCATAAGCTCTGAAGAAGACTATTTGGAGCATCAAACCATAGAGGACAAAGATGAATCCTTCTTAAGGTTGATTGAATCAAGTGTTAGATTGCCATCATATTTTCCTATAAAACAATTGACACATTGGTTAGGGTAGAAGAACAACAAGAGGAAAAACACCTTGCTCATATTTCAAAATCTAACATTTTTTCTTGTAGCAAAGGAAAGGAAGCACTCATAGAGTTAACACCCAATGATCAAGTTATTGCTACCAAGATCAAGAAAATAAGTCAATGATACACATACTAGCTTATTGTGGACTTAATTGAATCTTTGGTGGCCACTTCAATACACAAAAATGCTTCCAAATAACAAGAAAATGTAGTAGAACAAATGTAACATACTCTAGTTGAGAACACATCTACAATAGATCATGGTATCTCAATTGAACAAAACAAGCCTCAAGAGGTTTTACAATATGCTTCGTCAGACATGGAGCATATATTTTTCAATCACCAAGAGAGTTTTGTTCCCTCATAAAGCCAAGGGATGAATAACATAGTATGTATTGAGGAAATTGTTCAAAACACTTTGGTAAGTTCCTCTCAACCAATGCATACTTTGGTGAATCTACCATAGACTCCCCAAACTCAATACAACACTTACAATTCATGATGGCATATTTTAGGGAATGTTTATCAACCCAAGAATCAATGGCTCACCTACTCGACTCAAGGAGTAAAAAAAAAAAAAGTTACAGATCATAGGGTTTATATCCCAAAAAAATAAACTCAACAGGGGCACATACCACCCCAAACAGAACTCTATTCTATCTACAAATGCATGAAACATGCAAGAGTGAAATTCAATGAAAGAAATTATGTCAAGATTGGAGATGCGAAACTGAGTCAAGAAATTCAAGTTGGATGAGATATGTCCATATCTATTTGACTTGAGTATTATCCAAGTCCCCTTTCCACCTCATTTTGAGGCACCCAAATTTGAAAAATATAAAGGGAAGGGTGACCCTCTTAAACATATCTGGGCATTTTTCATATTGTGCCAAGAGTTAGCATAGAACATCATGTAATTGCTTCACTTGTTTCCATGAAGTTTAGAAGGAAAAACATTAGAATGACTCTTCAAGTTACCCAAGGGATCAATGGTAGATTGGAATGATTTATCTAAAAAAAAAATCAACCATTTATCTTACAATATTGAACATGAATTGACTATGGTCAAATTATGCAAAGCCAAACAACGAGATGGAGAATGCTTCACAACATATCTATAGCAATGGAGAGCATTAGCTAGATGCTTTAAACATAATTTGCCAAAAAAATAGTTGGTCAAAAATTTTGAACATAGCCTACACCCTAAGTTGGTGCATAATATATGACTCACTTGTGCAAATATATTTGAGGAAATTATAGAAAAGGGTGTTCAGATTGAGAAGGCGCTTATCACCAAATGCCTTATCAAGATTTGCTCTTAGTGTCAAATGTCCAATTATATCTAATTACCTATTCAAGCTATCACAATAGATAAACCTAAGGGTTTTAACAAGAACAAGAACATGGTAGGGAACGGAGTAACTGAATCTAGACATGTACAAATAAAGTAGGCTCTCCTAGCTCCAAATGTGTAATTAGCTCCACCTAATCCACCAACTAATATGCAAAGAGTCCATCCACAAAGGGAATTCAATAAATATAGAGTCTTTAGTAGACTGGGAGAGCCTATTGAGGCCATGTTCCAAAATCTCACAGTAGCTAATCTGATTGTGTGGCATATACCAAGGCCATTTCCTAAAGATCAACCTAAAATTGATTGGTATCAAGCAGATGAGTTTTGTAATTTTCATCGTGTTATTGGTCATGGTGCTTATCGATGTGTTCAATTGTGACATCTCATCAAATATTTGATTGAAAGTGGCAAATTTGAAATCAAACTTGCCTCATAAAACACTAATTAGGATATGGGCATTTACAAAGATCCATTTTATAGACACAATCAATGACCGACAAGAAACAATCAAAACCAAGGACAAAATTAGTGGCAATAAGCTTTGGGCCAAAATTGTAATCAACGTGATCATAATCAAGATCATAATACCCATGTTAATAACCTGTGTTACAATAAAATTCCTTATGATTATAATAACACTATGGGGCATATATTTGCAAACCATGTTACCATCATCACTATCAAATCTCGTGAACCATCCTATGCTTCTCGAAGTACTAGACCCTTCATTATCGGGTCAACACCCTCCCCTTTATTTAATGCCGCATCGAGTACAAGTAATTATATTATTCCTTGATTTTTGTAGGTCATTATTTTTGGACTCCCTTCTTCTAAATATAATGGCTCCTTATTGACTCAAAATTATGCCAACACAACTAGATGCCTACGAGTCACCATCCAAGGCCCTTTGCCTTCATATTTTAATTATAATGTTTCCTTGCCACCTCTAAATTATGCAGTTGTAACTAGATGCTCATGTATCACCATTCAGGGCTCTTTGGCCTCTTTCAACATTGAACCCAATGTGAAAATTATGCCTTCAAATCCAAAGTTAAGCACTGTACCAGCTAAGATCTGACATCTCTAATAGGTATAAATGAGTAGCCTTTATGATTTTGAATAATGTGACAATGTGGCATTGACTTGGGTTCTCTTAGTATATGATAACTATGATAGGTTTGGGTAAATGCTCTGAATAGATATAAATCACGCGGCAATCTTCCAATAGATCAAGGTTTCTTGGGATTTGAAATCTATAAAAAGTTTATACAATTGGCTTTGATGACCTCAAATAACACATCAATTTCCATTTGGATGGTGTTCTCCCAGCCTCTGACATTTTTGACAAGTCTAGGAGACTAGTCTTTCTAAATTAGATTGATAATGATTTTACTTGCTTAGACTAGCATGGAAAGTGATGTCCCAATACTCGTGACATGTGGCATGCATCCAACCATGTACCTTCAAATTTTGTGCTCTAGTCTCCATTGTCTGACATGTGTAATTATTGTATTGTTTTTTAATTAATGGTCACTGTCTAAACATGGCTTCATACTCCATATATTTATTTTGAAGAGGATGATGTGTCACCCAGGAACATGGGCCACACCTTGATTAATCATTGTTAACTACTTGTACTTTATTCTAAGCATTGTGAGTCATAGTAAACAACCATTTCACCTTTGCATTATATGACATGGTGCCTTGCAATTGAGATAGGTTCTCCCAAGATCTGATGGTTTGGGTGACTTATTTTTATGACTACGAATGATGCATGGATCTCTCATTGATCTCGACCATTTTAGTTTCCCATACCTCTAATAGATCTTGGCTACTGCCATTTATGACATTGAATGATGAAGCCAATGCCTATTACGGTTGGCTCTCTTGGGATATAACATCTATATTAGGTGGATAGAGTTACCTTTTTGGCTTGAAATGATGTGGTGATCTATGATTGGTATAAATTTAATAGGCTGTTGACATCAATGACTGGGATGTAGTGTTGCCTTTCCAATTTTAAATGACAGGGCAAGTTTTGATTGCATTGAGCTATCTCAACCTATAACATCCATGACATGTTTGGGGATAAGGCCTCTCTAACTCTAAATAACATGACACACCACCTTTGGGTTGTGCTCTCTTAGGATCTAACATTTATGATGGCCAATGGGAGACTGGCCTTTCTTATTTTGAATGATGTGGTTAATTCCTATTCAGCTAGGCTTTGCCATATTCACAAGATGATGAGCTAATAATGAAAAAAATCTTTCATGATAGATTATCTATTAGCCACAAAACATTCTATTTTTACACATAGGATAATGACTTTCTTGCTCTAGTAAAAAAAAATGCATCCGTAAACATTTTCTCATGAAAATCGATCTAGAATGTTACTGACATGATATGTTAAAAACATATAAATAGTACTTGTTTTTTTTTTTTTAAGTTTAAAAATTCTATTATTGCCTATGCATGATCAAAGTCATGTTTATTTATAAGTTTCTAGCAGATTTTGTGGCATAATAGGCACAACATGCATACTAGATACTTTTTGTACAAGCATAATAACTATTTTGAGTCTTTTTTATTGATTTGCTTTCCATAATTTAGCAATTTGTTAATGACTTGTTCAAAATTTGATTAGTGCACTCTATTCATTGTTGCAAAGTTTACATTTTTTTTTATCATTTGTATTTTTTTGTTATAGGTATGTCTTGTTTATAGCTATTTATCTTTTTACTATTGTAATGTTTAAATTTTTAATTGCAATTTTTTTAAAAAAAGCACATTATGTTTATAAGGCATACAAACCCTAACTTTTTTAGTAGTTAAAACATGTCCACCCTCTCTCCCCACCTATTTTTTTCATTGTATCGATCCATACACAAAATAAATAAATACAGTGACCGTCTGGATTTCCTTATTGACATTGGTGACCGTTAATGGACCTTATTTAGGTTTTTAAGGCTTGTGCATGCATTCTTTGCATTAATATAATTTGGTAACTCACTTGGTCCGAATTTGAAAATTGACTAGATGCTGGTATTTTATCTTTTATAATTCCAAATCCAAAATTAAATTCATAGTCCATTGTCATGCATTGCTAGATAGATATAGCAATGGTGATATGAAGTTTTTCAAAACTATCCAATTAGGTCTAGTTTCCCACTCTGCTAACAACAAGCACATGGTGATCATGTGGTAACATCCCCTATATTTTTTTTTAACTACCTCATGATTTCTAACACGTGTCACCCCTCTATATTTTTCTTAAATTGGCAATTGCCATTTAAGCATTGATATGTATTCTATGGCTTTATACTTTACAAGATAATGTGCCACCCAAGCTACTAGTGGCGTATTCTGATCCATTCTAGTTAACTAGTGGCACTTTATTCTCAACTTCTTAGGCCATAAATGATGACTTATTTATTTTTAAATTATATAGCACCATAGTTTCCCATTGGGCTTCTAATATATCCAGAGATATTACTTTTTTGACTCTAGATGGTCTTGTAATCTTCCATCTAATTGAGCTTTGTCAGGTGCTCGTATCTCTAACAGGTCCAAGAGACTATTCTCTGACACTAAATGATGTGATGAGTCCCCACTGGGAGGAACTCTCCCATGCTACAACATATTTGACAACTCCCAAGGACTCATTTTCATAATTCTAGATAATGCCCTGATCTCTGATTGGGCCTAGCTCTACCAGGATCTAACTTCTATGTCAGTTTTGAGAGACTAGCCTCTTTGACTCAGGATAACATAGCAAATCTATTCAAATTTAATTCATGCCATGAAAACCCTTTGTCAGAGCATTAAGAATTAATAAATGAGTATTAAGTAAATTCATTACTCTGAAATCTACAAAACCAAATTAAAAAATGTCATTTCATATGCCATAAATGTCATTGCACATGTTGTAATACCTTAAATTCATAGAAAGATAAGATTGCTAATGCTTTGAAAAATATTACAATCGACTAATAGATAGGTCTTATCATTGATAATCATAGTTATGCTTCACTGATGACATCAGATATTTATATTAGCAATCAATTTCATTTTTTCTATTTCTTTGCCTTCACTGCCTATATATTTTGGCTATGATTCATTCGTTTCTATTTATTCCCTTCATAGCATTTTTTTTCCATAATGTGAATTTGAACTTCTTGTTCTTATCTTCTGGTTCCACTCAAATTTTAATAGAGCCAAGTGTGCAAGAAGTTTTGGCTCACTTTTATTTCTATGCTCCTCCCAAAAATCACAAATGGATTTTGTTGGCAGAGTCTCACCATGTTGTCTGTACAACAACTTCTAGATTCCTTCCGATCAAGTTTTCAATGCTATCCTTTCTATCATTTGTGAAGAATTTCTCTCTGCCACTAACATGATCAAAGTTAGTTCTATGGCTACTTCAGTTTTTGCTACCAACATAGTGTTCTTTCTCTTTGACAAGGAAAAGGTAAAATCCTTGATCAAATTCTTTGTTAATCTAGTCTTTAGGGTTGGTTTGGATGAAGCTATAGCAGCCCTAGATGATGATCAGGGAGATGCTCTATCGTTCTATGGTAGAGATAAGTTTGAGTTTATGCCGATGGATGTGTTCAGGAATTTAGAGAGGAGATTATCTTTTCTCCATGATTATATTCAATCCCTAGTTTCTAAGATGAAATTTGATAGGTTGTTAGGTTCTTTGTTGCCCCCTCCCCCTATAAACAATGCTTTGTTGCTTCTGCCTGCTATGGAATGCATGCATGATATTCACCAATTGAGGCCAAAGAATTGAATCGCTCATATTCTTGGCTAGGAATATGTTCCATGGCATTTCCCATTTTCCTCCATGGCTGGTTAGACAAGCTCCAATAATAGTTACAGTGACTCTGAGCAAACATTTGATTGTAGACAAATGCAAGTCCAAGTAGTTGAATACTCTCTTTGCCTCGAAAGTTCCTGGTTCTAATGTGGTGATTGCTAATTCGGCCTATGGTAGGCAGCCTTTGTTGGCTAGTGATTATTCCAGGCATGTCTCTACTTTCAAGTTTATCAAAATCGTACCAATTGACTAGATTTGTGAATGTACCATTTTTTTAATCTGATAATGCTTTTTCTTTTTTTGTCCTTTACAAATACATTTTAAGTTTGTTTGTAATTTGCCTTATGATATGGTAAAAAAATGAAAATCTTTTGGTTGGTGTTTTTTCTTAGTATATTGTAGTTTTGGAAAGAATCGCATGACGACTCAAATTTTATGACGTGCTTAATATGTATGCATCATTTTTATTTTTTATTTTTTTATTATAATTATAATAGTTGGTGTTTTTAATTCATGACTACTGTACTAAATGAATGCATATAACATTGTGATGATTATATATATATATATATATATATATATATATATATATATATATATATATATATAAAATTTAAAAATAATATTTATAAATGATAATTTAAATAGTAAAATAAATTAATTAATCTTTATTTTAATAAGTTTAAATTTTAATAATATTTTAATATATTAATATATTTTTCTATCAATTTTAATTATAAATCTAGATTCATCTGAATAAAAGTGAATACTGCACTAACTAACTAACTAACTATCTATATCTATATCTATATATATATATATATATATATATATATATATATATATATATATATATATATATATATCTTTACACCACGTAGAAAGCCCCCGTAATGTGATAAACAGTACAAAAATTACAAATTAATAAAGTATTTTCATTTTCATGGAGAAATACAATCTTACCAGAATAAGCATTCTTGTTAAATACAATGTACTGTTTTGACATTTTGCATTTGCACTTCAAATTTCATACGCTCATCAATCTATTTTGACACTTGGCGGAGTTGGTACCTACCTTTGAAATCAGCCACAGGAGAAACATTTATTAAATGGGATTATATGAATATAAAAAAGTGAGTAATATCTGGACTTTAATAACTTGCGTGCATTGCAAAACTCTGAAAGGACACGAAACTTGCCTAGAAATTGACAGACAATTTGCTATCTGAATGTCATTAGACACTAAGAAAACACCGAATCTCAACAAACCTCATCTTGATATTTGAATGCATTAAACAATATGAAAACAATAGACCTTCATATGTGTATTGTATATTTCAATATTGATTGCTGATATTGTTAAGTGTTCAATGGATAATAAAAATAAATTATATAAATTTTTTTTTACATGTTTATTTATAAATAATTGAATTTAAATTAAAATATTAAATATATATTAAATTTTTTATTGCTATGATAATCATAAAATGGGTTCAAGATTTTATAGAGAACTCAAGTTGTTAGAGACAGTGTCTAAGGCCCCTAAAAATATAGAGAAAATGTTTAAGTGGTGGAATGGAGGGGTGGAAGAAAAAGCAAAGACATGACAACTGCAACCTAAAATTATAGATAGGAAGTTTGAGAGGTAGAGATGAGGGGTGTAAAAAAAGGATGAAATAACAACCACCCACAAATTTTATCACTAACGTTTAATTTGGACCATTAAACAAAAAAATTGTACAAACACTCTAAAATCATGCAATTTAATGACTAATAAATGTCTATAGGAAATTTTGAGGTGTGTACAATAGTATTCTAATATTGATAATCACACAACTAATAGTCTAGGAAATTCGTCCCAAAAAATCTCATATATTTCACCTTGAATGTGCTCATAAACAACTTCTTGTGCAAAACATCCTTTTCTTCTTACTTCTTTCTTTACAAAATTGTGAATTCATTCATTGAGCCATCTTTCCAAGTTTTTTCTGTCTCAATAGCCATCACATTTATTAGAAAATAAAATATTAAAAATTAAAAGGTATTTATTCCATCAAATTTATTTGAAAATAAAATATAATTTTATATTTTTTCACATTTAATGAAATTTATATTTTAATAAATAATATGATATTATACTTTACTATTATCTATATCAATTAATTATAATCTTTTAAAATCAAATAATGTAATATTTACTAGCATAGATATCTTAAATATGAGGCATCTATATTGTGACGTAAGTTAGATATGTGCCTCAAGATTGATATCTCTCGTTGTATTTTAGATAGATGTATTTAAGTATTTTAGATAAATGTATTTAAGATATTTATGCTAGAGCACCTGCAAGTGTGACATGCACATTTAACAATAAATACTAATTAATGTATGATTTCATGTTCATTCAAATAAGAAATATATATCACATTCAATGATAATTAAAGAAAATAATTTCATATAAATCGAAATGTGAAAATAAATATAATATATGTGATATTAAATATGTAACATTATTTTATGTCTAAGGACTTGAGTCTTATTTCCTCAGCGTTCCATTTGAAAAGTTGTTTTCCTATTTTCAACTTCTCATATCTGCCGTATGAAAATAGACACCAAATTTTAAGTCCTACCAAAGA
The DNA here is from genome assembly GCA_037957365.1 of Torreya grandis. Lineage (NCBI taxonomy): Eukaryota > Viridiplantae > Streptophyta > Pinopsida > Cupressales > Taxaceae > Torreya > Torreya grandis. The sequence goes on along the minus strand of JARHVA010002984.1, from coordinate 702,511 downwards.
TTTTACATGTGAAATGGCCACAAATGTTAACCATGGTCTTTCTGTATGCCCTATATCAATTATTGCTAAATCAATTATTACTTTAGAAAGAGTCAATCCTTGCGATTTGTGTATGGATGATCCCCAAACCAATTTTAAGGGTAGTTGTCAATACTTATTATTTTGATAAGATAATTTATAAAGATATTTTAAATTATCTTTATCAAAATAATAAGTATTGACAACTACCTTTAATACTAATTTGGGAATCATTCATACACAAATTACAAAGATTGACTTTTTCTAAAACAATAATTGATATAAAGCATACATAAAAACCATGGTTCATAATTTTCAAAATTCTTTTACGAAAATACTTTCTTACAATGTGCTCAGCATATATCTCTCCCTCTTCCCACTTCTCTCTTACTCCCTCATACATAAAAACCATGGTTCATAATTTTCGAAATTCTTTTACGAAAATACTTTCTTACAATGTGCTCCGCATATATCTCTCCCTCTTCCCACTTCTCTTACTCCCTCACTCCGCTTTTCTTTAGAAACTCTGCATGCTAAACAATAGCATTCGCTTATTTCATATGAAATATAAAAAATTAAAAAACTTTTTAAAACTTAAAAAAAATGGAAGATTGTAAATGTTTATTTCTGGATATGATTGTGAGAATATTTTTAGATCAACATTTGAAAATCACATTTCATAATCCATCGTGATCTAAAAATATTCACAAAATTCATTATAATCTCCATAAAACTGTGGTAATACTAATACTGATATGAAATTTAATTTAAGGATTTTTTTTCATAAACAATTTGTAGAATAATAAATACATTTTAAAAAAGAAGTGATTCAAAAATATTTGGTTATAAAGTTCCGAGCCAACTGAAAAACACATGCCAACAGCCACACCTGTGGCTGCAAAGAGTGGATATATCGGCAACCATACATACATACCCATAAGTTTAAAATATGTAATTAGTTAATTAATTTGAGAGATGATATTAACCAGGCAAGGGACAAACCTCTGGTTTTATCCAGCGCCCCATTGCTCTAGATTAAATAACACGCCACAGATCGGATTTAAAGAAATTAAATGAAATGAATGGGATGATTTAATGCTTTTCTCCACAATTCCGGATTAGGGCTTGTTAGCTGCCCAAACAATTCCTGTGCAGGGCCCAACGGTATAAAAATGATCGGAAGCATGAATAATATTTCATTTGTCTTGCCTACGATAGCTATTTTGTAGGTCAATTATTTTGTTATAAATGGAGTTTCCAGCAGACATTACCTGGACAATCATCCCTTGAAATATAATTACAGCGGCCAAACCCTGCCATCAAGTCTGCTGCAGCCGGAGATGGGGACGCAAGTAAAGGTCCTTAAATTCAACAGCACCGTGTAAGTAGTATTGCACGGCACCAACCTTATGAGCAATGACAGCTATCCTATTCAGATTCACCGTTATGATTTTTATGTTGTAGTTCAAGGGTTTGTTAACTATAATATATAAATAGAGCCCGATTTTATTTTTATTTTAATTGTTTTATTGGTCATTAAAAATAAAAGTGAATCACTCACATCATTACATTTTTTGATTATTATTATAAATTACACTTTTTCACATAATAAAATAATATTTATTAATTATTTTTATTCATTTCATATCAAAATATATTTTTGATAAAAATACTGTAAAGCTTATCTTTTAATCACTTATTATTATTATTTTTTAATTAAGTTACTTTCCTACCATATTCTGTTTATATTTGTAGGTAAACGTACAGATAATATTATGTTAAAGTATGAAAAGAGAATACATTAGTAAAGTATAATAAAACGGAATGCATTTATTTATTTTTATTATTATTATTTTTATTCTAGAATCTAGATAGAAATGAAATTGGTAAGTTTAATAAAAATGAAATTTCACTTTTAAATATAATATTATTTTATAGATGTAAAAAATATTGTACAATAAAAATAAAATCATATACAAATTGTTCTTTTTCTAATATTAAATGGTATTAGAGAGAAAAGAAGCTTGTGAATAATTTTAAGAGTTTTTTTCCTCTTTTCACTAAATAAGTATTAAAATCATTCCATTAATTTTTGATGTACTGATATTTTTATATAAAATAATTTTTCTAATATCAAATTCTGTATAAATATCAAATACTGTTTATATTTGTAGATAAATTTATTTATAATGTTTTAATCGAAAAATATTATATTTTTATATAGAAATTTTTTACTGTATATTTAAAGTTTAGAAATAATATTTATAAATAATAATTTAAATGATAAAGTGAGTAGACCTTTTTTTTTAAAGAAAATATTTTTGAAAATAATAAATAAAATCATTAAATTATATAGAAAGTCAATATCTATATTTAAATTAATAAATTCTTTTTCATTAAATAATCATAAGTAAGAAACACGTATACAGTCAAAATTACTTAAAATATATACTAATTTTAATCACTTAATTTTTCATATCAAAAAATAAATTAAAAAAAGTACTCTATTTTATTTTTGAAAAATTTATAATTTTAATATATAAAATATTTTTTATAAATTTAAATTATAAACTTACATCCATATAACCCGAATTGAATTACTCCTTTAAAAATATACCCACTTAACTATTACCAACCTTAACATATCAGAACTGATATAAACTAAATTACTCCATTAAAAATATATCTGCGTAACCATTACCCCCACATCCAAAGAGACCTTAACAAATTAAATCTTGGTAATGCAATATACAAGAACTATAGATTCATTGGTATAAAACACTCACAGTTTATAAGATATAAAAATCTATCAAACATGGGGTATATAGATACGGGAATCTAGAAATCTTATGAAACTTTGGCTTGGCGGTGCCTTTAAACCAAAAGTAAAGTAGTCCACAAATCTTTACCTCTGTTGGAATTTAGTGAGCAGCTCCATTTACAGTGTTTTAACACACCCAATTGTCTCTTCAATCACCTCCACTGCATCCATCCATTATTTTCCACTAATCATCTCTCTCAACCTCTTCAACTTTCTCTTACACTGATCTCATTCCTTGGAGAATCTGATGTGCTACACAACTGCTCCTCTACATTTAGCAGAGCATCAACTTCCCCTCTATCTTCTCCGCCATGATCCGATTCAGGTGATGATCCCCACCAAAATTCTTTGAACAAAGAAATTGACACAGACCTTGATGACACAGCATTGTGCAATGCATCCACACCCATTAATGCTATATTAACTGCTGCTCCGCACTCAGCAGGCGGTGGCATGCATAAAACATTTTCATTTTCCTGGAGAAATACAATCTTACCAGAATAAGCATTCTTGTTGAATACAATGTACTGTTTTGACATTTTGCATTTGCACTCCTTCGAATATCATACGCTCATCAATCTATTTAAACACTAGGTGGAGTAGGTACCTACCTTTGAAATCAGCCACAGGAGAAAGATTATTAAATGGGATTATATGAGTATAGAAAAGTGAGTAATATGTGGTCTTTAAGAACGTGCGTGCATTGCATTGCAAAACTCTGAAAGAACACGAAACTTGCCTAGAAATTGATAAACAATTTTCTATCTGAATATCATTAGACACTAAGAAAACAACAAACCTCAATAAAATTATCTTGATATTTAAATGCATTAAGCACTATGAAAACAACAAACCTCGATAAAATTATCCTGATATTTGAATGCATCAAGCACTATGAAAATAATAGACCTTAACAAAACAACAAACCTCAATAAAATTATCTTGATATTTGAAATCATTAAACACTATGAAAATAATAAACTTTAATATTTGGAGTAGTTTCAATAGTATTTATATTGTTTGTGTTTAATATAAATTTATATTTTTTAATATTAAATGTTTTAATTTTTTTTTAATGAAATATATCTATATATTAACTTAATAAAAATATATAAATAATTTACAAAAAAATATAGGTGGTATGAGAGCACACTACCCAGTTATATTAGGCAAAGTTTAGAATTCAGAAACAAAAATATCACTAACAACTAGGCAAAGTCTAGGAACAAGTCACATAATAAATAAAACTTTAAGGGTAAGTGCATAAAGTTGTGGGACAAAAAGTGGCCTACCCATGGATATGACTTTTCTGAAATTTCGGAAATTTGAACTTCTGTAGATAATTTGAGATATCTACACTCTAAATTTGAATATGGTGTAAAAACATGAAATGTAGCATTTCGAGTCTAGTTTTAAAAACACTATTTTTTAATAAAAATGGTAAGTATAACTCAGTCGAACATCTAAAATTTGAAGAGGAATTCCATTTTTTTCAAAAAAACATAGTAGATAGATAGTCGTGATATGCATCATTTTTTGAGTAACATTTAATATTATTTAAAATTATTTGGGAAAAAAAAGATAAAAGCTTGTAGCACGTCACCTATATTTTTTTGTATTTTTTCAAAGAATACTTTTTTTATGAATTTTGCAAGTAACTAGATTTTAAAAACTGACAAAGAAATGAATAGTCATCTCTGAGTCAAGCCTAACTACCTAAGGAAAAAAGAAAATCATTTTTTTTAAATGCGTGTAAATTTAAGCATACTACGTCACCATATAATTTGTTTTTCACTTGGATCAACGAAACACAAATTACATGAACATATACAAGCATGCATGTTTGCGGCATGTAGTGGCTTAAAAAAGGAATAGTTAGAAATAAATATAGTTTAAAACCTTAAATTAGTATAAAAAATATAAGAATCATGTCTTTGGAAAGAGGAGAGCGTGATCCTTGTGATGGTATCAAGTTTTTGATTTTTTACATTGAATTTCTTAGTGTATTTGACAATCAAAGTTGAAATTTGTTGTTTATTTTCATACCTTTTAATATTCGGCTGTCCATTGAAAGTTCAAGCCTTTGGCTTAGGAATCCAAGCCATTACCAAGCCAAAAGATGTAGGAATTTAATTCAATTTCAAATACTGTGATTGCATTAATAACACGATCATGTTAAGAACATAGTTAATAACGTGATCAAATTATATATTATAAACATCCTAAACTTGAAAAGGAGCCATTAGGCCTAGTAGTCTTAAGATTGTTGTCTAATATGACCTATGTTATCAAATCCCTAATTGACATTATGTTGAAGGAATTCCTTGCAAAGGGACCAATTACTCTTAATTTTAAAGAATATACTGAAGAAAATACTTGATTGGTTAAATATGATGTGTAACTAGGGAAAAATATTCACAATGGAAAAATTAGATGGACACAATTCATTGCATGGGGTGAAAAATGCCTCAATTGATATTCTAAGTTGATGAAATTAATTACATAGGAATTAGTTGTCTTCAATTGTGTATAGTATTGAAAAAAATATCAATTGATTTAACATGGTGTAATTAAAGCCCCAAATGACATTAGATGGATTTAATTCCTTGGTTGGGGATTGAGTGGCCCCAATTGCATATCATATTGAACCTAAATACTCAATTGGTTCAATATGGTGTGCAATCGAGGCTAACAGAACCCAACTAGAACATTATATGGACAAAATTACTTTCATGGGGCTCAGTTGGCCCTAATTATGTATATAAGATAAAACCAAATGCTTGATTAGCTACATATAGTTTACAATCTGGGTCAACAAAGTTGTAATTGACATTAGATGTAATTAGTTACTTGCATGAGCCTTGGTTGGCCATAATTTCATATTCAATTAAACTAAATACTTGGTTTATTTAATTTGTTATGTATTTGGGACCAACAGAGCCCCTTGTTGATAGTAGAGGGATGCAATTTATTACACAAGGCTTGTTTGGCCTAAATTTCATAGATTATATTGAACCATTATATTTTTTTTAGTTGAATTTGGTGCACAATCAAAATCCCAATTATTATTAAAGATGGATATGTAATTACTTACAAAGGGTTCAATTGGTCATGATTTCATATTATATTTATGATAACACTCAATTATTTGAATAAGGTGTGCAATTAGGGCCCTAATTAAAATTATGTTGACACAATTCTTTGGGCAAGCCTCGATTGGCCCCAATTATGTATCATCTAGAACTAAATAATCAATTGGTTCAATATGGTATGCAATCAGGGCCAAGTAAGCTCCAGTTTCCATTATATATGAATCTAATTCCTTTCACATAGCTCCTTTGGACTTAATTGCATATAAAATTGAAAAAATACTTATTTTTTAATATGGTGAACACTTGGATCCCCAATTGATATCATATGGATAAAATTCCTTATATTGAGGCTCAGTAGGCCCCTGGGATCATTTTAGCCCCAATAAACATCCTTTATATATAGTAAGAACTAGGTTCATAGGGATGAACTTGGTTAAAATTGCATCAGTCATTACTATAATTGACTTTGTAGGCTCAATTTGTGATGATGTGGGGGATAATTGATCCCAAATTCACATTATTTACTCACAGATCTACATTTAAGGAGCTCAAATTTTCTCCAATCACAATCATGATTGCATGTTATATACCCTAATCCCTAATCCTTAAAACTTTCTTAATCCCTAAAATCTAAACCAAAAATATAAACTCTTTAAACCTTGCACCAATCATTTTAACAAAATTAACATCATTTAGACTAAGAATTAAGTTCACATGGCTTAGTTTGGCCTAAATCACATGATTGATTGACCTATTTGACTAATTCACTCAATTTACACGTGTGACATGACATGGATGGTATAATGATAACCCAAAAACACATTCTATAGTCACAAATGGGTCCAAGTGATTCAAATTATCCTAAATTGTCTTTGTTATTGACCCTGTGTACCCTAAACCATGTATATACAATAAAACCTAGAAGTGTTGTAAACCATAAACCCTAAACACTATACCCTAAATTGTCAACCATTTACTTTCCAGTTATTTACCAACTTCAATTTAGTCTCAATTAACATCCTTTGTAGTAAGAATTTAGTATGAACACATGGCATATCTAGTGATTAGACATTAATATGCAGGGCTTTAAACCTAAACCCTATGCCCTAATCCCTAATGATCCCTTAGGCATTTAAATTATAAGCCCTATGCCCTAATGCCCACTACATGTCATACACATACACGCCTTATGATATAACTAATTTTATCATGAGATGTCATAATTTATGCACTTTTTAAACCTATGGCTAAAGCCTTTGGAGTACCAAGCTAGCTCTATGCATCTGTTTAATAAATAGGGGCTATTTCAAGCCCATTCAACCTAATTAACCAAGGAAGAGGATAGGTAGTTGATTATTTTAATGACGAGGCATTTGAGGCCAATTTGAAAGTCTTCAATAGCAAGATATGATTTCGGGAAAAATCAAAAGATCAATCTTCTATCATGAATTGATATAATTAGTAAATTTGTATAATTCCCTGCATGATCTGGGTGAAATTAAGCCCTAAACCAAATTTATGGCTCAATCAATTGTATAACATGTACATGCCATAATTGACCCTACTTTTATCATAAATGCAAACATAAAGGTAATCAAGTCATAAATATGTGTCACAAGCAGCTCAAATGTTCTTCAATTACCTTAGTGATTGGACCCTATATTTATATTAAACCCTAAGCCATAATTCCTAAACCCAAACCCTTTAAATTATAGATCATAAACCCTAAACCAACAAATTTAGCCCCAGTTATATATATATATATATATATATATATATATATATATATATATATATATATATATATATATATATATATATATATATATATATATATATATATATATATATATATATAGTAAGAATTAGGTTCATAGGGATGAACTTGGTTAAAATTGCATCACTCATTATCACAATTAATTTCATAGGCTCAATATGTGATGATTTGGGAGATAATTGATACCAAATTCACAATTTGTAATCACATATATAGGTTCAAGGCTCCCAAATTTTCCCTAATTACCTACACAATTATATAAATATACCCTAAAACCTATACCCTAAGCCCTAATCCTTAAAACTTTCTTAATCCCTAAACTTTAAAATACAAATACAATCTCTTTAAACCTTAAACCAATCATTTTAGCCCAAATTAACATCATTTATAGATTAAGAATTAAGTTCAAAGGGCTCAGTTTGGCCTAAATCACATGACTAATTACCCCATTTGACTAATTCACTCAATCTGCACGTATGAAATCTAGGGTATAATGGCAACCCAAAAACACATTTTATTATTAATGACTTATTATTATTTTTGGGGCTTTGACATGCTCAGAGAATCTTTCTCCATGTATTAGGAAAGTTCCCCATAGCTGTACACCTTCACTTTGGACCTTAATTGTAATCACTAATTCTTAAAACATAAATTGTAATCCCTAATCCCTAATCCATAAACCCTATGCACTAATTTGCCTTAATCCTAAATCCCTAATACCTTATCTACATTAAGTATAACATGATTGTGTTATTTAATAAAATGATCAAGTTATTGTTAACATGGGTAATACTCATTCCCCATTATCAATTACCAACCCCATAGCTTATATCGACAATAATGCAATCATGTTATTGTCAATATCATCTTCCCATCGAGTTGGGTGTGCTAGGACCTTGTGGAAAACATAACATGATCATGTTATTGAGTAACACAATCATGTTATTATTGATATTAGCTTCCCAATGGGTTGGGTGTGTTAAGACCTTGTGGAAAGCATAACATGATCGTGTTATTTAGTAATAGGATTGCACTATATAAAGTGATCATGTTATTATTATTTTAGTGATAATCTCACTTATCAATGACTATTTTTATCCCAAATCAATACATCTATCTATACAAACATTCTACAAGATTTGCATACCTGTGTACTTCACCCCACCTTTGAATATTTGTCAATTATCCCTTCTAATGGGTTCTAGATCATGTTTTAAGAGGAAGAGGAAGTTGTTGAAGAATAAAACAATAGAGGAATTAGAATATTTTAAAGAGAAACACAAGCTACTAATTCAAAAAAATTATGGTAAATAAGGTACACACCCTAATCTTGATGAACCAAATACTGTAGATTTTGAGCCAATTGATGATAATGAATTAATAAATGATGAAATTGACTATAATCAATTGAATAATGTTAAAATTGACCATAATGAAATGAATAATAATTAGATTGACCATAATGAAATAAATAATAATGAATAAGTTAATGTTGAAAGTTCACATTCAAAGTTCCAAGTTTTTGATTTTGTTGATGATGAGTCTATGTATGATGCTTCACCCCCCATAGATAAATAAAATTTTATGGAAACAAATAATGATGAAATTAACCATTAAAAAAAATTCATGGAAACATATAACAAAAAAATTAACAATGAAGAATTTAATGTCATCCCACCTCTAAACAATGAAAGTAATAATGGTTTTGAAACATCCTCTCAAAAAATTCCACCATTACCAACACCTCCAAGAATTCTACATAGAAAAGACAAGTACTTAATTGAAGTCGATGAAAATACTTTAAAACTAATGCATAAAAAAATGTTAGATCACCATTCAAGAAGACCGACTCAACAAATTTGGGATGCTTTCTTTCATAATTTGGAGTACGATAGTCAAATATGTCAATTATTTGTTTCATTGATAAAATTGATTAAGATGAGACCTATAATGTACACACTAGGACTAAGAACATCTCACATAGATGATGAAAATGATGAATTTGTTGAAAATCTACACGATGCATATCATATTGTAGGCTTGAGATCATGCAATAAATATTATAATGCTTCTTGACGTATAATGACAACTTGTCTAGTAAGTGCTGAAATAATGAAAAAATGATTGATTTCAAAAATAAGTTGAACACCTGATATAAATAGAAAAACATTAATGAAAGTAATTTCAAGACGTAAAAGACTTAATGAACCTAATACCAATGAGCTTTGAGCATTCTCTGGTAGACTTCCATGAAAGGACAAGGTTATAGCCAATACTCTCAAAGAGTTACGTACTCAATATTGGAAAGACAATACAAGAGTTTCATCGAATGTAAGAGAAATTGTGAAAAGAAGAGTTGGTTCTCATAACCATGAACCGCATCCAAAATATCTATTAGATATGACTCAAACACAATTGTACTCTAAATTTTGGAAAAACATCCACAAATTTTTATTTGTCAAAGATATTTTGAGATGGTAAAACCTTTTTATGTTAAAATAAATCACACACGCACCACTTTTTGTTGTAGGCAACATGTTGAATTTTCAATGCACTATGATGTTTTTCGCTATATTCATTGTACTTTGCATACTAACATTTTGCAGGAGTATGGCATTGAATTTCAACCAAAATTATCTTAGGAATTTATTCCAACTATATCCTGTAAAAGATCGGATGGGCAATTATTTTACAATAAATCATGTTTAAATGGAAATTGGATCATTTGTGATGGATTGGCAAATTTTAAAAAATGTATGCATGAGGAGATTAAAAGTACAACTAGATAGGAAATAGTTGGTTTAAACAAATATAAATCAGTGACTTATCAAGTAAAAAATGGTAAATAATTTAAAAGGTGTGACCTTGTTACAAAAAAGATACCTATTTCAGAATTTTTGGTCAAATTTAGGAAGAAGATTGTTTATAACTATGCAAGGCACACACATAGGGCTAGATGATTGGATGAACTTTTCAAGATATGAAAGGATACATTCCAACTTGGTTCCATTATTTTAGTAGTTGATTTTGTAGAGAATTACACATTCAAACCCCAAATGGAAGTTTAATCACAATATTAAAACTCATCACAAGTTGCCATATTTATGCATATAACATTCATACATGCACCTGATAGTACATATCAATAAAAAAAAATATTAAGGGAGTACCTTTTCTATATCAATGATGACAAATCACATTATTCAAAGTATGTGCAAGGTTGTTTTTAGAAGTTCTATAAATAGTTGAGTCAGAGGAACATTACTTTCAATCAACATTACATATAGTCAAACAATTAGACATCACAAATAAAAAATAAATGGATGTTTTATTGGTTGACTAGGATGCATGATACCATAGGTATAGAAAATATTTGGAGTTTCACCGAGACTGGCCATGGAAAAGGGGAACATGATGGTGCTAAAGAATGTGTAAAAAGAGCTATTGCAAAGGAGGAGTTGAAATTTAAAGAGGGTGTTCATTTGACAAATGAAAAAACTATGGTTGAATGGTGTAATGAGAACATGTATCATGATGCTCAACCAAATTCTCCTGTTCATAGACATTTATAGTTAATAGAGAAAGAACACTTGGTAAAGTATGAGGATTGTGTGCCTCTAACAGGTTCAAGTGACCTCCACTCATTTTGTAGCTCAAATGTAAGTTCTTGGACTGTTCATACAATACACTTGACATGTTTTTGTTCTACATGTGTGGACTTTGTTTGGAAGGAGTATGACTCACAAGAGTGGGTGGATGATTGGAGTTCCAAACCTCTAATTTCAATCAACACATATTAGGTTTTAATAGCATTGTAACTTACAGATATGACATCATCAAATGACTTTGACCATGTATCTGATCTAGTGCAGCCAAGTAGAATATTTTTCATTATGTATAATTTATTCTCATTAAAATTATATATCTTCATATTGTCACTAAAAATGTTTTTTTGTGATGTACAAGGCATTTTTTTGTAGTTATTGCAGACGAGGATAAAAAATAAGGCACTGATTACTACTTGTGTTGATGTGTAGAGAGAAAGAAGAAATTGACTTCCCTAGTTATAGATGGAGAAAACGTTGACTATCCCACTAGGTCAGTGGTAGTAACTAGAACTTGGTTTCAATGATATCCTATAAAAAATTCAAATCAATGGTTGTTTGAAGAGTTTGAAATGCACAGGAAGATACTGCACTATTCAAATTTGATTCCTACAACAAATATTCAATTACAAAAATATCATGGGAGGCCATTAAATAGTTAAATATGGAAAGTTTGAGAGTCAGATCATGAAGCTATTCTTGATACTATCAAGGTTAGAGCAGATCCTAGTAGTTCGTTAGATTGAAATACATAGGTATGTTGACTTTTCAAATGTAGATGTAATCAATTTTACCAAATATTTTTTATTTTCTAGGTAGTATATATATATATATATATATATATATAAAAAAAAATTTTAATTACTTACAAATTTTTGTAGGTTAGTGGTGCCAGATAAGCTTTTACCTTCACGCGGTTAACACTATCAATAAAGAATTCTACATTCTTGAAGCTAAGAGAAGCTTAGATTTTATGCATATTTTCTCCAGAGTGTGGTTAGAGAGATTAAGGAGGTACGTGAGGGATTTAACCGTTCATGAAAATGACTTATAGTTTTTGTTTTATGCTTGTTTGAACTTAGGCTAAAATAATTACATTTTTCTTGTATTGGAAAGGGTGTTCTTAAGGCTAGAATGGGTGGTGGGTTTGTTGATCGGGCCTGATGGGAGGCCAAGAACCTAGTCTTAGAGGTTATCCACCCCATGGACATGTTGGTGGTGTCATTTTTCACCCACGAAGCATCAAAACTAGAGTTTTGCAACCACAACTTGAATTTTGACAACATTTATTGTTAGTGTTTTTGCTCTCTAGGATGGTAGTGAATCCTAACACTTCTTGGAACTCATTTGCACAAAATGTGATTATGGAACAAACAATGAGGAGGAAATATGAATGGAACATGAATAAATTTTGCATTTGGGTTTCCCAATTTTTTTTGGGGACACTGGGAATGTGATCGCGCTATTAATGTGATCATTTTAGCATTAATAACGTGATCGTGTTATTGTTTAATATAATGCAATCACATTATGGCTCAGAAATATTGAGCCTAGACTTAAGTAATGTGATCACATTAATAAAATAACATGATTGCATTATTAATTAACACGATCACGTTATGATAAATGTCCACATAATTTTCCCCCAACTTTGTGCACTTATCATTAAACAATAAAAGCAAGGCCAGAAGGTGACAGATCCATATCATCCAGACCTTAGCCTGAGCTTGATAAGTCATTGCCATCTGGAATAGGCTCCTAACCAATATCTTGAGTAGTGTCCCTATCATCATCTTCTTCCTGTGTCTGAGTGGGAGAAATGGCCAAAGAAAGCTCTAATAATTTTTTTGAATATTGTTACAAGTGTTTAATGAATAATTAAAATAAATTATATAATTTTTTTATAAATAACTGAATTCAAATTAAAATAATTATTGGTATGGTAACCAATAAAATAATGATTCAAAAAGAAAAAGAAAAGATTATAAAATGGGTGTACCTCGACCAAAATGGGGCACTAAAAATATTAGGAGTGTCTATGCTAGAGACATAGTGCCTAAGTCAACTAAAAACATAGAGAAAAAGTTTAAGTGGTGGAGTGGAAGGGTGGAAGAAAAAGGGGAGACGTGACAAAACCACCTAAAACACTTAAAATCATAGATAGAAAGTTTCAGAGATAGACAAGAGGAGTGTGAAAAAAATGGAAGACACAACAACAACCCACAAAACTTGCTATTAACGTCTAATTTAGACCACTAAATGATAAACTTACACAAACACCATAAAATCATGCAATTTAAAGAGTAATAAATGTCTATGGATAAGTTTAAGGTATCTAAATTTTATCTCACTTTGAATGTGTGTCTCCATGCATATCAAAGTAAAAAAGAAGATATATAGTGTTGATATGTAAATATCCAAGTTTAGTACAAGTCTTGTTTACACAATACATTCATGTGACTTTACATATATGAATTCTTAATTATGAACATGGAATTTATTGGTGCATTTATCTTGGTCTTTTGTCATCTTATTAACGTTATTCAACTATCCAACAATGTGTTTTATTATTTCTAACTTCTCTACTATGTCACATGTATCCCTGGCCTTCTATTAAATGTTAGAGTTTTTCCTAATTTATAGATGAATCTAAAATTTAACGATGTTATTTGTCATACAATTATTTTTTGAAAATTTTGAAAATGTCCTGAAGCCTTTTTTAAAAAAATGGGCAAACATCCTTTTGGACCATTTTATTCTACACGTTTGATCATTTTTGAGTTGAATTTTGCATGCCACTTGTTCCCCAAATTCAAATTTGAGAACTATTTATATTAATATATAGAAATCCCCTTGAAGATGTTTGAGGATAAACATGTGTTATTACAAAGTTATATACAAAGTGCACACTACTCTTAGTTAAGTGTTCAATGTAAAATTTAAAATTTCTAAGATTAGTTTCTATTCTACATGTTTGTATCAAAGGAGGGCCTAAACAAAATAACATCTAGACTTGCATCCACATACTTGACAAACACTCACATTAAAGGGAGAATTACATGCGGTTTGAGCCCTCTTCAGATGATTGGTAATGTAGGCAATACTCAATTGGTTGAGGTTAGTCCAACTCAAACTACTAACATTTTTACAAATTTTTCTAATCAAAAGTGCAAGATCTAGGGTTTGAAAAAAGGAGAAAAAAATCATGATTATATATGAGCACATCCAAAGGTGATAAAACATAGAAAAATAATTATAGACGCAGGCGCATAGTCTTGAGAGAAAATAGTTTGAATCTGCCTTTTTAGACGAGTTTGTTTGACTCAGACAAAATCGTCAATCACAAGCATTTGATAATTCTAGCCTTATCTTGTGCAACTATTACAACTTATTCCAAATCTGAACCCACATAGATTTGAATATAAATTAAGACTTTATTAGTCTCAAACTGACATCAAAATGACTAGAAATAGTTAAAGATCCTAGTGTTTCTAACTTTTTGGCATAAACAAACCACATACACTTCCAATCTCTCTTCAAAATATCTTGAGATTAGGTCATTGATATTAATCGAACAAATGTGTTTTAGATTATATACAAAGATGTAGTGCATGTGCATTTTTCCAACTTTTTAAAAAATTATTAAGTATTTTCTAGGATTTATTTTTAAATTTAAAAAAAAAATCTGGTCGCATAATGAGCCACAATGTTATACTAACCCTAGGACAAAAGCGATGGGTGTACCTTGACCTAGTGAAGACCAAAAGGAACCATAAAAGGGCCTAGAAATGCCATGGATGCTTCCAATCATACCCATGAGCATCTAGGCACTCGAGAAAGACCCAAGAGGACTACCTAGCTTGTTTGATAGAATGTACCCAAAAACCCAAAGATAGTAAAGAGAGAGAAAGGTACTAAAGGAAAAAATTGGTGTGAAAAAACATGACAAACACACAAACGACACCTAATATAAATTGATTGTGGCCATCCTTTAAGTGTCTACACTCTTACATGTAATTGATTTTTTGATAAAAGTAACATGAGGGTTTTGAAAAGGTCTCTTCTCTTATACAAAGATAAGCATCAATAGTTCTAACTACAAAACAAAATGCTAAACACTAACCAAAATGCTTGTTCAACAAAATCGAATAAAACACTATTCATCAATAAAAAACTGATTGCAAAAGAACAACTGAAAACTAACAACAATAAACAACTCACTTCCAATTAACATCCACATACTCAGTAGTAATAATTATCCGAATATCTAAATTTAGATCTAACAATCTCCTTCAATTTAATACTCCTCATTACTCTAATACTTAATTAAACCATTCTCTTAAATTTAATTTAACAAATTTCAATTACCTTCATCTTCTCAACCCTCGTAAATTAACTTTATCTCCAAGCCCTCTAACTCCTTTCAAATATACTCCTTATATCTACCTCAATAATACTTATCATTACTCTTACATATAATTACTCTTAACATAATTACTCTTTACGTACAATTATTATCAAAATGATACTTTTTCTATTATAATAATTCAATATCACTACGTCCTAATTGAAAATGAAAAACAACATCCAATCATAATGCAGCATGTTGGTTATTACGTTCCGTGAATAATACTTTTTCGATTAGAGTCAAATACTTTAGATCGGGCATATCTATATGATGGGATTGAGTTCAATATCATAAACATCATAGTGCAACGTGTTGGCTATAACCAACATAATATAACATATGCAGTTGACATACACGTCAACAGACGTACTAAACTCGCCATTATTAAAACACGTGGGCATCCCTTGCAACATTGCCTTTATGGTAAGTTTTGTTTTATGTTTTTGACATGATTTTAGAAAAGTGAAGGAACATTCACATAGGTATTCATGCCCACTAAACGAGAGTTAAAATAAACATCAAGATTGATTTATGGTAGCAAAGGAAAAAATTAAAGCAAAGTTAAGCATGAGTTTTATTATCATGGGTAGATCATTATTTTTAGTCTCTCTCATACCAAAAAAAACTCTATTGATGAGATTTGGGGCCTTCCAAATTATTGCCTATTTTATTTGTCAATGTTTAAAGGAATTAATTCTCAGTTTAGTTGAAAGAATATCCAAAATATCAGTTTATGTCATTTTTAGTGTTAAAGAAACATATTAAGAAGGTACATTAATAATAGCAGTATTGTCACTTTTAGTATTAAAGAAATACACTAAGAGGACACATCAATAATAGAAGTTTTATCATAAAAAGTAAGTAGATTCTAATCACTTTTCCAGATGGAGGCAATGAGAAACCCATATCACATAAGTAATTGAGGGAGCATTTATGCCATCATCGAAGTCCTTGAAGATGATAACTTTGTGATAAGATATTGGACATACCCTGACTCAACATGCATGACACTCTCCTATGGTTGAGGTATTGCAAATACTTAAACTCAAAAAAAAAAAAAAAAAAAAAAAAAAAAAAAACTCTTTTTGAGTTTAAATGTGAAGAAACACTAGGGTGAGCACATGCACTTTTTCAATAAAAGTTAGAATTGTCGAAATATAATTTTTTTTGTTAATTATAATAAAATTCGTAAATTTCAATAATTGAAAGAGAATAACAAGTCTAAATAAATTCCAAATAAATGCAATATATCTAAGCCATTGTATATAATCATAAAAGAGAAACCCTCCAAAGAGTAGGTTCAAAATGAAAGAAAGAAGATAAATTAATTGTCCATGTCTAAGCATCCTAGGGGGCAAAGCCTTTCCAAAAGAGATGATTGAAGGTTTATGGCCTATAACTTGAAAAACATATATGATAAACAATTCCTAAATGGTGTAATCATTCTCTTAAAGGAAGGTCTTGATAAGTTAAACACCTAAAAAAGTGGGCAAGTTTTAACTCTCACTTAACTTCCCAAATGATGTTGAGGCAAAAAACCCAAGTCATAGAGGAAGAATTCAGACTCTATCAGCTATTAAACTTGTTTAAAGCCTTGGATAAAAGGATAATAATTCTATATAACAAGCATGGATAATACTTTGTAAAAGTTATATCAATATTCCACTATCAATATTTTTACCAAGTAATTGGTGGTTGCAAACTTAACTTTTGTAATATAACATTTAGTATAAAATTTTGAAATTGAAATATGGAAGACAAATCTAACAAAAACATTTAATATGTATTCCATAGGATTGGCCAACCAGTCAAATCTCGTGAATATATAAGATCATAAATAATATCAATGTTAATGTAAAGATCCTAAGAGCCTTGTTTTAATAGTTTCTACCAACAATAATATACTACTAATAATGATATAAAAATACCATAAGCTATGGTTATTGAAAGGAATACCATTTGTGAAATTGTTTAATAGACAAAATATTTTCAAATGCCATGAGAAAAGAAAGTACCTTCAATTTCAATAGGGGCATTAGTTGTAAACTAACGATAAAACCTAAACTTGGTCTAAACCTTTGTACCATAAGGGAAGCCAAATAGATAAATTATATGAGAATATATTTTTAAGCCTCAAACCCACCAATAGATCGAACAACCTACTCGGAAAATAAGGCAATACTATGTCTATGAATATCAATAATGCTCATTCCTCCATTTTCTTGAGGAAAGCAAAAAATATCCCATGCAACTCTCTGTGAGTCTCAAGTTTGCTTAGTATTCAATATAAATCTATTATATCAAAATTGAATGATTTACAACCTGTCAAATGTCGTTCTATGCCACCTCATAATGTTTGTAAGGAGATTAATTTTATTGGGTGTAAATATAGTTCTAAGTTTGAATTTATAAATTTGATAAATAATTTGTGTTTTAATTAAATAAGATGAAATAAGATAATAATAATATTAATGCCCACATTAAATGTCAAGATTGGCTTATGCGATTAGTAAAATATAATATAAATTAAGGAATGGGTAGTATAAGTTTAACTTTATTAAATCCAAAAGAAAACATAAACTAATAATGATATATATCCAAGAGAAAATATGTAAGAAAAATTTATATCCTTTGATGCCTCACAAATCTTACCATTTCTACACCCTTGTTATGAGGATGCTTCATACTCAATATTGAAAAAGAAATAAGATGAATGAAATAAGAAATCCTCCACGTGGAAAACATAATTTATGATTAAGGATTGGTCAATATCAAACATTTATTTGATGAAATATTATATCTTTAGCAAGAAATATTATATTTTTATATAATTTTTTTAAAAAATATATATTTAGATTTTAGATTATGATATTTATAAATAATAATGTAAATAGTAATGTGAGTAAACTTTATTTAAAAATATATATTTTTAAAATCATAAATGGAATCATTGGTTTATATAAAATGTCAGTCTTTACTTATATTTAGAAAATAAATATATATTTAAATTGATAATTATTTTTGGTTAAACAATTATACATAAAAAAAATATTTACGCTGTCAAAATCACTAAAAACATGATCCTAATTGCATGACTCTCCACATTAAATATCTAAATAGATTTGATACTCTTTTTTATTTTAAATAAATTTTAATTTTAATAAACATTTTAACATATAAAATCTTTTTTTATAAATTTTAAATCTAATATAAACTGAATTACTCCATTAAAAATATATGTGCTTTACCATTACCCCCTATCCAACGAGATCTTAACAAATTAAACCTTGGTAATGCAATATACAAGAACTGTAAATTCGTTGGTATACAACATTCACAGTTTATAAGACATAAAAATCTATCAAACATCTGGTATGCGTACAATGCCTGCTTTGAAACAAAAACACCTCCAAAATATGAATCTAACTCGCTCGTTATGTATATAGATAATCTTTAAATTTTAGAAGATGATAGGGCCCCTAACAGGTACTAAAAAGCCAGGGAGTCCAGAAATCTTTACATCTCTTGGAATTTTGTGAGCAGCTCCATTTGCGGTGTTTTCACACACCCAATTGTCTCTTCAATCACCTCCACTGCATCCATCCATTCTTTTCCACCGACCATCTCTCTCAACCTCTTCAAACTGTCTCTTACCCTGGTCTCATGCCTTGGAGGTTCTGATGTGCTACACAACTCCTCCTCTGATGTGCTACACAACTGCTCCTCTAAATTTAGCAGAGCATCAATTTCAGCTCTATCTTCTCCGCCATGATCCGATTCAGGTGATGATCCCCACGAAAATTCTTTGATCAAAGGAATTGACACAGACCTTGATAACACCGCATTCTGCAAAGCATCCACACCCATTAACGCTATATTATCTGCTGCTCCACACTTAGCAGGCGGTGGAATTGATAAGACATTTTCATTTTCATGGAGAAATACAATCTTACCAGAATAAGCATTCTTGTTAAATACAATGTACTGTTTTGACATTTTGCATTTGCACTCCTCCAAATTTCATACGCCCATCAATCTATTTAAACACTTGGTGGAGTAGGTACCTACCTTTGAAATCAGCCACAGGAGAAAGATAAGTCATGAGTAATATGTGGACTTTAAAAACGTGCGTGCATTGCATTGCAAAACTCTGAAAGGACACGAAACTTACCTACAATTTGACAGACAATTTGCCATCTGAATGTGATTAGACAATAATAAAACCAAAAACCTCGATAAAATTATCTTGATATTTGAATGCATTAAACAGTATGAAAACAATAGATTTTAATAGTTATATTGTATGTTTGAATATTTGAATATTGAATATTCTAATTATTGTTTGAATATTGTAAGTATTTAATGAATAATAAAAATAAATTATAATTTTTTAATTTAAATTTGAATTAATTTTATAATTAAATATTAGTATGATAATTGGTGTATTTTGATTAAAATGGAATATGAAAAAGATTAGAAGTTTTTTCAATTTTCAAGATTTTTTTGAGTACTCAGAATATTAAAGATATAACGTTTTAGACACTTAAAAATACAGAGAAAATTTTAAGTGGTGGAGTGGAGGGGTGGAAGAAAAAAGGGAGACATGACAACCATCATCTAAAATACTTAAAATCATAGAAAGTTTGAAAGTTAGAGAGGAGGGATGCAAAAATAGGGGAGACATAACAACAACTCATGAAACTTTTATTAATATTTAATTTGGACCACTAAATGACAAACTTACACAAACAACCTAAAACTGTACAATTTAATGGCCAATAAATATTTATAAATAATTTTGAAGTATCTATAGTTTACCATGCTTTGAATGTGTATGTCTCCATACATATCAAAGTACAAAAGAAGATATGTTATTGATATGTAGATATCCAAATATAATTCAAAATTTGTTTACACAATGTTTTCATGTGACTTTAAAAATATGAATCCTTAATTATGAACAAAAAAATTATTGATACATTTGTCTTGATATTTTTTCATCTTATTAAACTTTATTTGTTTATGCAATACTTTATTTTATTATTTCTAACTTTTATCCTATGTCCCATGTATCTTTGTCTTTTACTAAATATTGAGTTTTTCCTTGATTTACAAATGAATCTAAAATTTAATGATGTTATTGTCATACACATGCATTTGAAAATTTTGAAAGTGTGATGAATCATTTTTCAAAAAAAATTGAGCTAGTTTCCTTTTAGACAATGTTATTCTACATACTTGATTAATTTTGCATAATTTTGTGTGCCACGTGTTCCCTAGATTTAAATTTGATATATATATATATATATATATAACTCTTTGAAGGCATTTAGGGACACTCATTCATTATTAAAATGTTACATTTACAAAGTACAGATTATTCTTAGTTCATTGTTCATTACAAAATTTAAAGTTTCTAAGATTAGTTTCTATTCTAAACATCTTTGTATCAAAGGAGGGCCCAGGTGAAAGAATATATAGACTTGCATCCAAATGATTTGGTAAAAACTCACATTAAATGGATAATTACATGTAGTTTGAGTCCTCTTGAAAGGATTGACAATGTAGGCAACACTCAATTGGTTATCATGAATTAGCTTAGGTCAGTCCAACCCAAAACACTAACATTTTTGCAAGGTTTTCTAATCAAAAGTGCAAGACCTAGTGTTTGTAAAAAGGACAAAGAATACATGATTATATATAAGCACATCCAAATGTGATCAAACATAGAAAAGTAACTATAGACATAGGCACATAGTATTGAGTGAAAATAGTTTGAATATAGCTTTAGATGAGTCTTTTAGACTTTAAAAAAATCATCAATCGTAGGTAGGCATTTGATAATTCTAGACCCATCCTACACAACTATTACAAAGTATTTTGAATTTGAACCCACATAGAGTTGAATACAAATTGGGACCCTATTGGTGTCAAACTGACATCAAAATTACTAGAAATAGTAAAAGATCCTTATTAATGTCAAAGTGACATAAAAATTACTAGATATAGTAAAATATCCTTCTTAGTGTAAAAATGACATCAAAAATAATAGAAATAGTAAAATATTTTAGTGTATCCCACTTTTTGGTATAAAGAGGTCACATACATTTTCAATCTCTCTTCAAAATATTTTGAAATTCAGTCATTGATATTAATCAAATACGTATTTTAGATTATATATACAAAGATGTAGTGCATATATATTTTTCATTTAAAAAAAAAATCATTAAGTATTTTAAAAATTTAGGAGTTATTTTTGAATTATTTTGTGATTTTTTTATGGCCATTTAGTGGGACACAAGATTATACTTTTACCCTATTAGGACAAAGGCGATGGGTGCACGTTGACCTAATGAGGACCAAAAGGGACGACACGAGGGCCCAAAAGTGTCACAAGCACTTCCAAACATACCCATGAAGATTTAATCACTCGATAAAGATCCAAAAGAACAAGGGTTTTGGACAATATACTAAAAAACCTAAAGACATAAAGGAGAGAGAAAGGTACCAAAAGAAAAAATGAGTATGAAAAAACATGACAAACACATCAACGACATCAAATTTAAACTGATTGTGGCCATATTTTAAGTGTCTACACTCTTACATGTAATTAATTTTTTGACAAAAGTAAAACAAAGGTTTTGAAACGGTACCTTCTTTTATACAAGAAACAAACAAAAGATAAACATCAATAAAATCAACCATAAAACAAAAAAATAAACACTAGCCAAAACAATAAAATGAAATAGAATACTATCGATCAACAATAAATTGATAATAAATAAGAGAACAATATTAAACTAACAATAAACAACTCACTTCCAACTAACATATACACAATAATAATAATTATCCAACTATCTAAATTTAAATCTAGTAATCCCCTTCAATTTCATACTCCTCATTATTTTAATATTTAACTAAATCATTCTCTTAAATTTCATTTACCTTCACCCTCTCCAACCCATAAATTAATTCTATCTCTAAACCCTTCAACTCCTTTCAAATGTACTCCCTATATCTATCTCAATAATACTTATTATTACTGTTACACATAATTATTATCAAAATGATACTTTTTCTATTGCAATCTAATAGAGAGGTTTTAGTTCAACATCACTACGCCCTAATTGAAACTTAAAAAAGAGCATCCAATCATAATGCAACATGTTGGTTATTAGATATTATGAACATAATACTTTTTCGGTTAAAGTTAAATACTTTAGATCGGGCATATAACATATGCAGTTGAAATACACGTCAACAGACGTGACTAAGCTCGCCATATCGTTATTAAAACACGTGGGCGTCCCTTCCAATATTGCCTGCATGGTTTTTTAACCAAAGTTTTGTTTTATGATTTTGACATGATTTTAGAATAGTTAAGGTTCTCGATATAAACAAACACATAGCTATTATTGACCCACTAAACGAGAGTTAAAATATAAATAAAAAAATTAATTTATGGTAGCCATAAAAAATTAAAGCAAAGTTGAGCATAAGTTTTATTAATATTATGAGGGGTAGATCATCTTTTATACGCTATCAAACAAAGAACTCTATTGACGTGATTTGGGGCCTCCCAAATTATTTTGTCTATTTTACGTCACCATCATATAAATGGTTTTGAGAGTATTTATGCTGTCACCGAGGTTTTTGAAGAGGAGAATTTTCTGATAGGATATTGAATATATCTTAATTTAATGGGTATGATACATTTTTATATCATTGAGATTTTAAAAATATTTAAATTAGAAATAATTTTTCTTCTTAAATTTAGATTTGAAGAAACTTTAAGTTGAGCACATGTAGTTTTTCAATAAAAAATAGAATTAGCGAAATATAAGGTTTTAGTTAATCATAGTGGAATTCTTAGATTTCTATAATTGAAAGAGAATAGTAGACCTAAATAAATTCTAAATATATTTAAATCATTGTATATAATCTTCAAAGAGATAAATCTTCCAGAGATGGATTCAAAATGAAAAGAAGAAAAAAGATTAATTGTCCATTTCTAAGTATCCTAGGGGGTAAGGCCTTTCTAAAAGAGATACTTGAAGGTTTATGGTCTATAATATGCAAGACATATATGATAAAAAATTTCTAAATAGTGTAGTCTTTCTCTTAAAAGAAGGTCTTGATAAGTTAAACATAATAGAAAGTAGGCAAGCTTTAACTCACACTTAGTTTGCCAAATGATATTGAGGTGAAAAACCCATGTTATAAGGGAATAATTCAAACT
Source organism: Torreya grandis (assembly GCA_037957365.1). Classification (NCBI taxonomy): domain Eukaryota; kingdom Viridiplantae; phylum Streptophyta; class Pinopsida; order Cupressales; family Taxaceae; genus Torreya; species Torreya grandis. The sequence goes on along the minus strand of JARHVA010002984.1, from coordinate 678,548 downwards.
CCATCATCTATTAAACTTGTTTAAAGATTTGGAAAAAGGGATAAGAATTCTATATAACAAACAAGAATAATATTTTCTAAAAGGTATATCAATATTCCACTACCAATATTTTTACCAAGCAATTGGTGGTTGCATACTCAACTCGTGTAATATAACATCTAGCATAAGCTTTAGAAATTGAAAGATGGAAGGCAAGTCTAACAAAAAACATTTGGTATTTATTCTATATGATTGGTGAAGGAGTCAAATCTCGTAAAGATATAAGATCAAAAATAATATTAATGCCAATGTAAAGATCCTAAGAGCCTTGATTCTAATAGTTTATGCCAGCAATAATATACTACTAATAATGAGGAAAAACTATCATAGGCTATGGTCATTGAAAGGAAGATGTCATGTCCCCTTTTTCATGGACATTGACAGATTGGATGATTGGCCTATTATACGACCTTCGTAGGCTAATAGGATGGATAGAGGGTCATAATGGAGCTTGGATTGACTTTGATTCACAGGATTTCTACATTTGATTTTCATTCATGTTATCTCAGACATATTTGGCCAGGGCTCCTACTTTTTAGGGATATTTGATATGCAGTGGAGCGCCTTTATTATGGTATGGTTATGTGCGGAATCACTCCCTGATTCACTAGCTTCGATCGGTTCGTCGATCCGACATGTATTGAGGGAGATATTAATATTTGATTGATTTAATCAAATATTAATTATTTAGCCTAATTTTAATTAGAAACCCTAATTCTAATTTAAGAAAAAAACCCTAATTAGGGCATGCACATCTTTTGAGGGTATAAGGGTTTCTCATGGAGGCCATTGTTCATTATGCTATTGATTATTGATATTGATTTTGGAGAATTTCTTCTGTGAAGACTGAGCCTAGGGTTCAAGGATTCCATTTGCATTGGAGAACGTTCCCTCTTCAGTGTGTGCAATTAAGAGGCTGTGGACTATCAGCTGATCTATTGCCAAAGTGTGAGATAGCTTCATCCAGAAGTTATCACAGAATTTCAGGTTTGAGAGATAACTTCACACAGAAGTTATTACAGATATTCCAGGTATTTCTTTATTTAGTTTTGATTCAATAAATTATAGAGCTAGAGATCTTCTGTGCCAGAAAAGTATATTTTCAGATTAGGGGTTGAAAATAGGGAAGTTGTACTTAATTGGCGGCCGTACAAGGTCCGTACAGGTCCGTACAGATCAGCTCAGGAACCGACCTCGGCAGACAGAGGGTTTGAGTGACCGACATTGGTCGACTAAAGACCGACGACGGCAGAAATCCGATCGACAGAGACCGACGTCGGCGAGATATCGACTGACGACGGCGACTGTGTGTCGACACAGAAGGGCCGAGACCTTCCAAAATTCAATTTTCACTTCCAGTTTTGATAAGCCAGGGTTTTTAAGACTGTATTTCTTATTTATATGCATGAGAAAGGATTGCAATTGTAATAGTTTAAAAGGACAAGTGATAAGATTTGTAATTTGCTATTCATAGACGATATTATTGTGATCATTCTGAATTTATTCAATAGAAGTTATATCTTGTTCAAAGTTTTTTGTGTTGCTATATTTCCTGTTTGGAGGGGATATTACAGAAGATCATTTGAGAAATTGTTTAATACACTAAAAACATTTTCAAATGCCACGAGAAAAGAAAAAGAAAGTACCTTCAATTTCAGTAGGGTCATTATTTGTAAACAAACTATAAAACCCTAACTTGTTCTAAACCTTTGTACCATAAGGGAAGCCAAATAAATAAATTGTATGAGAATATACTTTTAGGCCTCAAACCCATTAATAGCTCGAAAAAATTATTTGGAAAATAAAGCAATACTATGTTTATAAACATAAAAAATGCCCATTCCTCCATTTTATTGAGGAAGGCAAAAAATGTCCCATGCAATTATGTGGAATTCTCAAGTTTACTTAACATTTAATAAAAAATATTATATTAAAAAGGAAGGATTTCCAACCTATTAAATGTCGCTTTATGCCACCTCATAATGTTTGTAAGCAGGTTAATTGTATTGAGTTTAAATATAATGCTAAAGTTGAATTTATATGTTTGATAAATTGTTTTATGTTTTAATTAAATAAGATGAAATAAGATAATAATATTAATGTTCAGGAAAGGGTAAATTTGGCCTATGTGACTAAAAAAATATAATATAAATTAAATAATGGGAAATATAAGTACAACTTTATGAAATCTAAAAGAGAACATAAACTAATAATGGTATATATCCAAGAGAAAATATGAAAAAAAAAAAATCCTTTGATGCCTTACAAATCTCACCATATCTACATCCTTGTTGTGAGGATGCTTCATACTCAATCTTGAAAAATAAATAAGATGAATGAAATAAGCAATTTTTCACGTGGAAAGCATAGTTTATGGTTAGGGGTTGGTGAAGATCATACATTTATTTGAAGAAAATGGCGAAACATTTACGATCCTCATAAGCCATTAATGTTTTGAGAGAGTTATATGAGTCTCTGAAGACACAAAAAACCCATCTTTGATCTCATAGTAAGGAGAGCATCTAAATACAAAATGATAATGAATTTCGCTTTAATATTTAATAAATTTTTAAAAAATGATGTACTTAAAGAATATGATTAATTATTTTATGTGGAGATGGTGTGAACATTTTATGTATTCTACTTGTAATGGAACCCTCAAATTATACTGTAATTGACATTTAGTCTAACATGGAAGTTGGATGAGTGCATCATCAAAGAAAATATATCTACTATAATAGTGTTGAAGTTTTGATACTTGATTTATCTCCATTTTAGATAGATTTGGTGCATAAATTTAAAAATATTTAAATAAATTTTGTCCATGTGAATATCTAAATGGCATAGTTGAGTAGAAGTCGAAGCACATCAACGATAGTAGACATTACATTATATCAATTACATAAAGGATTTGAGTTCTTGATATAGACACTTGAAGAAATAAATCAAAGAGTTGGTCATCCATCTAACCTTATGTATTAGAATTAACACTTGAAAAATCACAATAATAATAATAATAAGTAAAATTGTACCAAAAAAAACAAAAATTATATTTTGAGAAACCAATATTTTAATATAGAAATCCTTGCATAATATGGAAGTAAACACTATTTCAATTTAACTTCCACCAAATTTCCTAAAATAAAACTTCCAAATTTTAACTCCATATTAAAAAAATAAAAAATAAAACCTTTATTCAAATATTTTTAAATTAAAATCAAAATCATTGTTTCTCACGAGTAATAAAGGAATCATACACTTTACTATTTTAGTACCGAATTGAAATGTTACTCGAGAAAAATAGACCCCGAATTATACATACAAAAATATCATCATAAATGTATAACCTTTAAATAGAAGGAAAACATGTTTGTCAAAGTCAAAAATTATATCTTTTGTTTTGACCGTATATATCACACCAGGAAACCTTCTTTAAATAAAAGATTAAAATTATGTAATCACCATAAATAGCAAAATAACAACCATTTATTGATACCTACATTATAGAAAAGTATTTATGTTTGTCAAAGTTAATTTACTTTCAACAATGGTCAATTCCACATATAACAGTAGTAGTGGCTTCTATGGTTGCCCACATTAATTGCCATTTTTTTGGTTTTGGGATGGAGATGTGACTATGTTTTATGGATGATGAGCCCATTGAAGATAAAAACATTCCAATATTCCAAACTAAAAACTGGCTTCATACATACACACATATATAAAACACATATATGTATACCAATATATCATTTAAGTGCTAGAAGCAACTTGACTAGAACCCACACATAGGTTTGGACAACATGGCCGATAATATACAAGAGGATTTACTGAGCCAATAGGGTACTTGTGCAAATGAGAAGCATGAATTTGTTTATCTACTTCCCAAAATGCTTTTGATTCATGCTAAATCAAAACATGAAACTGTTATTATATATGAAAGAAAATATATGCATATGAATGTGAATATATATTTATTAATGTTTAATATTAATAAAAATTATATTAGGATTATAATAAAAATACATTTTAAATCGGTAGGAAAAAAGAGATAAAATATAAAAAAAGAGAATAATTTAAATCTTTTTTTAATTATAGAGTATGATAATAGGTTTGTTTATGTTTTTGAAATCGAGTTTGAAGTTGAATTATATTGAAATTAAGTTTGAAATTCAATCATAAAACATAGAGTTATATTTATGATTCTTAAGGAAGATAATTTTGTGTTGGATCAAATATCTGATGAATAAAGCTACACATATTTGATCTTCATAATGGATAAAATATCATAAATTTCTTTGATTTCTTCTAAAGAGGTAACAAAACATGTCATAAATCTCCTAATACATTGAACACATAAATATAAAACTCTCTTTTGATTCTAGTTCATTATTATAAAGTTTACATATGCATTGATATTGTAGAAGAAAGTGCTCTGACTCCATAAAATGCTAATGAGAGTATACCTACAATTGAATCGAAGGAAATCTCAAAGTAAAAAAAATCTTAGTATACTCAGGAGTAATATTTGAAGATATTGCTCCAAGTAGTGACACACATTTTTAAAAAATTGTTCTGATGGTTCTATCCAAATTAATTTTAGGTAGGATTTATATTTCTCATTCTTGATGCCTCTATGAATATGTCTTTTCATCATGTAGAGAACATTGATGGAAAAATAAATAAGACACAAAAAATTAATATCAAAACCAAATCTATTTAGGAAAGATGTACATTGAGCATGTACCACGTGTTCTTGATGTTTTGTTCACATAAATACATAGATAATTGAAGAGTTCTGAATGGGTATCTATTATGCCCAATTTTTATACCTTCCATACATCTTAATATGTGAAGCAACATTATTGCATGGAAAAAAAATTAAAATATGAAAAGGATGGATTCCAAATTTAACAAAAATAATTGCATGTGGAACTAATTATTTTACCCACATTATTTTGGATAACATATAAATATTAAGTTTATCAAACTAATTCCAATTGGTACTAAAAAATCTAGGCCCCTAAATCTCACAACCATATAATATTGCTAGTGACATTAAGATACACAGTTTTATTTAGAGTCTTGAAACTAAAGTTGAAAGCATTCTCTCAAGTGTACACAATGTAGCTTACCCTTTGTATACTATTTCATTCTATAGTAGGAATCATATTGAAAAGGGAAACTCTTTAAATGACACACCACACCAAGGTAAGTATAAGAGAAAAAAACCTCAACAAAAATTATTTTGTGTTGAAAAAAATATACCTTTTTGGCCATATTTCATACCTTAAGGATTTTTATCAGAGTACTGAGCTTTAGTCTTCTTTTTCACATTGGTTCCATTCCTAAATTTTCAAGCTTATGGAAAGGCTTCAAAAAAATCTTTTGAATAGCTAAATAATTCTACCAAGATTAAAGAGCTCAGTTTAAACATTAAAAGGATTCCTTGCTCACTAAGCCTAGTTCCACGTCGATGATCTATATTATACTATAAAGTAAGCTACCCAAGACTTATTTTGGCCCGTGGTTTTGGATAAACACTCTCTCTCCATGCTTTAGGTGTATATCACCATATATATCTTTCAATCTCATCAGACAATCAAATGATATCTTTGAGTTCATTATTTGAGTGAAAGAGGATGAATGAAAGAAGAGTTTCTTTGGGTCTTAGTTGAGTGAGTAAAAATTAGAATTGGAATAAAAGACAATTGAGCATAAGTAGGAAGCCACTTCACCCACCATAAAGGTATTGGAGGCAGTGATTAAGGATGAGGAGGGATGAGGAGGGAGTGATTAGGGATGATGAGGGAGTCATTATTGATGATAAGGGATGGTGAGGGTCAATGAGGGAGTGATTAGAGATGATGAGCTCGAGTGATTAGGGATGATGAAGGATGGGTTGAGTCAATGATGGAGTGATAATGGATGATGAGGTATGAGGAGGGAGTGATTATAAATTATGAGGGATTGATTAAGGATGATGAGAGATGATGGAGTAATTAGGGATGATGAGGGATGATGGAGTGATTAGAGATGATGAGGGATGGTGAGGGTCATTGAGGGAGTGATTAGGGATAATGAGGGATGATGATATAATGATTATTGATGATGAGGGATGAGGAGAAAGTGATTAGACGTAAAGGAGGGACTATGTGTAAGTGAAATTAACAGAAAGTGATTGTTTGATATACGTAAGTCATCAATGTGACATATGTTGTCCCAATCATACCAATTTGACTTGAATTATATGTTAGTAGTTTGTAAAATTTAATTTTCACAAACCTAGGACTCCTAGAAATGTTAGAAAGCAATTTAGAAGGCACACAAACCTAAAAATTGACTATATACCCAAAATAGACATTAGTTACAAAAGTTATGCTATAAAAATACTTAGGCTAAACACTATATCTTTGAAAATACCTAAGTATTGACTAGATTAGATTTTGAAAAGCTATCTCCCACATCCTAAGGCATGCAACCATGAGACTAACTCTATTAGATGCAAAGTGACCATAATTTCTTATATTTAATAAAATAAATTTAAAATATAAATTGAATAAACTAGCCCGCTAACCTTCTAATTCATCTCATTTTAGTATTCTACCCCCTTCAATGCTTTCATTGAACATAACATATACTCACTATAGCTCATACACATTATTGTGTGTGCACATTATATCATGTATGCAATTTAGTTGTTTAATATTTCAGACTCCTAATTTTTTGCCTTATACCCCTTTTAATAGATCTTTATTTTTTTTTACAACGTTAGAGTAATGCGTATGTGCTATAGTGCATATGCTTTAAATGCTTTGTTTGAATTAAAAAAAATAAAAAAATAAAAAAACTTTTAGCTCAGAAATGGTTTAGATCCCTGATCCAAAGGCTTGTCCCAGTCAAGACATAGCCAAATATGAGATCTTTGAAAAAAAGATTAGTAAAATTAACTTCCATCACCAAATACACTATGTATTTCAATGAGACAATCTATAAAATTATTACCATGATGATGAGCATGTTTCTTTTTTTTTTTTTAAATATATGATTTTTATAATTTTTGGACTATTTTAAGGTTTTCATCTATGTTGATTTCTAACTATAGCTTTTTTAGACCACTACATGTCACAAATATACATGCCTATATATGTTTGTGTATCTTTTTTCATTGATTTAAATACAAAAAAATTATATAGTTACAAACTAGACCTAATACTGCACATATTAAAAAAAAACAATTTTTCATTTTTTGAGGTAGTTACGAGGTTGCACGACTGGCTATCTATTTTTTTTTTGTTAGTTTTCAAGATCTATTTACTTTTAAAATTAATAAAAAATATTCATTAAAAAACATAAACAAATATGAATTACAAACTAGATGATCTTATTCAAAATAGTTTTAAATAATATTAAACAATGTTCAAAAAATGAGCATGGTCAGTGATCTATTTTATTTTCCTTAAAAAAAGTTTTTATTCCAATTTTAAATGTTTGATCTAGTTATACTTAACCATTTAAAAAAATTAGTATTTTAAAAACTACACTCAAAATGCTACAATTTATGTTCTTACACCATCCTTAAATTTTGAGTTTAGCCATCTCAAATTATCTAGAGAAGTTAAAAATTTTCAATTTTAAAGAAAAATATATCCACAAATAAATCTTGTTTTGTCTCCCAATTTTATGTAATCACATGTAACATTTAAACTAAATACGATTACAATTTAATTAATTTACTTTCTAATAAAACATTTTTAAACTACTACTCTTAATCCCATAAATTTTACTTGATTGACATTATTAAAATATTTTATCTCATCATAACAATGTTATGGATCCTTCCCCATGCCCCCATCCCTCTCCACTCTTAGAATTTGAAATTCAGGGTCCGATACTCTTTATGTAGCCGCCACTCGAGTTAAGTCTCGAGAAGTCCCAACAACAGTATAAATATCCCTCTCCCATAATTATAGATTGAAGTAAAAATAAATTTTAAAATATATTATTACATAAAAGAGGAAAGTATTCAGTAAGATTTATCTTTTTTCTAAAAAGAAAATTTAAATAGATTTTTTAATAATCCATATTTAAATTAATAAAATTGTAAATAATTATAGTTTAAATAGCTAGAGTGTGTATATGTAATATGGATAAATGAAATAAAATTAAAATATGATAATTAATTAAGTTAAATAAAATGTATAAAATATTAATATAAGTTTAATTAATTAATTTTTAAAATAATTTAGAGAGAAGTATTTTTGTAAAAATTAAAGTTATATTTATTTCATTTTAATATTTAGTGATAGATGTCAAAATACAAGAACAGAAATGTGTGAAGTGACAAACTTAACTTAAAAAAATTAGGATGAATAAATAGGTTGCCTAAAAGTGTGGCAACTTCTCCAATAATGGTTTATTCTAGAGAAAATAGTAGACATGTCAAAATTGATTTGATGACTGTGTCCCCCAAGTTATTAATCTTTAAAAACTATGTTCAATTATCTACTATTTGAGTCTGATCACTTGTAAATAGATTTCTTCTTGTTTTAATTTGGAAACAATATGTAAAAACTTAAATAAAATAAACAATTGTTTTGGGGCTTGTAGTAAGCTAGAGAATAACAAGACTCTACTTAAATGCTCTTAAAGAGTAATAACATCGAAAACAAAAAACCCCGATAATTGGAATAGTTCCAATAACATGTAAACCTAGTGTTATGTTGTTTGTGTCTCACATAAACTTTTGTGCTTCAATGAATACCCTAATGATTGCTTGATTTCTTCTAGAATGTTAATGCTTACTTTATTCTTGTGAATTATAAAATAAATTATCTAGATTTCCTTCTATGTAAATGACTTATAATGCTTATGTATTTATAGACAATTTAATTCGATCTTTATTAGTGTGCTATTTGAAAAATATAACAATCAAAAATGAAAAATAAAAGAGCACATATGATGGGTGTAACCTGACTGAAGGGGGTAATTAAAATTTCATGAACATCCTTAATGCTCTATGTTGTTTGGAGCACTAGTGACAGTAGAGACACATTCCCTAAAACACTTAAAAACATCAAGAGAAATGTAAAGTGGCAGAGGGGAAGGGGGACAGTGAGAGAAAAATGAGAGATGTGACAAAAACCCACAAAAAGTACCATTAACACCTAATTTTGATCAATAATCAACAAGTATAAAAACACCTTAAATTAATGTAATATAATGACCAATAAATATTTATGAAATTTTTTTAGGTGTCTACATTTTACCCCACTTAGACATGAGAGAGAGAGACCATACATATCAAATTAGAAAAAAAAGATAGTACTGAATACAAATTTTTGTGTGTTTGAAGTTCTAGATGAAAATCCAATGTACATGCATATATATTAAAACTTGCACTTCTTCACAAGCATGCATCGAACTAATAATAATAATAATAATAATAATAATAATAATAATAATAATAATAATAATAATAATAATAATAATAATAAATCTTAACTTTTTAAAGTACCAAAAAAAAATTTCATTTAAAGTACAAGACTTTTGAGGAACCAAAAAATACAAATCTTAAAAGATATAAAAAAATAATAAAACCTAAATTAAGATTTTTGATATTTCTACAATTTATAAAAATAAACAACTATATATTTTTTATATAGAATTGGGTAACAAATTTTTACTCTTAGAATCACATCTATGATTTATCATCATCTTTGGAAATGTGTCGAACAAAATTTTAACACACAATTACTCGTATATTAATTTAATATTATCTATATTTGTGTTGCAAATTGATGATTTGAAATCGATCTATTCGTAATAAATAGATCTGTTGTATTATTACTATTATATAACTTGTTTGACGATTGTGTGGTGTGAAACGATTCCAGTGTGAAATTTTTTTTGCCCGGGCAAGCAGGAACACGACCTCCCCAAATATTATTCAATCTGCAATTCTTCACCTGTAAATATGGAGTCACACCATCGGTCCATGCCGACGGCATTTTTTTTTTCTGGTTTTCAAATATAAGAAGGAAAAGATAATTGCCGCTTTTGTTTTCAAGCTATCCAATTAGCTTTTGCTACGTACCATATAAATATACTCAGCTAACGTGGATTGCTAACTACCATCACAATTCTCATGACTTTGCATTTAAAAAAAAATAAAAAAATGCAGCTGTATGTTGTTCTGTTTTCAATTTTTGGTTTTTTTTCTTTTCAAGGATGGTTCATTGATGTGATAATTTTCACATCACATTCATTTATTTGTTATGTATGTTTAAATATTTCTTAATTTGATTGATCGTAATTTTACGAATGTTTAAGTGTTTATTTTATCAAATATATTTGACAATTGACTATAATTCTATATTTTATAAATTTTATATCTTAATAAATGATATGATATTATATTTTATCATCAACTGAATAATAATTCTTTTAAATCATATAAATATTTGAACATTTATAAAATAATAATATTTATTAATTATTTAATATTAAAATATATATTTTTAATAAAAAAAGTTTTTTAAATTTAAAGTATTTTTAAATAATTATCGATTTTATTTATTAATTTTTTTTTATTATATATATTTATAAATAAACATGCCAATAATATTCTGTTAAAAGTATAAAAAGAAAATAGACAAAAATATATTTGTAGATAAACATTTCAATTATATTATGTAAAGGTATGAAAATAGAGTAAACAAAAATGAAATTGGTAAAAAATAATAAAAAAGAATATGCATTCTCTTTTATAAAATGCAGATAGAAATGAAATTGATAAGTATAATAACATAGAAATTCCATCTTTAAATACATAATATTATTATATAAAAGAAGCTTAAAAAAATATGAGTGTAAAACATATTCCCTAATAAAAACAGAATTATGTACAAATGGTATTTTTTATTTTAAAAAAATATTGAATGGTATTAAAGAGAAAAACAATTGTGAGTATAACTTTTAAAGTTTTTTTTTTTTTTTTTTTCTTTTTAAATAACTATTAAAATTATTTTATAACTTTTTAATGTACAAAGGTCAATATTTTACAGACAAAGAATATTTACACATATTTTTGTACATTCATCTTTGTATATAAAATTACATGTACAGATATTTCTATATACTAATAATATCTTTATCAAAAAATCTTATATTTTTATATAGAATTTTTTTCTAATAGATATTTAGATTTAAAAGATGATGTTTATAAATAATAATTTAAATGATAAAGTGGGTAAACTTCTTTTTTATTATATATTAGAAGGCATTACATAGAATTATTAAATTATATAGAATGTCCATATCTTTAAAATTATTCAATATATAATTTTGAATTAACTGCTTAACTCTTTATATCAAATATTTACAAAAATTTGTATTTTGATAAATGAATATAAACAATCATCACCCTTACTAATCAAACTACAATCCTTCTAATAAATAATTTTTTATTTTTATTTTTAACAAATTTAAATTTAATAAATATTTTAACATATAATATATTTTTTATTAATTTTAATTGTAAACTTACATCCATCTGGCCTGAATTGAATTGCTCTATTAAAAATATATTAACTAAACTATATTAACTAAACTATTGCGGACCTTAACATATCGAATCTGATATGAACTGAATTACTCCATTAAAAATATATCTACTTAACCATTATCCCGCAGATCCAAAGAGACCTTAACAAATCAAATCTTGGTAATGCGCTATTCAAGAACTATAAGCTCATTACTATAAAACATTCACAGTTTATAAGATATAAAAATCTATCATACATCTGGTATATAGATACGGTAGTTTAGAAATCTTATGAAACTGTGGTTTGGCGGTGCCTTTAAACCAAAAGTAAAGTAGTCCAGAAATCTTTACATCTCTTGGAATTTTGTTAGCAGCTCCATTTGCAGTGTTTGCACACACCCAATTGTCTCTTCAATCACCTCCACTGTATCCATCCATTCTTTTCCACCAACCATCTCTCTCAACCTCTTCAAACTTTCTCTTACCCTGCTCTCATTCCTTGGAGAATCTGATGTGCTATACAACTGCTCCTCTAAATTTAGCAGAGCGTCATCTTCCCTTGTATCTTCTCCGCCATTATCCGATTCAGGTGATGATCCCCACCAAAATTCATCGAACAAAGGAATTGACACAGACCTTGATAACACCGCATTCTGCAATGCATCCACACCCATTAACGCTATATTATCTGCTGCTCCGCACTGCCCAGGCGGTGCAATACATAAAACATTTTCATTTTCATGGAGAAATACAATCTTACCAGAATAAGCATTCTTGTTATATACAATGTACTGTTTTGACATTTTGCATTTGCAGTCATCCAAATTTCATACGCTCATTAATCTATTTAAACACTGGTGGAGTAGGTACCCACCTTTGAAATCAGCCACGTGAGAAAGATTATTAAATGGGATTATATGAATATAGAAGAGCGAGTAATATCTGTAACTTAGCAAGGACTTTAAGAGCATGCGTGCATTGCATTGCAAAACTCTGAAAGGACACGAAACTTGCCTAGAAATTGACAGAGAATTTGCTATTTTAATGTCATTAGACACTAAGAAAACACCAAACCTCCATAAAATTATCTTGATATGTGAATGCATTAAACACATGACCATAAAATGGGTACACCTTGATTAAAATGGGGAATTAAAAATATTAGAGGCATCTGTAATTCTCAAAAATGTCTAAAGCACTGGGGACGTTATATTCATAGTGCGTAAGGCTCCTAGAAATATAGAGAAAAAGTTGCAGTGGAGGGGTGAAAGAAAAAGAGAGAGATGACAACCGCCATCTAAAAATTTAAAATTATAGATAGAAAGTTTGAGATGTAGAGAGGAGGGGTAAAAAAAAACAAGGGAGAAACAATAATTATTCACAAAATTTGTTATTAACATTTAATTTGGATCATTAAATGATAAATTTATACAAACACTTTAAAATTATGCAATTTAATGGCTACTAAATATTTATAGGAAATTTTGAGGTGTATATAATAGTATTTCAATGTTGAGAATCACACAACTAAAGTCTAGGAAATTCGTACATAAAAATCTCATATATTTCAGCTTAAATGTGCCCATGAACAACATCTTGTGCAAAACTTCCTTTTCTTCTTACTTCTTTCTTTGAAAAATTGTGAATTCATTCATCAACCCATCTCTTTAAGTTTTTTCTATCCCGATAGCCATCAAAATATTATTTAATATTCCATGCTCACTACATCATTATTAATAGAGGTTTCTATAACATCCATTAGAACATGCTAATAGGGGATAGTTATCCATAAAATAAAATAAAACAAACAAAATGTTATCACACAAAACTTTATATTAATACAAGCATGAGATATAAAATAATTAACATGATTTATAGATATAAAAAAATTAAACTACAATCGATTTCATATTTAATGGATTACATTAACACAAACTATATTGCAAACAAGAAACTAAATGAAATATAAGGAAAACTATTTTTGAATATCTATATTTGAAAACTATTTTTCATTACAATTGAATGATATGTGTGTATGTGGGTTTACATACATACATACATACATATGTGTGTGTATATAATAGATACGCGCGCGCACGCACACACACACACACACACACACGCACACACACACACACACACACACACACACACACACACACACACACACACACAGATTATGTTGCTTCACATTCTCTTGGTTTACTACAATTTAAAATAAGACTTCACATTCTGAAGACTTTCAATGTACAATGAGAGTCACATACAAATAAAAAGAATATGCTACACACAAAATGGTGTGAAACACACACTAATAATACAAATATAATCTATAATTTTGTAACCCTATTCTACTACCAAAAGGGATCGCCCATGCAATGTTAATCATGTGCCTTCTTCCTCACCTTGGAACTCATTGCCAGGAAGTGATAGTGGTCCCTCACATGGTGGATTGTCGTAGTCAGTCTCGTTAGTACTCTCACAACTGACCTAATGGTTCTCCACAATGGTGTCACACTCCTCCCCTAGTTTCACGTAGAGGATGGGGCTCTTCACCACCTTGTTCCTCTCGAGCTTATGGGTGGGGCTCTCTTTCCCATGTGGACCAACACATATGTAGTTATTTGCCTAAGAATTTTTAGGGTGGCTATCAACTACCTCCTGACAAAGGATATTTGTGAATTGCTTTGGCTATTTCATCCCGTTGCATAAACCAATACAAAAAAGCTCAAAGAAGGTCATCACCACAATTCTAATTTGGGTTGGGACCATGTCACTATAAAGAAGGATATTCTGAATTCCACTTAGGGTGATCTACCTGATCAAGACCCCTCTTTTATCATTTTTTTTTTTTTTTTTTTTTTGTTGTTGAGTATCCTCTTTTTTGATATTATAGAGCTTTCTTAAACTTGGCCTAATTATTTGTTGTTCTTGATCTTAATCTTTGACCTAATTTATCATTTTGGTGTGCTCTTTATCACCTTAATTTTTTATGAATAATATTATAAAAGTTAATAAATTTACATTAATAATATAAACTCTATTTCTATATATATTATGGAATGTAAAACTTATAATAACATTTGAATTAAAAATTATCCTAATTTAATCTATTTATTCTATTTAAAGAAGTTAGATAGTATAAAATCCCTCTCAAAACATTCTTATTATAAGAATGTTATGGATCACTCCTTCTCTTAGAATTGTAAATTCAGGGCACAATACTCCTATGTAATCGCAATTAGAGTTCTAAGTCTCTACAAGTACCAACAATAGTATAAGTATACCTGTCCCATAATTATAGATTGAATTCAAAATAAATATTAAGATATAAAAGAATATAACATAAAAGAATAAAGCATTTAGTAAGATTTATTATTTAAGTGGATTTTTATACCTAAATAAGAAAAGTTGAAAATAATTATAGTTGTAGAAACTAGATGTGTATATGTAATATGGATAAATTAGATACAATTAAATTATGATAATTAATTAAGTTAAATAAAATATTTAAAAGATTAATATAAATTTAATTAATTGATTTTTTTATTGAAATTTTGTTTTTACATTGATTAGGTGTACAAAATGCTTCTTAAGTTTAGTATTAAGAATTGAGAGTTATTCATAATCAATTAATTTTAAAATTAGGAGTGAATGTTTTGATTAAAATTAAAGGTGTATTTATTTTATTTCAATTTTTGGTGATAGATGTCAAAATACATAAGTAGAAATGTGTCTAAAGGTGAGAAACTTAATTTAAAAAATTGACAATGAACAAAGAAGTCACCCAAAATTGTTGCAACCTCTCCAAACAATGTATAGAACATTGGGATACTCCAAAGAAAATAGTAGACATGCCAAAATTGACTTCATGATTGTATTTGTTAGGTATTAATCTTTAAAAATGATGATTAATTGTCTATGATTTGACTCTGATCACTTGTAAATAGATTTCTTCTTATTTTAATTGGGAAATGATAACTAAAAACTTAAGGAAAATAAATAATTATTTTGCAACTTATGGTAAATTAGAGAATAATAAAACTATATTTAAATTCTCTTAGACAGTAACGATATCGAAAAAAACAAACCTTAATAATTAGAATAATTCCAATAACATGTAAACTTAGTGTTGTGAAGTGTGTGTCTAACATAAACTTGTGCACTTCAATGAATGCCCTAATAATTGCTTGGTTTCCTCTAGAATATGTGTTAGTGCTTACTTTATTCTTGTGAATTATAAAATAAATTATCTAGATTTCTCTCCATGCAAATGACCTACAATGCTTGTGTATTTATAGACAATTTAATTCAAATTAAGACATTTATTAGTGTGTTATCTGAAAAAAATGATGACCAAAAATGAAAAATAAAAGATGACAAATAATGGGTGTACCTTGACCAAAAGGAGTTACTAAGAATTTTATGAACATCCTCAATGCTCTAGAGTGTTTGGAGCACTAGCGACACTAGAGACACATTGTTTGAGACACTTAAAAACATCAAGAGAAATGTCAAGTTGTAGAGGGGAGGGGCCAGGGAGGAAAAAATTAGAGATGTGATGAAAACTCATAAAACATACCATTAACCTCTAATTTTGACCAATGATCAATAAGTACAAAAATACCCTAAATTAATATAATTTTATAACCAATAAATATTTATGGAATTCTTTTAGGTGTCTACATTTTACCCCCACTTAGACGTGTGTGTGTGTGTGTGTGTGTGTGTGTGTGTGTGTGTGTGTGTGTGAGAGAGAGAGAGAGAGAGAGAGAGAGAGAGAGAGAGAGAGAGAACGTATTAAAGTAAAATAGAAGACATGGCATGAATACAAATTTTTTTGTGTTTTAAGTTCTAGATGAAAATCCAATGTATATGAAGATATATAAAAATTTTCACTTCTTCACAAACATGCATCAAACTTTAAATAACAATAATAAATGTTAAACTTTTTAAAGTACTTAAAATAAAATATCATTTAAAATGCAAGATGTTTGAAGGATCAAAAACTACAAATCTTAAGAAATATTAAAAAATAATAAGAACATAATTAAAATCTTTGATATTTTCACAATCTATAAAAATGAACAGCTGTAAATTTTTATATAAAATTATGTAACAAAGTTTTGCTCAACACATAACTCGATATGTTTTGAAATATATGGAACAAAAAATTAACACACAACTACTCCTTGTTAATTAGATATTATAGATATTTGTGTTTGCAAATTAATGATATGAAATCGATCTATAGGTAATAAATGAATCTGTTGTATTATTATTATATAACTTCTTTGACGATTGTGTTGTGTGAAACGATTGCAGTGTGAATTTTTTTTGCCCGGGGGAGCAGGAACATGACCTCCTCAAATATTATTCAATCTGCAATCCTTCACCTGTAAATATGGAGTCACACCATCGGTCCATGCTGACGGCATTTTTTTTTTGGGATTTCAAATATAATAACGGAAGGAAGAGATAAGTGTGGCCCAATAATTGCCGCTTGTTTCAATCTAACCTACCATATAAATATTCTCAGCTAACGTGGATTGCTAACCATTCTCACAAATTCCCATGACTTTGCATTAAAAAAATTCAGTGAGTGCAGCTTGAATGAAGGGAGGCAGATTATATATGTTCTATTTTAAATTTTGGACTTTTTCTTTTCAAGAACGGTACATTGATGTGATAATTTTCACATTAAATTTATTCAATTGTCATGCTTGTGAATTGTTGTGAATGGAGTTGAAAGGTATTAATTAATTTGATTGATTGTAATATTTTTTGGTTAAAATATTAAAAATTGAGAAGTGTTTATTTCATTAAATGTATTTGAAAATAGAATATAATTTCATATTTATTATATTTAATAAGATTTATATTTTAATAAATGATATAATATTATATTTTACATATTTTATTATTATCTACATTAATTAAATTATAATTTTATAAATAAATCAAACATTTTAATATTTATAAAATAATATTTAATATTTATTAATTATTTTTATTTATTTTATATCAAATTATATTTTTGATAAAAAGTGCATTCTAAAATATCTTTTACTCATTTATTATTGATTTTTTTGTTTAATTGCTTTCCTACCATATAATGTTTATATTATGTTTATATATATATATGAAATTGGTAAGTTCAATAAAAATAAAATTTCACTTTTGAAAATCTTATATCATTGTATAGGTGTAAAAAATATTGTATAATAAAAATAAAAGTATAGATAAATTGTATTTTTTTGAAAAACTATTTAATACAGAGAGAAACAATTGTTTGTATAATTTTAAAAGTTTTTTTTTACCCTTTTTATTAAATAAGTATTAAAATTATTACATAACTTTTAATGTACAGAGATTAATATCTTACAAAGAAATATTATGTATAGATATTTTTGTACAGTGGTCTTTGTGTATAAAATCATATGTATAAATATTTTTATATACTGATATTTGTATATAAAATAATTTTTCTAATATCAAATATTGTTCATATTTGTAAATAAATTTGTTTATAATATTTTATAATGTATATATATATATATATATATATATATATATATATATATATATATATATATATATATATATGTATATATATATGTATGTATGTATATATATGTATGTATATATATGTATGTATGTATATGTATGTATGTATGTATATGTATGTGTATATATATATATATATATATATATATATATATATATATATATATATATTTAAAAATTAGGTTCACAAGGATGAACTTGGTTAAAATTGCATGACTCATTACCATAATTGACTTCGTAGGCTCAATCTATGATGATGTGGGGGTTAATTATTCCCAAATTCACATTTCATAATCATAGATATAGGTTCAAGGCTCCCAAATTTATCCCAATTACCTACATTATTGTATAAATATACCTTAAAACCTATAACCTAATCCCTAATCCTCGGATTTATTAATCCCTAAACTCTAAACCTCAAATATAAACTCATTAATTAAAGCAATTATTTCATCCTAAATTAACACCATTTCTAGACTAAGAATTAAGTTCACGGGGCTCAATTTGGCCTAGATCACATGACTAATTGCCCCATTGGACTAATTCACCCAATTTGCACGATGACATCTAGGGTACAATGACATCCCAAAAACACATTTTATTATTAATGACTTATTATTATTTTTTGGGGCTTTGACGTGCTCAGAGATTCTTTCTCCAAGTATGAGGAGAAGAAAAAAATGACTTAATAAGTAATACCATGGCATTTAAAGCACTTTCAAAAACATATTGGCCAACCAATTAACAAATTAAAACTGAAAGTGATATGTTATTTAATGCATGTTTGGAAATATGCCCAAAAACATTTTTGTGTCATGTATGTCATAAAACCATGCTACCTACTATTTTATTAAATGCACACATCATTTCAATTTATGGGGAGCCATTTCCCTTCCATCATAATGTCAATTCAAAACCATGGTCTTTTATGTAGAGAAAGATGTGAGTACTCATAAAGCCAAGCCATCCTAGGGGAAAGGTCCCAATAGCTTTGCACCTTCACTTTGGACCTTAATTGTAATTCCTAATCCCTAAAACATAAATTATAATCCCTAATCCATAATCCCTATCCACTAATGCCTTAATCCCCAATCCATAATCCCTTATCTATATTAAGTATAATATGATTGGGTTATTTAATAACACAATCACATTATTTAATAATGAGATCATATTATTTTTAACATAGGCAACACTCGGTCCTCATTTCTAATTTCTAGCCGCAAGCTTATATTGACAATGATGTGATCATGTTATTGTCTATATGAACTTCTCAATGGGTTGGATGGGTTGGGACCTTATAGAAAACATAACATGATCACGTATGTAATAACACAATCATAATATATAATGTGATCATGTTAATATTATTTTAGTGATAATCTCACTTATCGATGACTATTTTTATCCCAAATCAAAATTTATATCCCCAAAAACATTTTCTACGTACTTCTATGAGATCTACATACCTATGTACTTGACCCCACCTTTGAAAAGTTGTCAATTATCCCTTTTGATGGGTTTTGAATCATATTCAAAGAGGAAAAGGAAGTTGTTGAAGAACAAAACAACAGAAGAATTATAATAATTCAAAGAGAAACACAATCTACTAATGCAAAAAGTTTGTGGTAAACAAACTACAAACCCTAATCCTGTTGAATCAAATGCCATAGATAATTAGCTAATTGATGGTAATGAATTAAGCAATGATGAAATTGACTATAATTAATTGAATAATGTTGAAATTGACCAGAAATAAATGAATAATAATGAAATTTAAAATAATTAGTTAGTTAATGTTGGAAGTTCACATTCAAAGTTCTAAGTTTTTGATTTTGTTGATGATGAGTCTATGTATGATGCTTCAACCCACATAAATGAAGAAAAATTGATAGAAACAAATAATGATGATATTAACCATGAATAAAATTTCATGGAAACATATAATGAAGAAATTAGCAATGAATAATTTATTGTCATCCCACCTCTAAACAATGAAAGTAATAACGGTTTTGAAACAACCTCTCAAAAAATTCCACCATTACTAACACCTCCAAGAATTGTGCGTAGAAAAGACAAGTACTTAATTGAAGTCATTGAAAATATTTTAAAACCAATAAATAATAAAATGTCTAATTACCATTCAAGAAGATTGGCTCAACAAATTTTGGATACTTTCTTTCATAATTTAGAGTATGATAGTCAAAGATGTCAATTATTTGTTTCATTGATAAAATTGATTAAGATGATACCAATAATATACACATTAGGACTAAGAACATCTAACATGGATGATGAAAATAACAAAATTGTTGAAAATCTACATGATGCATACTATAGGCCCAAGATTAAGTGACAAATATTGTAACATTTCCCACTGTATAAGACAACTTGTGCAGTAAGTGCTGAAATAGTGAAAAAATGATTGATTTCAAAAAACAAGCCAAACACTTGATAACATAGAAAAACATGAATGAAAGAAATTTTAAGACATGAAAGAATTAATGAACCTAATACCAATGAGCTCTAGGCATTATTTGGTAGACTTCCACAAAAGGACAAGGTTATAGCTGATACTCTCAAAGAGTTACACAATTTTGGAAAGACAATACAAGAGTTTCACCTAATGCAAGAGATGTTGTGAAAATAAGAGTTGGTTCTTGTAACTGTGAACTACATCCAAAACATTTATTATATATTAATCAAGCATAATTTTACTATAAATTTTTAGAAAAACATCCACAAATTTCTATTTGTTAAAGATATTCAGAGATGGCAAAACCTTTTATGTTAAAATAAATCACACATACAACACTTGTTATTATAGGCAACTTGTTGAATTTTCAATACACTATGATGTTTTTTTCCATATTCATTGTACTTTACATACTAAAATT
>JARHVA010002984.1:585000-652500 GCA_037957365.1 Torreya grandis | reverse complement strand
AATGCATGATTTTTAACCTTGATTTAGTACATTGATATATGTAAACAACTTATTTTTGCATACAGGTTGTGTTATTTTTGCATTAATTCTTGAAAATAAAAGTTACATATTAGATGCAAAGATCAAAACATATATGTAAAAAATTGTAGTCATGACAAATGCAAAGAGAAAAAAATATATGTAAACAATTTTTACCTCTATATAGGTAAATGGTATTGTCTTAATAGAGGTGGATGTAGTTGTGGATGGCCCAACAACTAGATCCAAATATGAAAACAACAACTACAATAAATTGAATGTTGTAAATGCTAGCTATGATGATGAAGGAACCCTCACCTCTTATGACTTAAAAATTGACATATATATTATGTTAATTTTTTATTTAAATTAATTATTAGCTTAGAAATTAAACTTGAAAATATAAATTAAAAATAACATGAAATTTATAAAAAAATAGACCTGTATATGTGTGGTGAATGATGTATGCATGCTAAATGTGCATGCAAAAAACTCATCACTCATAAGAATATGATATAAGCCATCTAAACCATTGATTATATCATCATCAAAAGGTCCTATGCACATATATCCACATAAATAGGATGAGCAATTAGAGGGTTTTGTGAAGGGTTAGTAAGATGGGATGTAAGAAAAAAAAATTACAATTAAAAACATGGGCTAAAGAAATAAAATTATGATAAATTAGGGTTAAATAGGGAATATTTTGATCACTTACCTCTCCTATGTGGTGGCATCATCAATCAACATGTTTTTGGGGTGAATCTGGTAGCTTCCTAACACTCTTTGGAGTCTTTTGTGCAAAATGCAATCATGAAACAAGGGTAGAGCTAAGAAACGTAATTTAAAATGAATAATTTTTCATTCATATTACCTTTTTTATATTTTTACACATAGGAAAAATGATCACATTATTAATGCCATCATGTTATTGTTATGTTAATAATGCAATCATGTTATTGTTTAATATAACATGAATGTATTATTACATAACATGATTACATTACAGCTCGATAATCTTGAACCTAGATTTAAATAGTGTGATTGCATTAATTAAATAATATAATCATGTTATTGATTAATGTGATTGTATTATGGTTAATGTCCACATGATTGTCCCCCAACTCTGTGCACTTTCCTAGATTAATTATCCATGTCTAAGCATCCTAGGAGGCAAGGCCTTTCCAACAAAGATGCTTGAATATTTATGGCCTATGAAATGCAATTCATATATGATAAACAATTCCTAAATGGTGTAGTCATTCTCTTAAAGGTAGGCCTTGATAAGTTAAATACCATAGAAAGTGGATGAGATTTAACTCACACTTAGCTTCTTAAATGATGTTGAGGTGAAAAACCCCAGTCATAGGGGAAGAATTCAGACTCCATAAACTATTAAGATTATCTAAAGACTTGGATTAAGGGATAAGAATTCTATATAACAAGCAATGATAATATTTTATAAAAGGTATATCAATATTCCACTGCCAATATTTTTACCAAGCAATTGGTGGTTGCAAACTCAACTTGTGTAATATAACATCTAACATAATATTTTTCAATTGAAAGATGTAAGACAAGTCTAAAAAAACATTTAGTATTTATTCTATAGGATTGGCCAAGGAGTTGATTCTTGTGAAGATATAATATCACAAATAATATTATTGCCAATGTAAAGATCCTAAGAGGCTTGATTCTAATAGCTTCTACCAACAATAATATAATACTAATAATGATGGAAAAATACCATAGGCTATAGTCATTTAAATAAAGACCATTTGAGAAATTTTTTAATAGCCTAAAAATATTTTCAAATGGCATGTGAAAATAAGGTACCTTCAATTTCAATAGGGGCATTAGTTGTATGCAAACTATAAAACCCTAAATTGGTCTAAACCTTTGTACCATAAAGGAAGCCAAATACATAATTTGTATGAGAATATATTTTTAGACCTCAAACCCATCAAATTCTAAATAACCTACTTGGAAAATAACACAATACTATGTCTATGAACATCAATAATGCCCATTCTTGACAAAGGCAAAAAATATCCAATGCAATTATGTGTGAGTCTCAAGCTTGCTTAGCATTCAATACAAAATAATTATATCAAAATAGAAGGATTTACAACCTATCAAATGTTTCTTATGCCACCTCATAATTTGTGTAAGGAGGTTAATTGTATTGGGTTTAAATATAGTGCTAAGGTTGAATTTATAAATTTGATAAATGTTTTATGTTTTAATTAAATAAGATGAAATGCGATAATAATATTAATGCCCACATGAAAGGCCAAAAATGGCCTATGCAATGAGAAAAATATAATATAAAGTAAGGAATGGGAAGTGTAAGTGCAAACTCATGAAATCCAAAAGATAACATAAACTAATAACATGGTATATATCCAAGAGAAAATATGTAAAAAAAAATTATATCCTTTGATGCTTCATAAATCTCACCATATATACACCCCTTTTATGAGGATGCTTCATAATCAATCTTGAAAAATAAATTAGATTAATGAAAGAAGCAATTATCCACATGGAAAGCATAGTTTATGGTCAAGGGATGGTGAAGATAAAACATTCATTTGAATGAAATGGCCAAGCATCTATGATGCTTGTAAGCCATTAAGGTATTGAGAGAGTTACATGAGTATCTAAAGAGACAAAAGGACCATATTTGATATCATTTTAAGGAGAGCATCTAAATACAAAATATTAATCGATTTAACACTAAAATATGTAAGTTTTTTTAAAAATATGATTTACTTGAGGAATATGGTTAATTACTCTATGTGGAGGTGGTGTGAACATTCTATGTATTCTATTTGTAATGGAACCCTCAAACTACAATGTAACTAGAGCCTAGTGTAACATGGAGGTTGGATGAGCCCATCATCAAAGAAAAGATATATACTATAGTAGTGTTAAATCCTTGATACCTTATTTATCTCCATTTTAGATTGATTTGGTGCATAAATTAAAAATTATGTAAATAAATTTTGTCTATGTCAATATTTAAAATACATAGCTGAGTATAAGTTGAAGCATGCCAGCTATATTAGATCTCAAATTATGTCAACTACATAGAGGATTTTAATTCTTGATATGGGTACTTGGAGAAATAAACCAAAGATTTGGCCATCCATCTAACCCTATGTATTGCATTCAACACTTGAAAGATCACAACAATGATGAGTGGATTTATACCAAAGACAATGAGAATGATGTCTTGAGGAACTAATGTTTTATTATGGAGATGCTTGCATAATATGCAAGCAAGCACTATTTAAATTGGCTTCCATTAACATTCTTAAAATAAGCACCCAAAATTTTGTCTAAATATAGAAGAATATAAAATAAGTAAAAGAGGTAAACCTTTGTTTAGATATTTTGAAATTAAAGTCAAGATCATTTTTTTTCATGAGTAGTAAGGTAATCATATGCTTTAATTAATATAGAATTGAATTATAGTACCAAACTGAAGCATGGCTCAAGAAAAAAGACCCCTAAATATGCATACAAAGATATCATCTTAAACGTATGACCTTTAAATTAAAAGAAAACTTATTTGACAATATATTTTAAAATGTTTAAAGTTATATCTTTTGTTTTCTCAAAATTTGCTTGAATATATATCACAAAAGGAAACCTTATTTAAATAAAACATTAAAATTATGTAATTTCCAAATAGAAAAATAACAACCATCCTACCATTTATTACTACCTACATTACAGAAAAGTACCATCATCATGATTCATTAATTTGCTTTCAACAACTACCAATTCCACATATAATAGTTGTACTAGATTCCATTGTTGACCATGTTAATTAGAATTTTAATATGGGAAAGCTTACCCAACATGCACTAATGACCAATGTTTTGGCATTAACTTTCAGTCTTCACTATACCAACTCAATGCTGACTGTAACTAATTGATCCTACCAAAGTTACCATCGATGCCACCATTGAGCATGATCACCACTACATGTGATGGTCTTTGAAACAAATTGTGACCATCACCATTATCTCCATTAACCACCAAGATGATGAGACGGTGAATCATGACTATGGAGGTATCACTAACCCTAGGCGTCACCTTATGTCATCTAATGTAGCATCGAGACTATGAGAAAAAATTGGGATATTCGTAGTATTTTGAAATTTGTTCCCTTCCAAATCCAATTCCCACCTTTTTGCCCCTAATAATTCTTTTTTATTATCTAGGAAGGGTGAACAACAACCTATGTATAATCTCCTGACATTTCTTTCTTTAGTCTCTTTCCTCCAATATATAGTCTATTATAAGTCTACCAGAATGGATGATACACCTCTACTCTTATCTTTTTCAAGGTTCATGTTTGGATAGGTTTATAGATGGTACATTTTTATTACTTATATCCTCAAATGTAAGAAACATTTCATGTTCATTATTCAAAATTTTCTTAGGAAAATGATGTTTTGCTTGATGTTTAGGAATCACTAGCCTATTTAGTGTATCTACATCACTATGAGTTGGTTTTTTTCCGAATAGATGTTGCCTATCCTCTTCTCAAACCATATAATCTAGTTTCTCTACACTGAATATATCATGATGATTACTAGATATCTAGCCCCTAGGATTGGTATTACAATTCAGCCATTTTTGTAGTTCTCTATCATAATTATGATCACTAATGAAATGCATAACATCTTATTGAGTGAGATTATCCTATAAATGTTTCTCTATTTCATGAAATGGTGCACTAGGGAAGTTTATTTGACCATCTTAGTCTTTGAACTTGATACAAGTTCTATCATAGAATACTTCCATGACAAAAATTGATATCAAAATCATAATAGTTTATTTTATTTCCTATAAGTGAATAATAATAAGTGATAATAACCCATGCTATAGCTCATTTGACACACACACAGTTTGTTATACAAGCAGGTCATGATTTTAAGTTTACATTGCATAGTTACCTAATAATATTATCTTCTTTACTTAAAATAGATTTCAACAATGTCTTAAGAAATTTCCCCTAAAAAATACTATCCATAAAATGCGTACAACCCTGGTTTGTTAATTATCTTTGGTCAAGTATGCCTAGTTCTTGGAATTCAATTTCATGCCTTGGTTTTTATAAGAGAATAATATTTCAAGGATTCAAAAGGGTTTATCTTAGTTATATATTAATATGGCAATAGGGTCACATATTAATTAAAGGATTAATAAGTTCCATCCATCAAGATTCCCAAATAGAATTCTTATATTCCTTCCTTAGGAATCAAGACTGCTTTTATCTTTAAGGAGGACTACCTACAAAAGATAACTTATAAGTTTGGTTATAACATTTGGCCTACCAATAACATTATCTATCATGCTTCAATTACTAATTAGAGTTATCTCTTCAGGGTTACCAAAGGTAAGTACATGACCTCCTTTAACTTGGTATAACCTATCTAAAAGTAGGACTTTCATGTAACAAATCCTTATAAGTGAGAAGTAGTAGTATTGTCTAAGTTTGCTTCTTAGAGTAGAGAAATATACAATATAAAAGAATGTAGGGAATACCATAATGGCAATGATCATGCTACTCATCCACCTTGGGTTGAATTCCATTTTTAAAAAAAATTATTGATAGAAATAAGTAAAACATGTTACATATATAATGGTTTAATTATATGCAATAAAATCTAGCATTCATGAATCAAAATGTACAATGAACGTATAATCTCGGTATGCTCATGTTAAAACATAGAAGGGCAATGATTGCCCTATTCCTTTTATTTATTTTATATTAATTTCAAGACATAATTTTGAAATTTTTATTTCATAATTGTTGATTCGAAGTTTGGAGGGCTTCAAATCATGCTGATAATGTCCTTATTTATGCATATACAAAATCCCTTGCAAAAATTGGAAACAAAACCCACAAATTTCATTCTCTGATAAAAAATTATTTCTTTTATTGGTAAGTTTGTGAAGATCAATATCCATGTATTCAAAAACTAAATTTAACCTATTGTCTTCATCTTTTATGTCCAACAGTTTTACAATATTTGGGTGGTTTAATTGTTTAATCATTCTATTTCTTCTATTTCTTCCCTCTCATAAAATGGAATATACATCATTACCTTCACAATTACTATTTTATTAGTTTGACAGTTGATACCCTTCCAAATGAATGTTTAATCTCCTACTCCTAGATCTTTAATCCATTTATATTTTTCAATTACTTTAGTGTTTTAACTTTTAAGTAATCACTCACCCATGCTGTTTGTGGTTACCTCTTTGGAAAACTATTAAGCTGTGATTATTGTTTGCTTCATTAGAGTTTTAACTTTTACATGCTCAGACTCAGTATTAGTTTTATCTTGGATGTTTATTGTTCATTGTGTTTGTTTCATTAGTGTCATATATCTTCTATTGTCAAACCAAACTTAGTGTTTTAACTTTAGTGTATTAAGAAATAACATCTTAATACTATTTTCTTCATTAGCATTTTAAATTTTAATTATGAAAATACTTAGATGGTTATAACAAACAAACATCAACTTTTAAATAAATGGGCTCTCAAATCTCTATTTGGTTGAAAGTTGGGAAGCAAATCGATTTCTATTATATTTTTAAGTTGTAGAACTATTAATTTTATATTACAAGTTTAAATTATAAAACTGTTAAGCTATATATGTTTGGATTTGTAAAATTTATTGAATTTATGTTGTTGAAAAAAAAATACAAAAAAGTTAAGTAGCTTTGATATTATCACACTCAAATGCTTTCCTTTCCCTTTCCTCTAGAAATTAGACCCTCAAATTGCTTTGAAATGACTATTTTGTAATGTCATATATACTGCAACTTTATATTCCAAAGACTAATTTATATCTTTAAAAAATAATATATTTAATGAATGGATTAACAATTTTTGGGGTGAGCTTAACCAACACGCACTAATGACGTGCGTGTTGGCATCAACTCATCATTCTTCATCAGTCCTCATCAACTTATAAAAAAAAAAATGATCACCATAACTATATTAATAATCAATAAGGAGGAGGAATGTGGGTGGAATATTTACCCTCACTTATAAGTGCCTCAACATCCATGGATGTACATGCAACATACCTAGATGAGTCTCTGCAACTCTCTTACAACATCACCTTTGTGTGACCTTTTTGAAAATTTTGAATCTTAATCTGATATTTATCATATTGGCTTGTTATATTCATATGACAACACTTTAGAATATGATTTTTGTGTCATAGGTGTTTCTACATTAAAGAATATCCTCTTGCCTATGTAGTCTGTATGGTAAGTTTACTCCACCTCTTATAAAAATAATTGATACGTATTTCACAACTACATTCTTAGAAGTATATATATAAAGTTAATTTTTTAGAATGATAATGATTGAATCTTTTGAAAATCTATAAAAAATTGACTAGGTGATTGATAATCACTCTATTGAAGAATTTGTTGCATAAGATGTAGTAGATCCTATATATAATTTATTTTGTGTGGTTTGTGTGTTTGTTTTCAGTATGACAGTGTTTTTGGAACCCCTCTCCACTTGACATTCCAATCACTTATGGAATTACCTAATCCAACTTAGAGATGTAACAAAAACAAACATTGATCAAGTTTCAATTGAATTGAATGAAATTTTCTATTGCCTACCACTTGCTTGGGATACTCATTTAAATTACATTACCAGGATTTGGTGGAATACTAACAATGCTTTCACTTTAGAGATGTTAAAAGGAAATTAGTCACATCGTTAAATGGAGATGTTGGATATAAATTTTAAATCTAATCTCTTATCAAAATTAATTATTTCATAGCATGAAATATATTTGAATCCCATGATTAAAATTTGGTTTGACAGATACTTTGATAGAACTCATTATGCAACATTCTTGCTAGAAAGATTCTTTCATACATATCACCTTGTGATTAGATTTAAAATTTTAACATTGGATGGTCTTCATGATAATTATTTACAGTTGTGAAATTTTCCAAATTCAAATCCTGAATTAGATCTCGAATACATGTTGGATGAGCTTACATACCAAGAAGCAATGTGGTGAAGAAGTCATTTTACAACACCATCAAAATAATCTGAGGACGATAGAAATCCCTGTGATCATGATGGGTACTACTTAGATAAGTTGTAAATAACTAACATTGGACAGTACTATATAGCTAATTTAATAAAGCTATCTATTATTCAATCTATTTTATTTGTAAAATCTTAGTTAAAGACATTTACTATAGTTAGTGGCTATTAAATTTTGTAAGTGAAATGTTGACTCATCATCCGAAGCCCTGAACATCTTTCCTATATTATGCAGGATGGATATGAGATCTTTTTGTATAATTTTATACATGTAATGAATAAGAATCTTTCATTTAGTTTGATAACTATGTTCTATCATCTCATGGGCCTCCGTAAATTTAGGGGCAAAAAATTGTGGTTTGGTAGGTGGGAAGTATGGTAGTGGTGGTCTAGTCACAACTCGTCATAGATGTATGTAGCTTTTATGGTATTGATGTATTTTTAACCTAAGTTTGTTGTGTTATCTTGCACTTTAGGTTTCAAAGTTATCATACCCTCTTATAATTTGACAATTTCAACCCACCAAATTTGAGTAAATTCATGATCATTTATTGTGTGGTAATACGCCACTTATTTTATTATAGTCTCTTTTTACCTTATCACTTGTTTGAAGAAATCAAAAAACACCTTTTTAATGTTTTCAAAACACATTTTACATCTTAGCAAATGTAGAGAACAATCTTCTAAGCATGACACAAAGGTATACTCATAGTGGGGTCTCTTATGCCCCTAGTTATGAGCAAGAGCATTTTTATGATGGACAAGACAACTCTATGGTGTTTGAAGGTATTCCAACAATCGTAAGATCTGAAGAAGACTATTTGGAGCTTCAAACCATAGAGGATAGAGATGAAGCTTTCTTAAGGTCACTTGAATCAGGTGTTAGATTCCCATCATATTTTCCTATAAAACAATTAGACACATTGGTTAGGGTAGAAGAATAACAACAAGAAAAACACCTTCCTCATATTGCAAAATCTAACATTGCTTTTTTTAGCAAAGGAAAGGAAGCACTCATAGAGTTAACACCCAATGATCAAGTTCTTGCTACCAAGATCATGAAAATAAGTCAATGATACACATACCAGCTTATTATGGACTTAATTGACTCTTTGGTGGCCACTTCAATATACAAAAATGCTTCCAAATAACAAGAAAATGTAGTAGAAAAAATGTCACATACTCTAGTTGAGAACACATCTACGATAGATCATGGTATCTCAGTTAAACAAAACAAGCCTCAAGAGGTTTTAAAATATGCTTTGTCAGACATGGATCATATATTTTTCAATCACCAAGAGAGTTTTGTTCCCTCACAAAGCCAAGGGATGAATAACATAGTATGTATTGAGGAAATTGTTCAAAACACTTTGGTAAGTTCCTCTCAACCAATGCATACTTTGGTGAATCTACCACAGACTCCCCAAACTCAATACAACACTTACAATTCATGATGGCATATTTTAGGGAATGTTTATCAACCCAAGAATCAATGGCTCACCTACTCGAATAAAGGAGTAAAGCAAAACAATGTTATAGATCATAGGGTTTATATCCCTAAAAAATAAACTCAACATGGGCACATACCACCCCAACAGAACTATATTCTACCTACAAATGCATGAAATATGCAAGAGTGAAATTCAATGAAAGAAATTATGTCAAGATTGGAGATGGGAAAATGAGTCAAGAAGTTCAAGTTGGATGAGATATGTCCATATCTGTTCGACTTGAATATTATCCAAGTCCCATTTCCACCATATTTTGAGGCACCCAGATTTGAAAAATATAAAGGGAAGGGTGACCCTCCTGAACATATCTAGGCATTTTTCATATTGTGCCAAGATTTAGCATAGAACATCATCTAATTTCTTCACTTGTTTCCATGAAGTTTAGCAAGACAAGCATGAGAATGACTCCTCAAGTTACCCAAGGGATCGGTGGTAGATTGGAATGATTTATCTAAAAAAGAATTCAACTATTTATCTTACAATATTGAACATGAATTGACTATGGTCAAATTATGCAAAGCCAAACAATGAGATGGAGAATGCTTCACAACATATCTACGGTACTGGAGAGCATTAACTAGATGATTTAAACATAATTTGCCAAACAAATAGTCGGTCAAAATATTTGAACATAACCTACACCCTAAGGTGGTGCATAATCTATGACTCACTTGTGCAAATATATTTGAGGAAATTATAGACAAGGGTGTGCAGATTGAGAAGGTGCTTATCACCAAAGGCCTTACCAAGATTTACTCTTAGGATCAAACGTCTAATCAGATCTAATCACCTATTCAAGCTATCACAATAGAGAAACCTAAGGGTTTTAACAAGAACAACAACATGGTAGGGAATGGAGTAACTGAATATAGACATGTACAAATAATATAGGCTCTCCAAGCTCTAAATGTGTAATTAACTCCACCTAATCCAACAACTAATTTACAAAGAGTCCCTCCACAAAGGGAATTTAATAAATATAGAGTCTTTAGTAGACTAGAAGAGCTTGTTGAGGCCGTGTTCCAAAATCTCACAGTAGTTAATTTGATTGTGTGGCCTATACCAAGGCCATTTCTTGAAGATCAACCTAAAACCGATTGGTATTAGGTAGATGAGTTTTGTAACTTCCATCATGTTATTGGTCATGGTGCTTATTGATGTGTTCAATTGTGACATCTCATCAAGGATTTGATTGAAAGTGGCAAAGTTGAAATCAAACTTGCCTCATAAAACACTAATTAGGATATGGGCATTTACAAAGATTCATTTTCTAGACACAATCAATAACCGATAAGAAACAATCAAAACCAAGGACAAAATCAGTGGCAATAAGCCTGGGGCCAAAATTCTAATCAACATGATCATAATCAAGATCATAATACCCATGTTAATAACCTATGTTACAATAAAATTCCTTATGATTATAATAACACTATGGGGCATATTTTTTCAAACCACGTTCCCATCATCATTGTCAAATTTCATGAACCATCATGTGCTTATCGAAGTACTAGACCCTTCATTATAGGGTCAACACCCTCCCCTTCATTTAATGCTGCATCGACTACAAGTAATTATATTATTCCTTGATTTTTGTAGGTTATTATTTTTGGACTCCCTTCTTCTAAATTTAATGGTTCCTTATCAACTCAAAATTGTGCCAACACAACTAGATGCCTACGAGTCACCATCCAAGGCCCCTTGCCTTCATATTTTAATTATAATGGTCCCTTGCCACCTCTAGATCATGCAGTTGTAACTACATGCTCATGTGTCACCCTTCAGGGCCCTTTGGCCTCTTTCAACATTGAACCCAATGTGAACATTATGCCTTCGGATCCAAAGTCAAACACTATACCAACCAAGATCTGACATCTCTAATAGGTACAAATGAGTAGCCTTTCTGATTTTGAATAATGTGACAATGTGGCATTGACTTGGGTTCTCCTAGTATATGATAACTATGATAGGTTTGGGGAAATACTTTGAATAGATATAAATCATGTGGCAATCTCCCACTAGATCGGGGTTTCTTGGGCTTTGAAATCTATAACAAGTTTAGACAAATGGCTTTGATGACCTCAAATAAGACATTGATTTCCCATTGGATGGTTCTCTCCTAGCCTCTGACATTTTTGACAAGTCTAGGAGACTAGTCTTTCTAACTTAGATTGATAATGATTTTATTTGATTAGAATAGAATGGAAAGTGATGTCCCAGTACTCATGAAATGTGGCATGCATGCAACCATGTACCTTCAAATTTTGTGTTCTAGTCTCCATTATCTGACATGTGTAATTATTGTATTGTTTTTTAATTAATTGTCACTTTCTAAACATGGCTTCATACTCCATATCTTTATTCTAAAGAGGATGATGTGTCACCTAAGAACATGGGCCACACTTTAATTAATCATGGTTAACTACTTGTACTTTATTCTAAGTATTGTGAGTCATAGTAAACAACCATTTCATCTTTGCATTATATGACATGGTGCCTTACAATTCAGATAGGTTCCCCTGAGCTCTGATGGTTTGGGTGACTTATTTTTATGACTAGGAATGATGCATGGATCTCTCATTGAGCTTGACCATTCTAGTTTCCCATACCTTTGATACATCTTGGCCATTGCCATTTATAACATTGAATGATGAAGCCAATGCCTATTACGGTAGGCTCTCTTGGGCTATGACATATATAGTTGGTGGACAGAGTCACCTTTTTGGCTTGAAATGATGTGGTGATCTATGATTGGCATGGATTTAATAGGCTATTGACATCTATGACTAGTATGCAGAGTTGCCTTTCCAATTCTAAATGATGGGGTAAGTTTCGATTGCATCGAGCTATCTTGACCTATAACATCCATGATAGGTTTGGGGAAATGGCCTCTTTGACTCTAAATAACATGACACACCACCTTTGGGTCACGCTCTCTTAGGGTCTGACATTCATGATGGCCAATGGGAGACTGACCTTTCTTATTTTGAATGATGTGGTTAGTTCCTATTCAGCTAGGCTTTGCCATATTCACAAGATGATGAGCTAATAATAAAAAAAAAGAAAACCTTTCATGACAGCTTATCTATTAGCCACAAAACATTCTATTTTTCCACATAGCATAATGACTTTCTTGCTCCAGGAAAAAAAAAATGCATCCACAAACATTTTCTCATGAAAATCGATCTAGAATGTTGCTGACATGATATGCTAAAAACATATAAATAGTACTTGTTTTTTTTTTTTTTTTTTTTTTTTAAATTTTAAAAAGTCTATTATTGATTATGCATAATCAACGTCATGTTTATTTAGAAGTTTCTAGTAGATGTTGTGGCATAATAGGCACAACATGCATACTATATACTTTTTGTACAAGCATAATAACTATTTTGAGTCTTTTTTACTGATTTGCTTTCCATAATTTAGCAATTGTTAATGACTTGTTCAAAATTTGATTAGTGCACTTTATTCATTGTTGCAAAGTTTACATTTTTTTATCATTTATATTTTTTTGTTATAGGTCTGTCTTGTTTATAGCTATTTATCTTTTTACTATTGCAATGTTTAAATTTATAATTGCAATTTTTTAAAAAAAAACACATTATGTTTCTAAGGCATACAAACCCTAATTTTTGTAATAGTTAAAACATGTTCACCCTCTCCCCCCACCTATTTTTTTCATTATATGGATCCATACACAAAATAAATAAATACAGTGACCGTCTGGATTTCCTTATTATCATTGGTGACCGTTAATGGACCTTATTTAGGTTTTTAAGGCTTGTGCACACATTTTTTGCATTAATATAATTTGATAACTCACTTGGTCCAAATTTAAAAAATGACTAGATGCTGGTATTTTATCTTTTATATTTCCAAATACAAAATTAAATTCACAGTCCATTGTTATGCATTGCTAGATAGATATAGCAATGGTGATATGAAGTTTTTCAAAACTATCCAATTAGGTCCAGTTTCCCATTCTGCTAACAACAAGCACATGGTGATCATGTGGAAACATCCCCTAGATTTTTTTTCTAACTACCTCATGCTTTCTGACACGTGTCACCCCTCTATATTTTTTTAAATTGGAAATTGCCATTTAAGCATTGATCTGTATTCTATGGCTTTAAACTTTACAAGATAATGTACCACCCAAGGTACTAGAGGCATATTCTGATCCATGTTGGTTAACTAGTGGCACTTCATTCTCAACTTCTCAGGCCACAAATGATGACTAATTTATTTTTGCATTATATAACACCATAGTTTCCCATTGGGATTCTAATATATCCAGAGATATTACTTTTTTGACTCTAGATGGTCTTGTAATCTTCCATCTAATTGGGCTTTTTCAGGTGCTCATATCTCTAATAGGTCCAGGAGACTATTCTCTAACATTGAATGATGTGATGAGTCCCCACTGGGTGGCACTCTCCCACACTAAAACATATTTAACAACTCCCAAGGACTCATTTTCCTAATTCTAGATAATGCCCTGATCTTTGATTGGGCCTAGCTCTACCAGGGTCTAACTTCTGTGTCAGTTCTGAGAGACTAGCCTCTTTGACTCAGGGTAACATAGAAAATTTGTTTAAATTCAATTCATGCCATGAAAACCCTTTGTCAGAGCATTAAGCGTTAATAAATGAGTATTAAGTAAGTTCATTACTTTGAAATCTACCAAATCAAATTTAAAAATGTCATTTCATATGCCATAAATGTCATTGCACATGTTGTAATACATTAAATTAATAGAAAGATAAGATCACTAATGCTTTGAAAAATATTATAATTGACTAATAGATGGATATTATCATTGATAATCATAGTTATGCTTCACTAATGGCATTAGATAGTTATATTAGCAATCAATTTCATTTTTTCTATTTCTTTGCCTTCACTGCCTCCATATTTTGGCTATGATTCATTTGTGTCTATCTATTCCCTTCATAGCATTGTTTTCCATAATGTGAATTTGAACTCCTTGTTCTTATCCTCTGGTTCCACTCAAATTTTAATAGAGCCAAGTGTGCAAGAAGTTTTGGCTCACCTTTATTTCTATGCTCCTGCCAAAAATCACAAATGGATTTTGTTGGCAGAGTCTCACCTTGTTGTCTGTACAACATCTTCTAGATTCCTTCTGATCAAGTTTTCAATGCTATCATTTCTATCATTTGTGAAGAATTTCTCTCTGCCACTAACATGATCAAAGTTAGTTGTAATGCTACTTCTGTGTTTGCTACCAACATAGTGTTCCTTCCCTTTGACAAGGAAAAGGTAAAATCCTTGGTCAAATTCTTTGTTAATCTAGTCTTCAAGGTTGGTTTGGATGAAGTTATAGTGGCCCTAGATGATGATCAGGGAGATGCTCTATCATTCTGTGGTAGAGATAAGTTTGAGTTTATGCCGATGGATGCGTTCAGGAATATAGAGAGGAAATTATCTTTTCTCCATGATTATATTCAATCCCTAGTTTTTAAGATGAAATCTGATAGGTTGTCAGGTTCTTTGTTTCCCCCTCCCCCTATAAACAATGCTTTGTTGCTTCTGCCTGCTATGGAATGCATGCATGATATTCACCAATCGAGGCCAAAGAATTGAATCGCTCATATTCTGTGCTAGGAATGTGTTCCATGGCATTTCCCATTTTCCTCCATGGCTGGTTAGATAAGCTCCAATAATAGTTACAGTGACTCTGAGTGAACATTTGATTGTAGACAAATGCAAGTCTAAGTAGTTGAATACTCTCTTTGCCTCAAAGGTTCCTGGTTCTAATGTGGAGATTGCTAATTCAGCCTGTTGCAAACATCCTTTGCTAGCTAGTGATTATTCTAGGCATGTCTCTACTTTCAAGTTTATCAAAATCGTACCAATTGACTAGATTTGTGAATGTACCCTTTTTTTATATGATAATGATTTTTCTTTTTTTTGTCCTCTGTTAATACATTCTAAGTTTTTTTGTGATTTGCCCTATGATATGGTAAAGAAATGAAAATCTTTTGGTTGATATTTTCTCTTGGTATATTGTTATTTTTGAAAGAATCGCACGACGACTCAAATTTTATGACGTGCTTAATATGTATGCATCGTTTTTATTTTTTATTTTTTAATTATAATTATAATGG
Organism: Torreya grandis; assembly: GCA_037957365.1. Lineage (NCBI taxonomy): Eukaryota > Viridiplantae > Streptophyta > Pinopsida > Cupressales > Taxaceae > Torreya > Torreya grandis. Next base: position 636,736 of record JARHVA010002984.1, on the reverse strand, counting down.
TTGATGTTTTTAATTTATGACTACTGTACTAAATGAATGCATATAATATTGTGATGATAAAATATTATATTTTTATATAATTTTATATATATATATATATATATATATATATATATATATATATATATATAAGAATATAATATTTATAAATGATAATTTAAATAGTAAGAAAATAAATTATTCTTTATTCTAATAAGTTTAAATTTCAATAACATTTTAATATATAATATATTTTTTTATCGAATACTCCACTAAACATTCATATATATATATAACCATTACACCACGTAGAAAGCCCCCGTACTGTGATAAACAATTCAAAAATTACAAATTAATAAAACATTTTCATTTTCATGGAGAAATACAATCTTACCAGAATAAGCATTCTTGTTAAATACAATGTACCCTTTTGACATTCTGCATTTGCACTCCAAATTTCATCCGCTTATCAATCTATTTAAACACTTGTGGAGTAGGTACCTACCTTTGAAACCAGGAACAGGAGAAAGATTATTAAATGGGATTATATGAATATAGAAGAGTGAGTAATATGTAGACTTTAAGGACGTGCGCGCATTGCAAAACTCTGAAAGGACACGAAACTTGCCTAGAAATTGACAGACAATTTGCTATCTGAATGTCATTAGACACTAAGAAAACACCGAATCTCAACAAACCTCATCATGATATGTGATTGCATTAAACACTATGCAAACAATAGACCTTCATATGTATATTGTATATTTCAATATTGATTACTTGATATTGTTAAGTGTTCAATGGAATATAAAAATAAATTATATAAATTTCTTTTTTATCTGTATTAATGAATAATTGAATTTAAATTAAAATCTTAAATATATATTAAATTTTTTATTGACGTGGTAATCAATAAAATATTGATTAAAAATGAAAAAAGAAAAGATCATAAAATATGTTTAAGATTTTTAGAGCACTCAGGATGGTAGAGATAGTGCTTAAGGCCCCTAAAAACATAGAGAAAATGTTTAAGTGGTGGAGTGGAAGGGTGGAAGAAAAAGCAGAGACGTGACAACCACAACCTAAAATACTTAAAATTATAGATAGAAAGTTTGAGAGGTAGAGAAGAGGGGTGTAAAAAATAGTGGAGAAATAACACCCACCCATAAATTTTGTCACTAATGTTTAATTTGGACCATTAAATAAAAAATTTGTATAAACATTCTAAAATCATGCAATTTAATGATTAATAAATGTTTATAGGAAATTTTGAGGTGTGTACAAATTCATACTAGAAAATCTCATATATTTCTCCTTAAATGTGCTCATGAACAATTTTTTGTACAAAACTTCCTTTTCTTCTTACTTTCTTTGCAAAATTTTGAATTCATTCATTGAGCCATCTTTCCATGTTTTTTCTCTCTCAATAGCCATGACATTTATTTGAAAATAAAATATAATTTTATATTTTTTCACATTTAATAAAATTTATATTTTAATAAATAATATGATATTAACTATAATCTTTTTAAATCAAATATTGTAATATTTACTAGTATAGATATCTTAAATACATCTATCTAAAATACATCGAGAGATATCAATCTTGAGGTGCTTATCTTGTGATGTAAATTAGATAGGTGCCTCGAGATTGATATCTATCGACGTGTTTTAGATAGATGTATTTAAGATATTTATGTTAGTAGCACTCGCAGGTGTGACATGCACATTTAACAATAAATACCAATTAATGCATCATTTCATGTTCATCCAAATAAGAAATATATATCACATTCAATGATAATTACATAAAATAATCTCGTATACATCAAAATTTGAAAATAAATATAATATATGTGATATTAAATATGTAACATTATTTTAATTCTAAGGACTTGAGTCTCATTGCCTTAGCTTTTCATTTGGAAAGTTGTTTTTATGTTTTCAACTTCTCATATTTATTGTATGTAAATGAATACCAAATTTTAAATCCTATCAGAGATTTTACATGCGAAATGACCACAAATGTTAACTATAATTTTTCTGGATGCCCTATATCAATTATTGCTTTAGAAAAAATCAATCCTTGTAATTTATGTATGAATAATCTGAAACCAATATTAAAAATAGTTGTCAATACTTATTATTTTGATAAAATAATTTATAAAAATATTTTAAAAATTAATTTATAAGATAATTTATAAAGATATTTTGTAAATTATCTTATCAACTGATTTGAGGACCATCCATACACAAATCATAAATCATAAGTCATAAGGATTGACTGTTTCTAAAACAATAATTAATATAAAGCATACATAAAGACCATGGTTCATAGTTTCCGAGATTCTTTTGCGGAGATACTTTCTTACACTGTGCTCCGCATATCTCTCTCCCTCTTCCCACTTCTCTCTTACTCCCTCACTCCGCTTTTCTTTAGAAACTCTGCAGGTAAACAATAGCATTCGCTTATTTCATATGTAATATAAAAAATTAAAAAACTTCAAAATAAAAAAAATTGGAAGATTGTAAATATTTATTTCTGGATATGATTGTGAGAATATTTTTAGATCAACATTTGGAAAACACATTTCATGATCCATCGCGATCTAAAAATATTCACAAAATTCATTATAATCTCCATAAAACTGTGGTAATACTGATATGAAATTTAATTTAAGGATTTTTTTTTCATAAACAATTTCTAGAATATGAAACACATTTAAAAAAAGAAGTGATTCAAAAATACCTGACATCAGGTTTGGTTATCGAGTTCCGAGCCAACTGAAAAACACATGCCAACAGCCACGCCTGTGGCTGCAAAGAGTGGATATATCTGCATACCATACATACATACCCATAAGCTTAAAATATGTAATTAGTTAATTAATTTGAGAGATGATATTAACCAGGCAAGGGACAAACCTCTGGTTTTATCCAGCGCCTCATTGCTCTAGATTAAATAACACGCCACAGATCGGATTAAAAGAAATTAAATGAAATGAATGGGATGATTTAATGCTTTTCTCCACAGTTCCAGATTAGGGCTTACTAGCTGCGCAAACAATTCCTGTGCAGGACCCAACAGGATAAAAATGGTCAGAAGCATGAATAATATTTTATTTGTCTTGCCTACGATAGCTATTTTGTAGGCCAATTATTTTGTTATAAATAGAGTTTCCAGCAGAGATTACCTGGACAATCATCCCTTAAAATATAATTACAGCGGCTAAACCCTGCCATCAAGTCTGCTGCAGCCGGAGCTGGGGATGCAAGTAAAGGTCCTTCAATTCAACAGCACCGTGCAAGTAGTATTGCAGGGCACCAACCTTATGAACAATGACAGCTATCCTATTCAGATTCACAGTTAATTTTTTTTTGGTTGTAGTTCAAGGGTTTGTTAACTATAATTTATAAATAGAGTCCATAAGTTTTACGGTTATTTTTTTTAATTTTATCGATCTGTTTGATCATTAATAATAAAAGTGAATCACTCATATCATTACATTTCTTCACTGTCATTAAGTTACACCTCTCTACATAATAAAATAATATTTAATATTTATTAATTATTTTTATTCATTTTATATCAACATATATTTTTAAAAAAAAATACTTTCTAGCCTATCTTTTGATCATTTAATATTAAGTTTTTTTTAATTTACTTTCCTACCATATTCTGTTTATATTTGTAGGTAAACGTACAAATAATATTATTTTAAAGTATGAAAAGAGAATACATTAGTAAAGTATAATAAAAAAGAATTCATTTATTTATTTTTATTCTGGAATCTAGATAGAAATGAAATTGGTAGGTTTAATAAAAATGAAATTTCAATTTTAAAAATAATACCATTTTATAGATGTGAAAAATATTGTACAATAAAAATAAAATTATATATAAATCGTTCTTTTTCTAATTTTAAATGGTATTAGAAAGAAAAGAAGTTTGTGAATAATTTTAAAAGTTTTTTTTTCCTCTTTTCACTAAATAAGTATTAAAATTATTCCATTAACTTTTGAAGTACTGATATTTTTATATATAATAATTTTTCTAATATAAAAAACTATTAATATTTATAGATAAATTTGCTTATAATATTTTAATCAAGAAATATTATATTTTTATATAGATATTTTTTTAATATATATTTAATGTTTAGAACATAATATTTATAAATAATAATTTAAATGATAAAGTGGGTAGACTCTATTCTTTTTAAAAAATATTTTTGAAGATAATAAATAGGATCATTAAATTATATAGGATGTCAATATCTACATATATTTCTAAAATAAATATATGAATAAATATATATTTAAATTAATAAACTCTTTTCCTTAAATAATCAGAAGCACTTATACAATCAAAATTACCTAAAATATATATTAACCTTAATTATTTAACTTTCCATATCAAAAATCTTTAAAAAATTATATTCTTTTTTATTTTTAAAAAATTTATAATTTCAATAAATAATTTAATTTATAAAATATTTTTTTATAAATTTTAATTATAAACTTACATCCATCTAACCCGAATTGAATTACTCCTTTAAAAATATACCCACTTAACTATTACCAACCTTAACATATCAGAACTGATATAAACTAAATTACTCCATTAAAAATATATCTGCTTAACCATTACCCCCAACATCCAAAGAGACCTTAAAAAATCAAATCTTGGTAATGCAATATACAAGAACTATAGATTCATTGGTATAAAACATTCACAGTTTATAAGATATAAAAATCTATCAAACATGGGGTATATAGATACGGGAGTCTAGAAATCTTATGAAACTGTGGCTTGGCGGTGCCTTTAAACCAAAAGTAAAGTAGTCCAAAAAACTTTACATCTGTTGGAATTTAGTGAGCAGCTCCATTTGCAGTGTTTTCACACACCCAATTGTCTCTTCAATCACCTCCACTGCATCCATCCATTCTTTTCCACCAATCATCTCTCTCAACCTCTTCAAACTTTCTCTTACCCTGCTCTCATTCCTTGGAGAATCTGATGTGCTACACAACTGCTCCTCTAAATTTAGCAGAGCATCAACTTTCCCTCTATCTTCTCCGCCATGATCCGATTCAGATGATGATCGCCATCAAAATTCTTTCAACAAAGGAATTGACACAGACCTTGATGACACCGCATTGTGCAATGCATCCACACCCATTAACTCTATATTATCTGCTGCTGCGCACTCAGCTGGCGGTGGAATACATAAAACATTTTCATTTTCATGGAGAAATACAATCTTACCAGAATAAGCATTCTTGTTAAATACAATGTACTGTTTTGACATTTTGCATTTGCACTCCGAATATCATACGCTCTTCAATCTATTTAAACCCTTGGTGGAGTAGGTACCTACCTCTGAAATCAGCCACAGGAGAAAGATTATTAAATGGGATTATATGAGTATAGAAAAGTGAGTAATATGTGGGCTTTAAGAACGTGCGTGCATTGCATTGCAAAACTCTGAAAGAGCACGAAACTTGCCTAGAAATTGATAGACAATTTTGTATCTGAATATCATTAGAAATAAGAAAACAACAAACCTCAATAAATTATTTTGATATTTGAATGCATTAAGCACTATGAAAATAATAAACCTTTAAAAAACAACAAATCTCAACAAAATTATTTTGATATTTGAATGCATAAAACACTATGAAAATAATAGACTTTAATAAAACAACAAACCTCAATAAAATTATCTTGATATTTGAATGCATCAAGCACTATGAAAATAATAGACCTTAACAAAACAACAAACCTCAATAAAATTATCTTGATATTTGAATGCATTAAGCACTATGAAAATAATAGATTTTAATATTTGGAGTAGTTTCAATAGTTTATATATTGTTTGTGTTTAATATAAATTTGTATTTTTTAATATTAAATGTTTTAATTTTTATTTATTTTTTAAAATATGAAATATATTTATATTTTAATTTAATAGAAAAATACAAATAATTCACAAAAAAATATAGGTGATATGAAAGCACACCACACAGTTACATTAAGCAAAGTTTATAAGTCATAAACAAAAATATCACTAATAACTAGACAAAGTCTAGGAACAAGTCACATAATAAAGAAAACTTTAAGGGTAAGTGCATAAAGCTGGGGGACAAAAAGTGGCCTACCCATAGATATTATTTTTCTGAAATTTCAGAAATTTGAGCTTTTATAGATAATTTAAGATATCTACACTCCAAATTTGAACATGGTGTAAAAAAATGAAATGTAACATTTCGAGTCTAGTTTCCAAAACACTAATTTTTTAAAAAAAAATGGTTAAGTATAACTAGTCAAACATCTAAAATTTGAAGAGGAACTTCATTTTTTTTCAAAAAACATAATAGAAAGATAGTCGTGATGCACCCCATTTTTTGAGCAGTGTTTAATATTATTTGAAACTTTTGGAAAAAAAATAGATAAAAGCTTGTAGCACGTTACCTATATTTTTTTGTATTTTTTCAAAGAATACTCTTTTTCTTTATGAATTTTGCAAGTAAATAGATCCTAAAAACTAATAAAGAAATGAATAGTCATCGCTGAGTCAGGCCTAACTACTTAAAAAAAATAATCAAATTTTTAAATGTGTGTATAATTAAGCATACTACGTCACAATAATTTATTTTTCACTTGGATCAACGAAACACAAATTACATGAACATGTATAGGTATGCATGTTTGTAGCATTTAGTGGCTTAAAAAAGGCATAGTAAGAAATAAATAGAGTTTGAAACCTTAAATTAGTCCAAAAAATAGAAGAATCATATTTTTGGAAAGAGGAGAGTGTGCTCCTTGTGATGGTATCAAGTTTTTGAATTTTCACATTGAATTTATTAGTGTATTTGGCAATCAAAGTTGAAATTTGTTGTTTATTTTCATACCTTTTAATATTTGGCTATACACTGAAAGTCTAAGCCTTTGGCTCAGGAATCCAAGCCATTCCCAAGCTAAAATATGAAAGAATTGAATTTGAATTCAAATATTGTGATTGCGTTAATAACGCGATTGCATTAATAACACGGTTAATAACGTGATCATGTTAAAAATGTGATCACGTTATATATTCTAAACATCTTAAACTTGAATAAGAGCCATTATGCCTACTAGCCTTAAGATTGTTGTCTAATATGACCTATGCTATCAAATCCGTAATGGACATTATATTGAAGGAATTCCTTGCATGGGGACCAATAACTCTTAATTGTAAAAAATATACTGAAGAAAATACTTGATTGGTTAAATATTATGTGTAACTAGGGAAAAATATTCACAATGGACAAATTAGATGAACACAATTCATTGCATGGGGTGAAAAATGCCTCAATTGATATTCTAGGTAGAATAAATTAATTACATAGGACTTAGTTGTAAAAAATATCAATTGATTAAACATGGTGTAATTAAAGCCCCAAATGACATTAGATGGATGTAATTCCTTGATTGAGAATTGAGTGGTCCTAATTGCATATAGTATTAAACCTAAGTACTCAATTGGTTCAATATGGTGTGTAATCAGGGCTAATGGAACCTAACTGGAAAATTATATGGAAAAAATTACTTTCATGGGGCTCAGTTGGCCCCAATTATGTATATAAGATAAAAATAAATGCTTGATTAGCTAAATATAGTTTACAATCGGGACCACCAAAGTTGTAACTGACATTAGATGTATTTAGTTACTTGCGTGAGCCTTGGTTGGTCATAATTACATATTCGATTAAACTAAATACTTGGTTGATTTAATATGTTATGTATTAAGGATCAACAGAGCCCCTTTTTGATAGTAGAGGGATGAAATTTACTACACAAGGCTTGTTTGGACTAAATTTCATATATCATATTGAACCATTATAATTTTTTAGTTGAATTTGGTGCAAAATCAGAATCCTAACTGTTATTAAAGATGGATATATAATTCCTAACAAAGGGTTCAATTGGTCATGATTTCATATTAGCTTCATAATAACACTCAATTATTTGAATAAGGTGTGCAATTAGGGCCCTAATTAAAATTATGTTGACACAATTCTTTGGGCAAGTCTTGATTGGTGCCAATTATATATCATCTAGAACTGAATTCTCAATTAGTTCAATATGGTATGCAATTAGGGATAAGTAAGCCCCAATTTCCATTATATATGAATGTAATTTCTTTTAAACATCTTCTTTGGACTGAATTGCATATAAAATTGAAAAAATAATATTTTTTTTAATATGGTGAGCACTTGGATCCCCAATTGATATCATATGGATAAAATTCCTTATATTTAGGCTTAGTAGGCCCTTGGGATCATTTTACCCCTAATCAAAATCCTTTATATATAGTAAGAACTAGGTTCATATGGATGAACTTGGTTAAAATTACATCAGTCATTACCATAATTAACTTCATGGGCTCAATTTGTGATGATGTGGGGGATAATTGATCCCAAATTTACATTATATACTCATAGATCTACATTCAAGGAGATCAAATTTTCCCCAATCACCATCACAATTGTACCTTATATACCATAAGACCTAATCCTTAAAACTTTCTTAATCCTTAAAATATAAACCAAAAATATAAACTCTTTAAACCTCTAACCAATCATTTTAACCCAAATTAACATCATTTAGACTAAGAATTATGTTCACATGGCTTAGTTTGGCCTAAATCACATGAATGATTGACCCATTTGACCAATTGACTCAATTTACATGTGTGACTTGACATCGATGGTATAATGAAAACCCAAAAACACATTTTATAGTTGCAAATGGGTCTAAGTGATTTAAATTATCCTAAATTATCTTTGTGATCGACCCTGTGTACCCTAAACCATGTGTGTACATTAAAACCTAGAAGGGTTGTAAACCTTAAACCCTAAACAATATACCCTAAATTGTCAACCATTTACTTTCCAGGTATTTACAAATTCAATTTATTCCCAATTAACATGCTTTATAGTAAGAATTCAATTTAAACACATGGCATATCTAGTGATTAGACATTAATATATAGCTGCTTAAACCTAAAACCTATGCACTAATCCCTAATGATCCCTAAAACATATAAATTATAAGCCCTATGCCCTAATGCCCACTACATGCCATAAACATACATGCCTTATGATATAACTAATTTTATCATGAGATGTCATAATTTATGCACTTTTTAAACCTATGGCTAAAGCCTTTGGAGTACCAATCTAGCTCTATGCATATGTTCAATAAATTGGGGCTATTTTGAACCCCTTAAACCTATTAACCCAAGAGGAGGATAGGTAGTTGATTTTTTTAATTGAGGAGGCACTTTAGGGCAATTTGAGGGTCTTCAATAGCAAGATATGATTTGGGGAAAAATCAAAAGATTGATATTCTATCATGAATTGATCCAATTAGTTAATTTGTATAATTCCCTACATGATTTGGGCAAAATTTGAGCCCTAAACCAAATTTATGGCTCAATCGATTGTATAACATGTACATGTCATAATTGACCCTAATTTTATTAGAAATGCAAACATAAAGGTAATCATGTCATAAATATGTGTTAGAAGTAGCTCAAATGTTCTTTAATTACTTTAGTGATTGGACCCTATATCTGATATCTTAAACCCTAAGTTGCCCTGTACCATTTAACTGTAACTCTAAATCCTATACCATTTACATTAAACACTAAGCCATAGGCCCTAAACCCAAACCCTTTAAATTATAGACCCTAAACCCTAAACCAATAAATTTAGCCCTAATTAACATATATATATATATATATATATATATATATATATATATATATATGTGTGTGTGTGTATATATGTATATATATGTATATATGTATATATATATATGTATATATGTATATATATATATGTATATATATATATATATATATATATATATATATATATATATATATATATATATATATATATATATATATATATAGTAAGAATTAGGTTCAAAGGGATGAAATTGGTTAAAATTGCATCACTCATTACCACAATTAACTTAATAGGCTTAATCTATGATGATTTGGGGGATAATCGATCCCAAATTCATAATCTCTAATCATAGATATAGCTTCAAGGCTCCCAAATTTTCCCTAATTACCTACATGATTGTATAAATGTACCCTAAAACCTATACCCTAAGCCCTAATCCTTAAAACTTTCTTAATCCCTAAACTTTAAACTATAAAAATAAACTCTTGAAACCTTAAACCAATCATTTTAGCTCAAATTAACATCATTTATAGAATAAGAATTAAGTTCAAAGGGCTCATTTTGGCCTAAATCACATGACTGATTGCCCCATTTGACTAATTCACTCAATTTGCTTGTACGACATCCAGGGTATAATGGTAACCCAAAAACACATTTTATTATTAACAACTTATTATTATTTTTTAGGGATTTGACATGTCTAGAGCTTCCTTCTCCAAGTATTAGGAAAGGTCCCCATAGCTATGCACCTTCATTTTGGACCTTAATTGTAATCACTAATTATTAAAACATAAATTGTAATCCCTAATCCCTAATCCATAATCCATAAACTTGATGCACTAATTTACCTTAATCCTCAATCCCTAATCCCTTATCTACATTAAGTATAACATGATTGTGTTATTTAATAATGCGATCAAGTTATTGTTAACATAGGCAACACTCACTCCTCATTGTCAATTACCAACCCCATAGCTTATATCAAAAATAACATGATCTTGTTATTCTCAATATCAGCTTCCCATTAGGTTGGGTGTGTTAGGACCTTGTTGAAATTATAAAATGATCATGTTATTTAGTAATGCAATCATGTTATTGTTGATATCAACTTCCCAATGGGTTGGGTGTGTTAGGACCTTGTGGAAAGCATAACATGATCATGTTATTTAGTAGCATGATTGCACTATATAACATGATCACATTATTATTATTTTAGTGATAAGCTCACTTATCAATGATTATTTTTAGCCCAAATCAAGACTTATATCAATATAAACATTCTACAAGATATGCATACTTGTGTACTTGACCCCACCTTTGAATATTTATCAATTATCCCTTCTAATGGGTTCCAAATCACATTCGAAGAGGAAGAGAAAGTTGTTAAAGAACAAAACACTATAGGAATTAGAATATTTTAAAGAGAAACACAAGCTACTAATGCAAAAATTTTGTGGTAAATAAGGTACAAACCCTAATCTTGATGAACCAAATACTATAGATAATGAGCCAATTGATGATAATGAACTAATAAATGATGAAATTGACTATAACCAATTGAATAATGTTGATATTGACCATAATGAAATGATTAATAGTGAAATTAACCATAATGAAATGAATAATAATCAAAAAGAAAATAATGAATTAGTTAATGTTGAAAGTTCACATTCAAAGTTCCAAGTTTTTGATTTTTTTGATGATGAGTCTATGCATGATGCTGCACCCCCCATAAATGAATAAAATTTGATGAAAACAAATAATGAAGTAATTAACCATAAAAAAAATTCATGGAAAAATATAATGAAGAAATTAATAGTGAAGAATTTAATGTCATCCCACCTCTAAACAATGAAAGTAATAACAATTTTGAAACACCCTCTCAAAAAGTTCCACCATTACCAAGACCTCCAATAACTATGCATAGAAAAGACAAGTACTTAAATGAAGTCAATGAAAATACGTTAAAAGTAATGCATAACAAAATGTTTAATTTCCATTCAGGAAGACTGGCTCAACAAATTTGGGATGCTTTGTTTCATAATTTGGAGTATGATAGTCAAAGATGTCAATTATTTGTTTCATTGTTAAAATTGATTAAGATGAGACCTATAATGTACACATTAGGACTAAGAACATCTAACATGGATGATGAAAATGCTGAAATTGTTGAAAATCTATATGATGCATATCATATTTTAGGCTTGAGATCATGCAATAAAGATTATAATGTTGCCTGATGTATAATGACAACTTGTCTAGTAAGTGCTGAAAAAATGAAAAAATGATTGATTTTAAAAACAAGCTGAATACTTGATATAAAAAGAAAAACATTAATGAAAGTAATTTCAAGATGTGAAAGACTTAATGAACCTAATATCAATGAGCTTTGAGCATTCTCTGGTAGACTTCCATGAAAGGACAAGGCTATAACCGATACTCTCAAAGAGTTATGTGCTCAATTTTGGAAAGACAATACAAGAGTTTCATCCAATGTAAGAGATGTTGTGAAAAGAAGAGTTGGTTCTCGTAACTATCAATTACATCCAAAATATCTATTAGATATGACTCAAACACAATTTTACTCTAAATTTTTGGAAAAACATCCACTAATTTCTATTTTTCAAAGATATTTTGAGATGGTAAAAACTTTTTATGTTAAAATAAATCACACATGCACCACTTTTTTTTGTAGGCAACATGTTGAATTTTCAATGCACTATGATGTTTTTCGCTATATTCATTGTACTTTGCATACTAACATTTTGCATGAGTGTGGCATTGAATTTTAAACAAAATCAGCCTAGGAATTTATTTCAACTATATTTTGCAAAAAAATGGATGGGCAATTATTTTAAAATAAATCATGTTTAAATAAAAATTGGAGCATTTGTGATGGATTGCCAAATTTTAAAAAATATATGCATGGGGAGATTAAAAGTACAATTAGATAGAAATTCATTGGTTTAAACAAATATAAATTAGTGACTTATCAAGTAAAAGATGGTAAAGAATCTAAAAGGTGTGAGCTTGTTACAAAAAAAATCCCTGTTTCAAAAATTTTGGTCAAATTTAGGAAGAAGATTGTTTATGACTATGCAAGGCACACACACAAGGCTAGATGGTTGGATGAACATTTTAAGATATGCAATGATACATTCCCACTTAGTTCTATTGTTTTAGTAGTTGATTTTATAGAGAATTACACATTCAAACCCCAAATGGAAGTTCAATCGTAGTATTAGAACTCATCACAAGTTACCATATTTGTGCATATAGCATTCATGCATGCACTTGATAACACATAACAAAAAAATATATTAAGGGAGTACTTTTTCTATATTATTAATGACAAATCACATTGTTCAGAGTATGTGCAAGGTTGTTTTTAGAAGTTCTATGAATAGTTGAGTCAGAGGAACATTACTTTTAGTCAACATTACATTTGGTCAAATAATTACACATCACAAATAAAAAATAAACAGATGTTTTATTGGTTAAGTAGGATGCATGATACCACAGGTATAGAGCATATTTAGAGTTTCACTGAGGATGGCCATGGAAAAGGGGAATATGATGGTGATGAAGTATGTGTAAAAAGAGCTATTGTAAGGGAGGAGTTAAAATTTGAAGAGGGTTTTTATTTGACAGATGCAAAAATTATGGTTGAATGGTGTAATGAGAACATGTGTCATGGTGCTCAACCAAATTCCACTATTCATAAACATTTCTGGTTAATGGAAGAAGAATACTTGGTAAAGTATGAGGATTTTATGACTCTAACAGGTTCAAGTGACCTCCACTCATTTTGTAGCTCAAATGCAAGTTCTTAGACTGTTCATACAAGACACTTGGCATGTTTTTGTTTTGCATGTGTGGACTATGTTTGGAAAGAGTGTGAGTCATAAGAGTGGGTGGATGATTGGAGTTCCAAACCTCTAATTCCAATCAACACATATCATATTCCAATAGCATTGAAACCTACAAATATGACATCATCGAATGAATTTGACCATGTATCTGATCTAGTGCAGCCAAGTAGAATATTTTTCATTATGTACAATTTATTCTCATTAAATTTATATATCTTCATATTGTTGCTAATTTTTTTAATGATGTACAAGGCATGTTTTTGTAGTTATTGTAGATGAGGATAAAAAAGAAGGAAGTGATTACTACTTATGTCTATGTGTAGAGAGAAAGAAGAAATTGACTTCCCTAGTTACAGATGGAGAAAACATTCACTATCGCACTAGGTTAGTAGTAGTCACTAGAATGTGGTTTCGATGATATCTTATAAAAAATTCAAATCAATGGTTGTTTGAAGAGTTTGAAATGCACAAGAAGATAATTCACTATTCGAACTTGATTCTTGCAATGAATATTCAATTACAAAAATATCATGGGAGGCCATTAAATATGAAACTATGGAAAGTTTGAGGGTCAGATCATGAAGCTCTTCTTGATACTATCAAGGTTAGAGCAGATCCTAGTGGTTCATTAGACTGAAATACAAAGGTATGTTGACTTTTCAAATGTAGATGTAGTCAATTTTACCAAATATTTTTTAATTTTCTAGGTACTACATATATAAATTTCATTTTTAATTAATTACTAACAAATTTTTGTAGGTTAGTGGTGCGAGATAAGCTTCCACCTTAATGTGGTTGGCACTATCAGTAAATAATTCTATATTCTTGAAGCTAATAGAAGCTTAGATTTTATGCATGTTTGCTTCAAGGTATGATTAGAGGGATTAAGGAGGTATGTGAGGGATTTAACAGTTCATAGAAATGACTCAGAGTTTTCATTCTATGCATGTTTGAACTTAGGCTAAAAATTTGAATTTTTCTTATATTGGGAAGGGTGTTCTTAAGGCTGAAATGGGTGGTGGGTTTGTTGAATAGGCTTGATGGGAGGCCAAGAACTTGGTCCTAGAGTTTATCCACCCCTGGACATGTTGGCGATGTCATTTTTCACCCACGAAGCATCACAACAAGAGTTTTGCAACCACAACTTAAATTTTGATAACATTTGTTGTCAATGTTTCCACTCTCCAGAACAGTAGTGAATCCTACTTCTTGGAACTCGTTTGCATAAAATGTGATTATGGAGCAAACAATGAGGAGGAAACGCGAATGCAAAATGAATACATTTTGCATTTGGGTTTCCCTATTTTTTTTGGGGACATAGGGAATGTGATCGCATTATTTATGTGATCATGTTAGCATTAATAATGTGATCATGTTATTTTTTAATATAATGTGATCGCATTATGGCTCGGCTATCCTGAGCCTGGACTTAAGTATGCGATCATGTTAATTAAATAACTTGATCGCATTATTAATTGATGTTATCACATTACGATAAATGTCCAAAGAATTATCCCCCAACTCCATGCACTTTCCCTCAAACAACAAGAACAAGGCCAGAAGGTGGTAGATCCATATCATCCAAACCTCAGCCCAAGCTTGGCAAGTCATTGCCATCTAGAATAGGCTCCCAACCAATAGCTTGAGTAGTGTCCTTGTCATCTTCTTCCTATGTCCAATTGGGTGAAATGGCTAGAGAAAGATTTAATCATTTTTTTGAATATAGTTACAAGTGTTTAATGAATAATTTAAATAAATTATAAAATTTTCTTAATAAATAATTGAATTCAAATTAAAATAGTTATTAGTATGCTAACCAATAAAATAATGATTCAAAAAGCAAAACAAAATATTATAAAATGGGTGTACCTTGACCAAAATGGGACACTAAAAATATTAGGAGTGTTTGCACTAGAGACATAGTGCCTAAGTCAACTAAAAACATAGAGAAAAAGTTTAAGTGGTGGAGTGGAGGGGTGGAATAAAAAGGGGAGACGTGACAACAACCAACTAAAACACTTAAAATCATAGATATAATTTTTTGAGAGGTAGAGAAGAGGAGTGTGAAAAAAATGGGAGACACAACAATAACCCACAAAACTTGCTATTAACGTCTAATTTAGACCGCTAAATGATAAACTTACACAAACACTAGAGTCATGCAATTTAAAGAGTAATAAATGTCTATGGAGAAGTTTAAGGTATCTAGATTTTATCTCACTTTGAATGTATGTCTCCATGCATATCAAAGTAAAAAAGAAGATATATAGTGTTGATATGTAGATATCCAAATTTAGTACAAGTCTTGTTTACACAATGCATTCATGTGACTTTACATATATGAATTTTTAATTATGAACATGTAATTTATTGGTGCATTTATCTTGGTCTTTTGTCATCTTATTAACTTTATTCAACTATCCAATAATGTGTTTTATTATTTCTAAATTCTCTACTATGTCACATGTATCCTTGGCCTTCTATTAAATGTTAGAGTTTTCCCTTATTTATAGATGAATCTAAAATTTAATGATGTTATTGTCATACACATATTTTTGAAATTTTTGAAAACGTCCTAAAGCCTTTTTTTCCTAAAAATGGGTAAACTTCCTTTTGGACCATTTTATTCTACACGTTTGATCTCTTTTGAGTTGAATTTTTCATGCCACTTGTTCCCCAAATTCAAATTTGAAAACTCTTTAGATTAATATATAGAAATCCCCTTGAAGATGTTTAAGGACAAATATGTGTTATTACAAAGTTATATACAAAGTCCACACTACTCTTAGTTAAGTCTTCAATGTAAAATTTAAAGTTTCTAAGATTAATTTCTATTCTACATGTTTTTATCAAAGGAGGGCCTAGAATAAATAACATCTAGAATTGCATCCACATAATTGACAAACACTCACATTAAAGGGAGAATTACTGTGGTTTGAGCCCTCATAAGAGGATTGGTAATGTAGGCAATGCTCAATTGGTTGAGGTTAGTCCAACCCAAACTACTAACATTTTTCCAAACTTTTCAAATCAAAAGTGCAAGAGCTAGGGTTTGGAAAAAGGACAAAAAAATCATTATTATATATGAGCACATCCAAAGGTGATCAAACATAGAAAAATAATTATTGATGCAGGCACATAGTCTTGAGAGAAAATAGTTTGAATCTACCTTTCTAAATGAGTTTGTTTGACTTAGACAAAATCATCAATCTTAGGCATTTGATAATTCTAGCCTTATCTTGTGCAACTATTACAACTTATTCTGAATCTGAAACGACATAGATTTGAATATAAATTAAGACTTTACTAGTAACAAATTGACATCAAAATGACTAGAAATAGTTAAAGATCCTACTGTTTCTAACTTTTTGGCATAAAGAAACAACATACACTTCCAATCTCTCTTCAAAATATCTTGTGTTTAGGTCATTGATATTAATCAATCAAATGTGTTTTAGATTATATATACAAAGATGTAGTGCATGTACATTTTTTTAAATTTTAAAAAAAATATTAAGTATTTTCTAGGATTTATTTTAACTTTTAAAAAAAAAATATATTTTGGTCGCCTAATGTGACACAATGTTATACTGACCCTAGGACAAACGCGATGAGTGTACCTTGACCTAGTGAAGACCAAAAGGAACCATAAAAGGGCCTAAAAATGCCATGGATGCTTCCAATCATACCCATGAGCATTTAGGTACTCGAGAAAGACCCAAGAGAACTACCTAGGTTGTTTTAGACAATGTACCCAAAAACCCAAAGATATTAAAGAGAGAGAAAGGTACTAAAGGAAAAAATGGGTGTAAAAAAATATGACAAACACACCAACGACACCTAATATAAATTGATTGTGGCCATCTTTTAAGTGTCCACACTCTTACATGTAATTAATTTTTTGATAAAAGTAACATGAGGGTTTTGAAAAGGTCTCTTCTCTTATACAACAAACAAGCGAAAGATAAGCATCAATAGTTCTAACCACAAAACAAAATGCTAAACACTAATCAAAATGCTTGTTCAACAAAATCAAATAAAATACTATTGATCAATAACAAACCAATAACAAAAGAACAATTAAAAATTAACAACAATAAACAACCCACTTCCAATTAACATTCACATACTCAATAGTAATAATTATCCAAATATCTAAATTTAAATCTAACAATCTCCTTCAATTTAATACTCCTCATTACTCCAATACTTAACTAAACCATTATCTTAAATTTAATTTAACAAATTTCAATTACCTTCATCTTCTCCAGCGTCATAAATTAACTCTATCTCCAAGCCCTCCAACTCCTTTCAAATATACTCCTTATATCTACCTCAATAATACTTATCATTACTCTTACATATAATTACTCTTACTTACAATTATTATCAAAATGATACTTTTTCTATTATAATAGTTCAATGTCACTACGTCCTAATTGAAAATGAAAAACAATATCCAATCATAATGCAACATGTTGGTTATTACGTTCCGCGAATAATACTTTTTCGATTAGAGTCAAATACTTTAGATCGGGCACATCTATATGATGGGACTGAGTTCAATATTATAAACATCATAGTGCAACGTGTTGGCTATAACCAATATAATATAACATATGCAGTTGACATACACGTCAAGAGACGTACTAAACTCGCCATTAATAAAACACGTGGGCATCCCTTGCAACATTGCCTTTATGGTTAGTTTTGTTTTATGTTTTTGACATGATTTTATAAAAGTGAAGGAACATTCACATAGGTATTCATGACCCACTAAACGAGAGTTAAAATAAATATCAAGATTGATTTATGGTAGCAAAGGAAAAAATTAAAGCAAAGTTAAGCATGAGTTTTATTATCATGGGTAGATCATTATTTTTAGTCTCTCTCATACCAAAAAAAATCTTTATTGATGAGATTTGGGGCCTTTTAAATTATTATTTTTATTTTATTTGTTAATATTTAAAAGAATTAATTCTTAGTTTAGTTGAAAGAATATCCAAAATATCAGTGTATGTCATTTTTAGTGTTAAAGAAACATACTAAGAAGGTACATTAATAATAGAAGCTTTGTCACTTTTAGTGTTGAAGAAGTACACTAAGATGACACATCAACAATAGAAGTTTTATCATAAAAAGTAAGTAAATTCTAATCACTTCTCCAGATGGAGGCAATGAGAAACCCATATCACATAAGTAATTGAGGGAGCATTTATGCCATCATCGAGGTCCTTGAAGATGATAACCTTGTGATAAGATATTGGACATACCCTGACTCAACATGCATGACACCCTCCTATGGTTGAGATATTGCAAATACTTAAACTAAAAAAAAAACTCTTTTTGAGTTTAAATGTGAAGAAACACTAGGGTCAGCACATGCACTTTTTCAATAAAATTTGGAATTGTCGAAATATAATTTTTTTGTTAATTATAATAAAATTCGTAAATTTCAATAATTGAAAGAGAATAACAAGTCTAAATAAATTCCAAATAAATGCAATATATCTAAGCCATTGTATATAATCATAAAAGAGAAACCCTCCAAAGAGTACATTCAAGATGAAAGAAAGAAAATAGATTAATTGTCCATTTCTAAGCATCCTAGGGGACAAAGCCTTTCCAAAAGAGATTATTGAAGGTTTATGGCCTATAACTTGAAAAACATATATGATAAACAATTCCTAAATGGTGTAATCATTCTCTTAAAGGAAGGTCTTGATAAGTTAAACACCTTAAAAAGTGGGCAAGTTTTAACTCTCACTTAACTTCCCAAATGATGTTGAGGCAAAAAACCCAAGTCATAGAGGAAGAATTCAGACTCTATCAGCTATTAAACTTGTTTAAAGCCTCGGATAAAAGCATAATAATTCTATATAACAATCATGGATAATACTTTCTAAAAGTTATATCAATATTCCACTACCAATATTTTTACCATGTAATTGGTGGTTGCAAACTTAACTTTTGAGATATAACATTTAGTATAAAATTTTGAAATTGAAATATGGAAGACAAATCTAACAAAAACATTTAATATGTATTCTATAGGATTGGCCAACCAGTCAAATCTCTTGAATATATAAGATCATAAATAATATCAATGCTAATGTAAAGATCCTAAGAGCCTTGTTCTAATAGTTTCTACCAACAATAATATACTACTAATAATGATATAAAAATACCATAAGCTATGGTTATTGAAAGGAATACCATTTGTGAAATTGTTTAATAAACAAAATATTTTCAAATGCCATGAGAAAAGAAAGTACCTTCAATTTCAATAGGGGCATTAGTTGTAAACTAACGATAAAACCTAAACTTGGTCTAAACCTTTGTACCATAAGGGAAGCCAAATAGATAAATTATATGAGAATATATTTTTAAGCCTCAAACCCACCAATAGATCGAACAACCTACTCGGAAAATAAGGCAATACTATGTCTATGAATATCAATAATGCTCATTCCTCCATTTTCTTGAGGAAGGCAAAAAATATCCCATGCAACTCTCTGTGAGTCTCAAGTTTGCTTAGTATTCAATATAAATCTATTACATCAAAATTGAATGATTTACAACTTGTCAAATGTCGTTTTATGCCACCTCATAATGTTTGTAAGGAGATTAATTTTATTGGGTGTAAATATAGTTCTAAGTTTGAATTTATAAATTTGATAAATGATTTGTGTTTTAATTAAATAAGATGAAATAAGATAATAATATTAATACCCACATTAAATGTCAAAATTGGCTTATGCGATTAGAAAAATATAATATAAATTAAGGAATGGGGAGTATAAGTTTAACTTTATTAAATCCAAAAGAAAACATAAACTAATAATGATATATATCCAAGAGAAAATATGTAAGAAAAAATTATATCCTTTGATGCCTCACAAATCTTACCATTTCTACACCCTTGTTATGAGGATGCTTCATACTCAATCTTGAAAAAGAAATAAGATGAATGAAATAAGCAATCCTCCACGTGGAAAACATAATTTATGATTAAGGGTTGGTCAATATCAAACATTTATTTGATGAAATATTATATCTTTACCAAGAAATATTATAATTTTATATAATTTTTAAAAAATATATATATTTAGATTTTAGAGTATGATATTTATAAATAATAATTTAAATAATAATGTGAATAAACTTTATTTAAAAATATATATTTTTAAAATCATAAATGGAATCATTGGATTATATAAAATGTTAGTCTTTACTTATATTTAGAAAATAAATATATATTTAAATTGATAATTATTTTTGGTTAAACAATTATACATAAAAAAAATATTTACGCTGTCAAAATCACTAAAAACATGATCCTAATTGCATGACTCTCCACATTAAATATCTAAATAGATTTTATACTCTTTTTTATTTTAAATAAATTTTAATTTTAATAAACATTTTAACATATAAAATCTTTTTTTATAAATTTTAAATCTAATATAAACTGAATTACTCCATTAAAAATATATGTGCTTTACCATTACCCCCCATCCAACGAGATCTTAACAAATTAAACCTTGGTAATGCAATATACAAGAACTGTAAATTCGTTGGTATACAACATTCACAGTTTATAAGACATAAAAATCTATCAAACATCTGGTATGCGTACAATGCGTGCTTTGAAACAAAAACACCTCCAAAATATTAATCTACACTCGCTCGTTATGTATATAGATAATCTTTAAATTTTAGAAGATGATAGGGCTCCTAACAGATGTACTAAAAATCCAGGGAGTCCAGAAATCTTTACATCTCTTGGGATTTTGTGAGCAGCTCCATTTGCAGTGTTTTCAGACACCCAATTGTCTCTTCAATCACCTCCACTGCATCCATCCATTCTTTTCCACCGACCATCTCTCTCAACCGCTTCAAACTGTCTCTTACCCTGGTCTCATGCCTTGGAGGTTCTGATGTGCTACACAACTCCTCCTCTGATGTGCTACACAACTGCTCCTCTAAATTTAGCAGAGCATCAATTTCCCCTCTATCTTCTCCGCCATGATCCGATTCAGGTGATGATCCCCACGAAAATTCTTTGATCAAAGGAATTGACACAGACCTTGATAACACCGCATTCTGCAAAGCATCCACACCCATTAACGCTATATTATCTGCTGCTCCACACTTAGCAGGCGGTGGAATTGATAAGACATTTTCATTTTCATGGAGAAATACAATCTTACCAGAATAAGCATTCTTGTTAAATACAATGTACTGTTTTGACATTTTGCATTTGCACTCCTCCAAATTTCATACGCCCATCAATCTATTTAAACACTTGGTGGAGTAGGTACCTACCTTTGAAATCAGCCACAGGAGAAAGATAAGTCATGAGTAATATGTGGCTTTAAAAACGTGCGTGCATTGCATTGCAAAACTCTGAAAGGACACGAAACTTACCTACAATTTGACAGACAATTTGCCATCTGAATGTGATTAGACAATAATAAAACAAAAAACCTCGATAAAATTATCTTGATATTTGAATGCATTAAACAGTATGAAAACAATAGATTTTAATAGTTATATTGTATGTTTGAATATTTGAATATTGAATGTTCTAATTATTGTTTGAATATTGTAAGTGTTTAATGAATAATAAAAATAAATTATAATTTTTTAATTTAAATTTGAATTAATTTTTTAATTAAATATTAGTATGATAATTGGTGTATTTTGATTAAAATGGAATATGAAAAAGATTAGGAGTCTTTTCAATTTTCAAGATTTTTTTGAGTACTTGGAATATTAAAGATATAATGTTTTAGACAATTAAAAATACAGGGAAAATTTTAAGTGGTGGAGTGGAGGGGTGGAAGAAAAAAGGGAGACATGACAACCATCATCTAAAATACTTAAAATCATAGAAAGTTTGAAAGTTAGAGAGGAGGGATGCAAAAAATAGGGGAGACATAACAACAACTCATGAAACTTTTATTAATATTTAATTTGGACCACTAAATGACAAACTTACACAAACAACCTAAAATTGTACAATTTAATGGCCAATAAATATTTATAAATAATTTTGTGGTATCTATAGTTTACCATGCTTTGAATGTATATGTCTCCATACATATCAAAGTACAAAAGAAGATATGTTATTGATATGTAGATATCCAAATATAATTCAAAATTTGTTTACACAATGTTTTCATGTGACTTTAAAAATATGAATCCTTAATTATGAATAAGAAAATTATTGATACATTTGTCTTGATCTTTTTTCATCTTATTAAACTTTATTTGTTTATGCAATACTTTATTTTATTATTTCTAACTTTTATACTATGTCCCATGTATCTTTGTCTTTTACTAAATATGGAATTTTTCCTTGATTTACAAATGAATCCAAAATTTAATGATGTTATTGTCATACACATGGATTTGAAAATTCTGAAAGTGTGATGAATCATTTTTCAAAAAAAATTGAGCTAGTTTCCTTTTAGACAATGTTATTCTACATACTTGATTAATTTTGCATAATTTTGTGTGCCATGTGTTCCCTAGATTCAAATTTGAGATATATATATATATATATATATATATATATATATATATATATATATATATATATATATATATATATATATATATATATATATCTCTTTGAAGGCATTTAGGGACACTCATTCATTATTACAATGTTACATTTACAAAGTGTAGATTATTCTTAGTTCATTACAAAATTTAAAGTTTCTAAGATTAGTTTCTATTCTAAACATCTTTGTATCAAAGGAGGGCCCAAGTGAAAGAATATATAGACTTGTATCCAAATGACTTGGTAAAAACTCACATCAAATGGATAATTACATGTAGTTTGAGTCCTCTTGAAAGGATTGACAATGTAGGCAACACTCAATTGATTAGCATGAATTAGCTTAAGTCAGTCCAACCCAAAACACTAACATTTTTGCAAGGTTTTCTAATCAAAAGTGCAAGAGCTAGTGTCTGTAAAAAGGACAAAGAATACATGATTATATATAAGCACATCCAAATGTGATCAAACATAGAAAAATAACTATAGACATAGGCACATAGTATTGAATGAAAATAGTTTGAATATAGCTTTAGATGAGTCTTTTAGACTCAAACAAAATCATCAATCGTAGGTAGGCATTTGATAATTCTAAACCCATCATACACAAGTATTACAAAGTATTTTGAATTTGAACCCACATAGAGTTGAATACAAATTAGGACCTTATTAATGTCAAACTGACATCAAAATTACTAGAAATAGTAAAAGATCCTTATTAATGTCAAAGTGACATAAAAATTACTAGATATAGTAAAATATCCTTCTTAGTGTAAAAATGATATCAAAAATAATAGAAATAGTAAAAGATTTTAGTGTATCCCACTTTTTGGTATAAAGAGGTCACATACATTTTCAATCTCTCTTCAAAATATTTTGAAATTCAGTCATTGATATTCATCAAATACGTATTTTAGATTATATATACAAAGATGTACTGCATATATATTTTTCATTTAAAAAAAAATCATTAAGTATTTTAAAAATTTAGGATTTATTTTTGAATTATTTTGTAATTTTTTTATGGCCATTTAGTGGGACACAAGATTATACTTTTACCCTATTAGGACAAAGGCGATGGGTGCACGTTGACCTAATGAGGACCAAAAGGGACGACACGAGGGCCCAAAAGTGTCACAAGCACTTCCAAACATACCCATGAAGATTTAGTCACTCGATAAAGACCCAAAAGAACAAGGGTTTTGGACAATATACTAAAAAACCTAAAGACATAAAGGAGAGAGAAAGGTACCAAAAGAAAAAATGAGTATGAAAAAACATGACAAACACATCAACGACATCAAATTTAAACTGATTGTGGCCATATTTTTAAGTGTCTACACTCTTACATATAATTAATTTTTTGATAAAAGTAAAACAAAGGTTTTGAAAGGGTACCTTCTTTTATACAAGAAACAAACAAAAGATAAACATCAATAGAATCAACCATAAAACAAAAAAATAAACACTAGCCAAAACAATAAAATGAAATAGAATACTATCGATCAACAATAAATTGATAATAAATAAGAGAACAATCTAAAACTAACAATAAACAACTCACTTCCAACTAACATATACCCACTTAATAATAATAATAATTATCCAACTATCTAAATTTAAATCTAGTAATCCCCTTCAATTTCATACTCCTCATTATTTTAACATTTAACTAAATCATTCTCTTAAATTTCAATTACCTTCATCCTCTCCAACCCATAAATTAATTCTATCTCTAAACCCTTCAACTCCTTTCAAATGTACTCCCTATATCTGTCTCAATAATACTTATTATTACTGTTACACATAATTATTATCAAAATGATACTTTTTCTATTGCAATCTAATAGAGAGGTTTTAGTTCAACATCACTACGCCCTAATTGAAACTTAAAAAAGAGCATCCAATCATAATGCAACATGTTGGTTATTAGATATTATGAACATAATACTCTTTCGGTTAAAGTTAAATACTTTAGATCGGGCATATAACATATGCAGTTGAAATACACGTCAACAGACGTGACTAAGCTCGCCGTATCGTTATTAAAACACGTGGGCGTCCCTTCCAATATTGCCTGCATGGTTTTTTAACCAAAGTTTTGTTTTATGATTTTGACATGATTTTAGAATAGTTAAGGTTCTCGATCATAAACAAACACATAGCTATTATTGACCCACTAAACGAGAGTTAAAATATAAATAAATTTTTTTATTTATGGTAGCCATAAAAAATTAAAGCAAAGTTGAGCATAAGTTTTAATATTATGAGGGGTAGATCATCTTTTATACTCTATCAAACAAAGAACTCTATTGACGGGATTTGGGGCCTCCCAAATTGTTTTGTCTATTTTACGTCACCATCATATAAATGGTTTTGAGAGTATTTATGCTGTCACCGAGGTTTTTGAAGAGGAGAATTTTCTGGTAGGATATTGAATATATCTTAATTTAATGTGTATGATACATTTTTATATCTTTGAGATTTTAAAAATATTTAAATTAGAAATAATTTTTCTTCGTAAATTTAGATTTGAAGAAACTTTATGTTGAGCACATGTAGTTTTTTAATAAAAAATAGAATTATCAAAATATAAGGTTTTTGTTAATCATAGTAGAATTCTTAGATTTCTATAATTGAAAGAGAATAGTAGACCTAAATAAATTCTAAATATATTTAAATTATTGTATATAATCTTCAAAGAGATAAATCTTCCAGAGATGGATTCAAAATGAAAAGAAGAAAAAAGATTAATTGTCCATTTCTAAGTATCCTAGGGGGTAAGGCCTTTCTAAAACAGATACTTGAAGGTTTATGGTCTATAATATGCAAGACATATATGATAAAAACTTTCTAAATAGTGTAGTCTTTCTCTTAAAAGAAGGTCTTGGTAAGTTAAACATAATAGAAAGTAGGCAAGCTTTAACTCACACTTAGTTTCCCAAATGATATTGAGGTGAAAAACCCATGTTATAAGGGAATAATTCAAACTCCACCATCTATTAAACTTGTTTAAAGATTTGGAAAAAGGGATAAGAATTCTATATAACAAACAAGAATAATATTTTCTAAAAGGTATATCAATATTCCACTACCAATATTTTTACCAAGCAATTGGTGGTTGCATACTCAACTCGTGTAATATAACATCTAGCATAAGTTTTAGAAATTGAAAGATGGAAGGCAAGTCTAACAAAAAACATTTGGTATTTATTCTATATGATTGGTGAAGGAGTCAAATCTCATAAAGATATAAGATCAAAAATAATATTAATGCCAATGTAAAGATCCTAAGAGCCTTCATTCTAATAGTTTATGCCAGCAATAATATACTACTAATAATGATGAAAAACTATCATAGGCTATGGTCATTGAAAGGAAGATCATTTGAGAAATTGTTTAATACACTAAAAACATTTTCAAATGCCACGAGAAAAGAAAAAGAAAGTACCTTCAATTTCAGTAGGGTCATTATTTGTAAACAAACTATAAAACCCTAACTTGTTCTAAACCTTTGTACCATAAGGGAAGCCAAATAAATAAATTGTATGAGAATATATTTTTAGGCCTCAAACCCATTAATAGCTCGAAAAAATTATTTGGAAAATAAAGCAATACTATGTTTATAAACATAAAAAATGCCCATTCTTCCATTTTATTGAGGAAAGCAAAAAATGTCCCATGCAATTATGTGGAATTCTCAAGTTTACTTAACACTTAATAAAAAATATTATATTAAAAAGGAAGGATTTCCAACCTATTAAATGTTGCTTTATGCCACCTCATAATATTTGTAAGCAGGTTAATTGTATTGAGTTTAAATATAATGCTAAAGTTGAATTTATATGTTTGATAAATTGTTTATGTTTGAATTAAATAAGATGAAATAAGATAATAATATTAATGTTTAGGAAAGGGTAAATTTGGCCTATGGGACTAAAAAAATATAATATAAATTAAAGAATGGGAAATATAAGTACAACTTTATGAAATCTAAAAGAGAACATAAACTAATAATGGTATATATCCAAGAGAAAACAAAAAAAAAAAAGATCCTTTGATGCCTTACAAATCTCACCATATCTACATCCTTGTTGTGAGGATGCTTCATACTCAATCTTGAAAAATAAATAAGATGAATGAAATAAGCAATTTGTCACGTGAAAATCATAGTTTGTGGTCAGGGGTTGGTGAAGATCATACATTTATTTGAAGAAAATGGCCAAACATTTACGATCCTCATAAGCCATTAATGTTTTGAGAGAGTTATATGAGTCTCTGAAGACACAAAAAACCCATCTTTGATCTCATAGTAAGGAGAGCATCTAAATACAAAATGATAATGAATTTCACTTTAATATTTAATAAATTTTAAAAAAATGATGTACTTAAAGAATATAATTAATTATTTTATGTGGAGATGGTGTGAACATTTTATGTATTCTACTTGTAATGGAACCCTCAAATTATACTGTAATTGACATTTAGTCTGACATGGAAGTTGGATGAGTGCATCATCAAAGAAAATATATCTACTATAATAGTGTTGAAGTTTTGATACTTGACTTATCTCCATTTTAGATAGATTTGGTGCATAAATTTAAAAATATTTAAATAAATTTTGTCCATGTCAATATCTAAATGGCATAGTTGAGTAGAAGTCGAAACACATCAACGATAGTAGACATTACATTATATCAATTACATAAAGGATTTGAGTTCTTGATATAGACACTTGAAGAAATAAATCAAATAGTTGGTCATCCATCTAACCTTATGTATCAGAATTAACACTTGAAAAATCACAATAATAATAATAAGTAAAATTGTACCAGAAAAAACAAAAATGATATTTTGAGAAACCAATATTTTAATATAAAAATCATTGCATAATATGGAAGTAAACACTATTTCAATTTAATTTCCACCAAATTTCCTAAAATGAAACTTCCAAATTTTAACTCCATATAAAAAATAAATAAATAAAACCTTTATTCAAATATTTTTAAATTAAAATCAAAATCATTGTTTCTCACGAGTAATAAAGGAATCATACACTTTACTATTTTAGTACCCAATTGAAATGTTACTCGAGAAAAATAGACCCCTAATTATACATACAAAAATATCATCATAAATGTATAACCTTTAAATAGAAGGAAAACATGTTTGTCAAAGTCAAAAATTATATCTTTTGTTTTGACCGTATATATCACACCAGGAAACCTTCTTTAAATAAAAGATTAAAATTATGTAATCACCATAAATAGAAAAATAACAACCATTTATTGATACCTACATTATAGAAAAGTATTTATGTTTGTCAAAGTTAATTTACTTTCAACAATGGTCAATTCCACATATAACAGTAGTAGTGGCTTCTATGGTTGCCCACATTAATTGCCATTTTTTTGGTTTTGGGATGGAGATTTGACTATGTTTTATAGGTGATGTGCCCATTGAAGATAAAAACATTCCAATATTCCAAACTAAAAACTGGCTTCATACATACACACACATATATAAAACACATATATGCATACCAATATATCATTTAAGTGCTAGAGGCAACTTGACTAGAACCCACACATAGGTTTGGACAACATGGCCGATAATATACAAGAGGATATACTGAGCCAATAGGGTACTTGTGCAAATGAGAAGCATGAATTTGTTTATCTACATCCCAAAATGCTTTTGATTCATGCTAAATCAAAACATGAAACTGTTATTATATATGAAAGAAAATATATGCATATGAATGTGAATATATATTTATTAATGTTTAATATTAATAAAAATTATAATAGGATTATAATAAAAATACATTTTAAATCGGTAGG
This sequence comes from Torreya grandis, assembly GCA_037957365.1. Lineage (NCBI taxonomy): Eukaryota > Viridiplantae > Streptophyta > Pinopsida > Cupressales > Taxaceae > Torreya > Torreya grandis. The sequence goes on along the minus strand of JARHVA010002984.1, from coordinate 607,733 downwards.
AAAAAAGAGATAAAATATAAAAAAAAGAATAATTTAAATCTTTTTTTAATTACAAAGTATGATAATAGGTTTGTTTATGTTTTTGAAATCGAGTTTGAAGTTGAATTATATTGAAACTAAGTTTGAAATTCAATCATAAAACATAGAGTTATATTTACGATTCTTAAGGAAGATAATTTTGTGTTGGATCAAATATTTGATGAATAAAGCTACACATATTTGATCTTCATAATGGATAAAATATCATAATGTTCTTTGATTTCTTCTAAAGAGGTAACAAAACATGTCATAAATCTCCTAATACATTGAACACATAAATATAAAACTCTCTTTTGATTCTAGTTCATTATTATAAAGTTTACATATGCATTGATATTGTAGAAGAAAGTGCTCTGAATCCATAAAATGCTAATGAGAGTATACCTACAATTGAATCAAAGGAAATCTCAAAGTAAAAAAAATCTTAGTATACTCAGGAGTAATATTTGAAGATATTGTTCCAAGTAGTGACACACATTTTTAAAAAATTGTTCTGATGGTTCTATCCAAATTAATTTTAGGTAGGATTTATATTTCTCATTCTTGATGCCTCTATGAATATGTCTTTTCATCATGTAGATAACATTGATGGAAAAATAATTATGACACAAAAAATTAATATCAAAACCAAATCTATTTAGGAAAGATGTACATTGAGCATATACCACGTGTTCTTGATGTTTTGTTCACATGAGTACATAGATAATTGAAGAGTTCTGAATGGGTATCTATTATGCCCAATTTTTATACCTTCCATACATCTTAATATGTGAAGAAACATTATTGCATGGAAAAAAAATTAAAATATGAAAAGGATGGATTCCAAATTTAACAAAAATAATTGCATGTGGAACTAACAATTTTACCCACATTATTTTGGATAACATAGAAATATTAACTTTATCAAACTAATTCCAATTGGTACTAAAAAATCTAGGCCCCTAAATCTCACAACCATATAATATTGCTAGTGGCATTAAGATACATAGTTTTATTTAGAGTCTTGAAACTAAAGTTGAAAGCATTCTCTCAAGTGTACACAATGTAGCTTACCCTTTGTATACTAGTTCATTCTATAGCAGGAATCATATTGAAAAGGGAAACTCTTTAAATGACACACCACACCAAGGTAAGTATAAGAGAAAAAAACCTCAACAAAAATTATTTTGTGTTGAAAAAAAATACCCTTTTGGCCATATTTCATACCTTAAGGATTTTTATCAGAGTACTGAGCTTTAGTCTTCTTTTTCACATTGGTTCCATTCCTAGATTTTCAAGCTTATGGAAAGGCTTCAAAAAATCTTTTGAATAGCTAAATAATTCTACCAAGATTAAAGAGCATAGTTTAAACATTAAAAGGATTCCTTGCTCACTAAGCCTAGTTCCACATCGATGATTTATATTATACTATAAAGTAAGCTACCCAAGACTTATTTTTGCCTGGGGTTTTGGATAAACACTCTCTCTCCATGCTTTAGGTGTATATCACCATATATATCTTTGAATCTCATCAGACAATCAAATGATATCTTTGAGTTCCTTATTTGAGTGAAAGAGGATGAATGAAAGAAGAGTTTCTTTGGGTCTTAGTTGAGTGAGTAAAAATTAGAATTGGAATAAAAGACAATTGAGCATAAGTAGGAAGCCACTTCACCCACCATAAAGGTATTGGAGGCAGTGATTAAGGATGAGGAGGGATGAGGAGGGAGTGATTAGGGATGATGAGGGAGTCATTATTGATAATAAGGTATGGTGAGGGTCAATGAGGGAGTGATTAGAGATGATGAGCCCAAGTGATTAGGGATGATGAAGGATGGGTTGAGTCAATGATGGAGTGATAATGGATGATGAGGTATGAGGAGGGAGTGATTATAAATTATGAGGGATTGATCAAGGATGATGAGAGATGATTGAGTGATTAGGGATGATGAGGGATGATGGAGTGATTAGAGATGATGAGGGATGGTGAGGGTCATTGAGGGAGTGATTAGGGATAATGAGGGATGATGATATAATGATTATTGATGATGAGGGATGAGGAGAAAGTGATTAGAGGTAAGGGAGGGACTATGTGTAAGTGAAATTAACATAAAGTGATCGTTTGATATACGTAATTCATCAATGTGACATATGTTGTCCCAATCATACCAATTTGACTTGAATTAAATGTTAGTAGTTTGTAAACTTTAATTTTCACAAACCTAGGACTCCTAGAAATGTTAGAAAGCAATTTAGAAGGCACACAAACCTAAAAAATGACTATATACCCAAAACAGACATTAGTTACAAAAGTTATACTGTAAAAATACTTAGGCTAAACACTATATCTCTGAAAATACCTAAGTATTGACTAGATTAGATTTTTAAAAGCTGTCTCCCACATCATAAGGCATGGAACCATGAGACTAACTCTATTAGATGCAAAGTTACCATAATTTCTTATATTTAATAAAATAAATTTAAAATATAAATTGAATAAACTAGCCCGCTAACCTTCTAATTCATCTCATTTTAGTATTCTACCCCCTTCAATGCTTTCATTGAACATAACATATACTCACTATAGCTCATACACATTATTGTGTGTGCACATTATATCATGTATGCAATTTAGTTGTTTAATATTTCAGACTCCTAATTTTTTGCCTTATACCCCTTTTAATAGATCTTTATTATTTTTTACAATGTTAGAGTAATGCGTATGTGCTATAGTGCATATGCATTAAATGCTTTTTTTGAATTTTTTTAAAAAAAAAAAAAAAAAAAAAAAATTAGCTAAAAAATGGTTTAGATCTCTGATCCAAAGGCTTGTCCCAGTCAAGACATGGCCAAATATGAGATCTTTGACAAAAAAATTAGTAAAATTAACTTCCATCACCAAATACACTGTATTTCAATGAGACAATCTATAAAATTATTACCATGATGATGAGTATGTTTTTTTTTTTTTTTTAAAATATATGATTTTTATAATTTTTGGACTATTTTAAGGTTTTCATCTATGTTGATTTCTAACTATAGCTTTAAATATGTTTGTGTATCTTTTTTCATTGATTTAAATACAAAAAAATTATATGGTTACAAACTAGACCTAATACTGCACATATTAAAAAAAAAACAATTTTTCATTTTTTGAGGTAGTTAGGAGGTTGCACGACTGGCTATCTTTTTTTTTTTTTTTGTTAGTTTTCAAGATCTATTTACTTTTAAAATTAATAAAAAATATTCATTAAAAAACATAAACAAATATGAATTACAAACTAGATGATCTTATACAAAATAGTTTTAAATAATATTAAACAATGTTCAAAAAATGAGCATGGTCAGTGATCTATTTTATTTTCCTTAAAGAAAGTTCTTATTCCAATTTTAAATGTTTGATCTAGTTATACTTAACCATTTAAAAAAATTAGTATTTTAAAAACTACACTCAAAATGCTACAATTTTTGTTCTTACACCATCCTTAAATTTTGAGTTTAGCCATCTCAAATTATCTAGAGAAGTTAAAATTTTTCAATTTTAAAGAAAAATATATCCACAAACAAATCTTGTTTTGTCTCCTAATTTTATGTAATTACATGTAACATTTAAACTAAATACGATTACAATTTAATTAATTTACTTTCTAATAAAACATTTTTAAACTGCTATTCTTAATCCCATAAATTTTACTTGATTGACATTATTAAAATATTTTATCTCATCATAACAATGTTATGGACCCTTCGCCATGCCCCCATCCCTCTCCACTCTTAAGAATTTGAAATTCAGGGCCCGATACTCTTCATGTAGCCGCCACTCGAGTTAAGTCTCGAGAAGTCCCAACAACAGTATAAATATCCCTCTCCCATAATTATAGATTGAAGTAAAAATAAATTTTAAAATATATTATTACATAAAAGAGGAAAGTATTCAGTAAGATTTATCTTTTTTTTTAAAAGAAAATTTAAATAGATTTTTTAATAATCCATATTTAAATTAAAAAAATTGTAAATAATTATAGTTTAAATAGCTAGAGTGTGTATATGTAATATGGATAAATGAAATAAAATTAAAATATTATAATTAATTAAGTTAAATAAAATGTATAAAATATTAATATAAGTTTAATTAATTAATTTTAAAATAATTTAGAGAGAAGTATTTTTGTAAAAATTAAAGATATATTTATTTCATTTTAATATTTAGTGATAGATGTCAAAATACAAGAATAGAAATGTGTGAAGTGACAAACTTAACTTAAAAACATTAGGATGAATAAATAGGTGGCCTAAAAGTGTGGCAACTTCTCCAAATAATGGTTTATTCTGGAGAAAATAGTAGACATGTCAAAATTGATTTGATGACTGTGTCCCCCAAGTTATTAATCTTTAAAAACTATGTTCAATTATCTACGATTTGAGTCTGATCACTTGTAAATAGATTTCTTCTTGTTTTAATTTGGAAACAATATGTAAAAATAAACAATTGTTTTGGGGCTTGTAGTAAGCTAGAGAATAACAAGACTCTACTTAAATGCTCTTAAAGAGTAATAACATCGAAAACAAAAAACCCCGATAATTGGAATAGTTCCAATAACATGTAAACCTAGTGTTATGTTGTTTGTGTCTCACATAAACTTTTGTGCTTCAATGAATACCCTAATGATTGCTTGATTTCTTCTAGAATGTTAATGCTAACTTTATTCTTGTGAATTATAAAATAAATTATCTAGATTTCCTTCTATGTAAATGACTTATAATGCTTATGTATTTATAGACAATTTAATTCGATCTTTATTAGTGTGCTATTTGAAAAATATAACAATAAAAAATGAAAAATAAAAGAGCACATATGATGGGTGTAGCCTGACTGAAGGGGGTAATTAAAATTTCATGAACATCCTTAATGCTCTATGTTGTTTGGAGCACTAGTGACAGTAGAGACACATTCCCTAAAACACTTAAAAACATCAAGAGAAATGTAAAGTCGCAGAGGGGAAGGGGGACAGTGAGAGAAAAATGAGAGATGTGACAAAAACCCACAAAAAGTACCATTAACACCTAATTTTGATCAATAATCAACAAGTATAAAAACACCTTAAATTAATGTAATATAATGACCAATAAATATTTATGAAATTTTTTTAGGTGTCTACATTTTACCCCACTTAGACATGAGAGAGAGAGACCATACATATCAAATTAGAAAAAAAAGATAGTACTGAATACAAATTTTTGTGTGTTTGAAGTTCTAGATGAAAATCCAATGTACATGCATATATATTAAAACTTGCACTTCTTCACAAGCATGCATCGAACTAATAATAATAATAATAATAATAATAATAATAATAATAATAATAATAATAATAATAATAATAATAATAATAATAATAATAATAATAATAAATGTTAACTTTTTAAAGTACCAAAAAAAAAATTCATTTAAAGTACAAGACTTTTGAGGAACCAAAAAATACAAATCTTAAAAGATATAAAAAAATAATAAAACCTAAATTAAGATTTTTGATATTTCTACAATTTATAAAAATAAACAACTATATATTTTTTATATAGAATTGGGTAACAAATTTTGACTCTTAGAATCACATCTATGATTTATCATCATCTTTGGAAATGTGTCGAACAAAATTTTAACACACAATTACTCGTATATTAATTTAATATTATCTATATTTGTGTTGCAAATTGATGATTTGAAATCGATCTATTCGTAATAAATAGATCTGTTGTATTATTACTATTATATAACTTGTTTGACGATTGTGTGGTGTGAAACGATTCCAGTGTGAAATTTTTTTTGCCCGGGCAAGCAGGAACACGACCTCCCCAAATATTATTCAATCTGCAATTCTTCACCTGTAAATATGGAGTCACACCATCGGTCCATGCCGACGGCATTTTTTTTTTCTGGTTTTCAAATATAAGAAGGAAAAGATAATTGCCGCTTTTGTTTTCAAGCTATCCAATTAGCTTTTGCTACGTACCATATAAATATACTCAGCTAACGTGGATTGCTAACTACCATCACAATTCTCATGACTTTGCATTTAAAAAAAATAAAAAAATGCAGCTGTATGTTGTTCTGTTTTCAATTTTTGGTTTTTTTTCTTTTCAAGGATGGTTCATTGATGTGATAATTTTCACATCACATTCATTTATTTGTTATGTATGTTTAAATATTTCTTAATTTGATTGATCGTAATTTTACGAATGTTTAAGTGTTTATTTTATCAAATATATTTGACAATTGACTATAATTCTATATTTTATAAATTTTATATCTTAATAAATGATATGATATTATATTTTATCATCAACTGAATAATAATTCTTTTAAATCATATAAATATTTGAACATTTATAAAATAATAATATTTATTAATTATTTAATATTAAAATATATATTTTTAATAAAAAAAGTTTTTTAAATTTAAAGTATTTTTAAATAATTATCGATTTTATGTATTAATTTTTTTTTATTATATATATTTATAAATAAACATGCCAATAATATTCTGTTAAAAGTATAAAAAGAAAATAGACAAAAATATATTTGTAGATAAACATTTCAATTATATTATGTAAAGGTATGAAAATAGAGTAAACAAAAATGAAATTGGTAAAAAATAATAAAAAAGAATATGCATTCTCTTTTATAAAATGCAGATAGAAATGAAATTGATAAGTATAATAACATAGAAATTCCATCTTTAAATACATAATATTATTATATAAAAGAAGTGTAAAAAAATATGAGTGTAAAACATATTCCCTAATAAAAACAGAATTATGTACAAATGGTATTTTTTATTTAAAAAAAATATTGAATGGTATTAAAGAGAAAAACAATTGTGAGTATAACTTTTAAAGTTTTTTTTTTTTTTTTTTCTTTTTAAATAACTATTAAAATTATTTTATAACTTTTTAATGTACAAAGGTCAATATTTTACAGACAAAGAATATTTACACATATTTTTGTACATTCATCTTTGTATATAAAATTACATGTACAGATATTTCTATATACTAATAATATCTTTATCAAAAAATCTTTATCAAAAAATCTTATATTTTTATATAGAATTTTTTTCTAATAGATATTTAGATTTAAAAGATGATGTTTATAAATAATAATTTAAATGATAAAGTGGGTAAACTTCTTTTTTATTATACATTAGAAGGCATTACATAGAATTATTAAATTATATAGAATGTCCATATCTTTAAAATTATTCAATATATAATTTTGAATTAACTGCTTAACTCTTTATATCAAATATTTACAAAAATTTGTATTTTGATAGATGGATATAAACAATCATCACCCTTACTAATCAAACTACAATCCTTCTAATAAATAATTTTTTATTTTTATTTTTAACAAATTTAAATTTAATAAATATTTTAACATATAATATATTTTTTATTAATTTTAATTGTAAACTTACATCCATCTGGCCTGAATTGAATTGCTCTATTAAAAATATATTAACTAAACTATATTAACTAAACTATTGCGGACCTTAACATATCGAATCTGATATGAACTGAATTACTCCATTAAAAATATATCTACTTAACCATTATCCCGCAGATCCAAAGAGACCTTAACAAATCAAATCTTGGTAATGCGCTATTCAAGAACTATAAGCTCATTACTATAAAACATTCACAGTTTATAAGATATAAAAATCTATCATACATCTGGTATATAGATACGGTAGTTTAGAAATCTTATGAAACTGTGGTTTGGCGGTGCCTTTAAACCAAAAGTAAAGTAGTCCAGAAATCTTTACATCTCTTGGAATTTTGTTAGCAGCCATTTGCAGTGTTTGCACACACCCAATTGTCTCTTCAATCACCTCCACTGTATCCATCCATTCTTTTCCACCAACCATCTCTCTCAACCTCTTCAAACTTTCTCTTACCCTGCTCTCATTCCTTGGAGAATCTGATGTGCTACACAACTGCTCCTCTAAATTTAGCAGAGCATCAACTTCCCTTGTATCTTCTCCGCCATTATCCGATTCAGGTGATGATCCCCACCAAAATTCATCGAACAAAGGAATTGACACAGACCTTGATAACACCGCATTCTGCAATGCATCCACACCCATTAACGCTATATTATCTGCTGCTCCGCACTGCCCAGGCGGTGCAATACATAAAACATTTTCATTTTCATGGAGAAATACAATCTTACCAGAATAAGCATTCTTGTTATATACAATGTACTGTTTTGACATTTTGCATTTGCACTCATCCAGATTTCATACGCTCATTAATCTATTTAAACACTGGTGGAGTAGGTACCCACCTTTGAAATCAGCCACATGAGAAAGATTATTAAATGGGATTATATGAATATAGAAGAGCGAGTAATATCTGTAACTTAGCAAGGACTTTAAGAGCATGCGTGCATTGCATTGCAAAACTCTGAAAGGACACGAAACTTGCCTAGAAATTGACAGAGAATTTGCTATTTTAATGTCATTAGACACTAAGAAAACACCAAACCTCAATAAAATTATCTTGATATGTGAATGCATTAAACACATGACCATAAAATGGGTACACCTTGATTAAAATGCGGAATTAAAAATATTAGAGGCATCTGTAATTCTCAAAAATTTCTAAAGCACTGGGGACGTTATATTCATAGTGCGTAAGGCTCCTAGAAATATAGAGAAAAAGTTGCAGTGGAGGGGTGAAAGAAAAAGAGAGAGATGACAACCGCCATCTAAAAATTTAAAATTATAGATAGAAAGTTTGAGATGTAGAGAGGAGGGTTTAAAAAAAACAAGGGAGAAACAATAATTATTCACAAAATTTGTTATTAACATTTAATTTGGATCATTAAATGATAAATTTATACAAACACTTTAAAATTATGCAATTTAATGACTACTAAATATTTATAGGAAATTTTGAGGTGTATATAATAGTATTTCAATGTTGAGAATCACACAACTAAAGTCTAGGAAATTCGTACATAAAAATCTCATATATTTCAGCTTAAATGTGCCCATGAACAACATCTTGTGCAAAACTTCCTTTTCTTCTTACTTCTTTCTTTGAAAAATTGTGAATTCATTCATCAACCCATCTCTTTAAGTTTTTTCTATCCCGATAGCCATCAAAATATGATTTAATATTCCATGCTCACTACATCATTATTAATAGAGGTTTCTATAACATCCATTAGAACATGCTAATAGGGGATAGTTATCCATAAAATAAAATAAAACAAACAAAATGTTATCACACAAAACTTTATATTAATACAAGCATGAGATATAAAATAATTAACATGATTCATAGATATAAACAATTTAAACTACAATCGATTTCATATTTAATAGATTACATTAACACAAACTATATTACAAACAAGAAACTAAATGAAATATAAGGAAACCTATTTTTGAATATCTATATTTCAAAACTATTTTTCATTACAATTGAATGATATGTGTGTATGTGGGTTTACATACATACATACATACATACATACATACATACATACATACATACATATGTGTGTGTATTTAATAGATACGCGCGCGCACACGCGTGCACACGCATGCACGCATGTACGCGCGCACACACGCGCGCACACACACACACACACACACACACACACACACACACACACACACACACACACACACACACACACACACACACACACACAGATTATGTTGCTTCACATTCTCTTGGTTTACTACAATTTAAAATAAGACTTCACATTCTGAAGACTTTCAATGTACAATGAGAGTCACATACAAATAAAAAGAATATGCTACACACAAAATGGTGTGAAACACACACTAATAATACAAATATAATCTATAATTTTGTAACCCTATTCTACTACCAAAAGGGATGGCCCATGCAATGTTAATCATGTGCCTTATTCCTCACCTTAGAACTCATTGCCAGGAAGTGATAGTGGTCCCTCACATGGTGGATTGTCGTAGTCAGTCTCGTTAGTACTCTCACAACTGACCTAATGGTTCTCCACAATGGTGTCACACTCCTCCCCTAGTTTCACGTAGAGGATGGGGCTCTCTTTCCCATGTGGACCAACACATATGTAGTTATTTGCCTAAGACTTTTTAGGGTGGCTATCAACTACCTCCTGACAAAGGATATTTGTGAATTTCTTTGGCTATTTCATCCCGTTGCATAAACCAATACAAAAAAGCTCAAAGAAGGTGATCACCACAATTCTAATTTGGGTTGGCACCCTATCACTATAAAGAAGGATATTCTGAATTCCACTTAGGGTGATCTACCTTATCAAGACCCCTCTTTTATCGATTTTTTTTTTGTTTTGTTTTGTTGTTGTTGAGTATCCTCTTTTTTGATATTATAGAGATTTCTTAAACTTGGCCTAATTATTTGTTGTTCTTCATCTTAATCTTTGACCTAATTTATCATCTTGGTGTGCTCTTTATCACCTTAATTTTTTATGAATAATATTATAAAAGTTAATAAATTTACATTAATAATATAAACTCTATTTCTATATATATTATGGAATGTCAAACTTATAATAACATTTGAATTGAACATTATCATAATTTAATCTATTTATTCTATTTAAAGAAGTTAGATAGTATAAAATCCCTCTCAAAACATTCTTATTATAAGAATGTTATTGATCACTCCTTCTCTTAGAATTGTAAATTCAGGGCACAATACTCCTATGTAACTGCAATTAGAGTTCTAAGTCTCTACAAGTACCAACAATAGTATAAGTATACCTGTCCCATAATTATAGATTGAATTCAAAATAAATATTAAGATATAAAATAATATAACATAAAATAATAAAGCATTTAGTAATATTTATTATTTAAGTGGATTTTTATACCTAAATAAGAAAAGTTGAAAATAATTATAGTTGTAGAAACTAGATGTGTATATGTAATATGGATAAATTAGATATAATTAAATTATGATAATTAATTAAGTTAAATAAAATATTTAAAAGATTAATATAATTTTAATTAATTGATTCTTTTATTGAAATTTTGTTTTTACATTGATTAGGTGTACAAAATGCTTCTTAAGTTTAGTATTAAGAATTGAGAGTTATTCATAATCAATTAATTTTAAAATTAGGGATGAATGTTTTGATTAAAATTAAAGATGTATTTATTTTATTTCAATTTTTGGTGATAGATGTCAAAATACATAAGTAGAAATGTGTCTAAAGGTGATAAACTTAATTTAAAAAATTGACAAGGAACAAAGAAGTCACCCAAAATTGTTGCAACCTCTCCAAACAATGTATAGAACATTGGGATACTCCAAAGAAAATAGTAGACATGCCAAAATTGACTTCATGATTGTATTTGTTAGGTATTAATCTTTAAAAATGATGATTAATTGTCTATGATTTGACTCTGATCACTTGTAAATAGATTTCTTCTTATTCTAATTGGGAAATGATAACTAAAAACTTAAGGAAAATAAATAATTATTTTGCAACTTATGGTAAATTAGAGAATAATAAAACTATATTTAAATTCTCTTAGACAATAACGATATCGAAAAAAACAAACCTTAATAATTAGAATAATTCCAATAACATGTAAACTTAGTGTTGTGAAGTGTGTGTCTAACATAAACTTTTGCACTTCAATGAATGCCCTAATAATTGCTTGGTTTCGTCTAGAATATGTGTTAGTGCTTACTTTATTCTTGGGAATTATAAAATAAATTATCTAGATTTCTCTCCATGCAAATGACCTACAATGCTTGTGTATTTATAGACAATTTAATTCAAATTAAGACATTTATTAGTGTGTTATCTGAAAAAAATGATGACCAAAAATGAAAAATAAAAGATGACAAATAATGGGTGTACCTTGACCAAAAAGGGTTACTAAAAATTTTATGAACATCCTCAATGCTCTAGGGTGTTTGGAGCACTAGCGACGCTAGAGACACATTGTTTGAGACACTTAAAAACATCAAGAGAAATGTCAAGTTGCAGAGGGGAGGGGCCAGGGAGGAAAAAATGAGAGATGTGATGAAAACTCATAAAACATAACATTAACCTCTAATTTTGACCAATGATCAATAAGTACAAAAATACCCTAAATTAATATAATTTTATAACCAATAAATATTTATGGAATTCTTTTAGGTGTCTACATTTTACCCCACTTAGATGTGTGTGTGTGTGTGTGTGTGTGTGTGTGTGTGTGTGTGTGTGTGAGAGAGAGAGAGAGAGAGAGAGAGAGAGAGAGAGAGAGAGAGAGAGTATTAAAGTAGAATAGAAGACATGGTATGAATACAAAATTTTTTGTGTTTGAAGTTCTAGATGAAAATCCAATGTATATGAAAATATATAAAAATTTTCACTTCTTCACAAACATGCATCAAACTTTAAATAACAATAATAAATGTTAAACTCTTTAAAGTACTTAAAATAAAATATCATTTAAAATGCAAGACGTTTGAAGGATCAAAAACTACAAATCTTAAGAAATATTAAAAAATAATAACATAATTAAAATCTTTGATATTTTCACAATCTATAAAAATGAACAGCTGTAAATTTTTATATAAAATTATGTAACAAAGTTTTGCTCAACACATAACTCGATATGTTTTGAAATATATCGAACAAAAAATTAACACACAACTACTCCTTGTTAATTAGATATTATAGATATTTGTGTTTGCAAATTAATGATATGAAATCGATCTATAGGTAATAAATGAATCTGTTGTATTATTATTATATAACTTCTTTGACGATTGTGTTGTGTGAAACGATTGCAGTGTGAATTTTTTTTGCCCGGGGGAGCAGGAACATGACCTCCCCAAATATTATTCAATCTGCAATCCTTCACCTGTAAATATGGAGTCACACCATCGGTCCATGCTGACGGCATTTTTTTTTGGGATTTCAAATATAATAACGGAAGGAAAAGATAAGTGTGGCCCAATAATTGCCGCTTGTTTCAATCTAACCTACCATATAAATATTCTCAGCTAACGTGGATTGCTAACCATTCTCACAAATTCCCATGACTTTGCATTAAAAAAATTCAGTGAGTGCAGCTTGAATGAAGGGAGGCAGATTATATATGTTCTATTTTAAATTTTGGACTTTTTCTTTTCAAGAACGGTACATTGATGTGATAATTTTCACATTAAATTTATTCAATTGTCATGCTTGTGAATTGTTGTGAATGGAGTTGAAAGGTATTAATTAATTTGATTGATTGTAATATTTTTTGGTTAAAATATTAAAGATTGAGAAGTGTTTATTTCATTAAATGTATTTGAAAATAGAATATAATTTCATATTTATTATATTTAATAAGATTTATATTTTAATAAATGATATAATATTATATTTTACATATTTTATTATTATCTACATTAATTAAATTATAATTTTATAAATAAATCAAACATTTTAATATTTACAAAATAATATTTAATATTTATTAATTATTTTTATTTATTTTATATCAAATTATATTTTTGATAAAAAGTGCATTCTAAAATATCTTTTACTCATTTATTATTGATTTTTTTGTTTAATTGCTTTCCTACCATATAATGTTTATATCATGTTAAAGTATAAGTATATATATATATATATATATATATATATATATATATATATATGAAATTGGTAAGTTCAATAAAAATAGAATTTCACTTTTGAAAATCTTATATTATTGTATAGGTGTAAAAAATATTGTATAATAAAAATAAAAGTATAGATAAATTGTATTTTTTTGAAAAACTATTTAATACAGAGAGAAACAATTGTTTGTATAATTTTAAAAGTTTTTTTTTACCCTTTTTATTAAATAAGTATTAAAATTATTACGTAACTTTTAATGTACAGAGATTAATATCTTACAAAGAAATATTATGTATAGATATTTTTGTACAGTGGTCTTTGTGTATAAAATGATATGTATAAATATTTTTATATACTGATATTTGTATATAAAATAATTTTTCTAATATCAAATATTGTTCATATTTGTAGATAAATTTGTTTATAATATTTTTAATAAGAAAAATTATATATATATAGAGAGAGAGAGAGATTTTTAATATATATTTAGAATGTAGAGTATGATATTTATAAATAATAATTTAAATGATAAAATAAGTAAGACTTTTTTTTATTTTATTTTTTAATATTTTTGGAAGTAATAAATGGAATTACTGAATTATATAAGATGTCAGTATTTGCATATATTTTTAAAATAAATATATAAGTATATATTTAAATAAGTAATTTTTTTTTATTAAATAATTATAAATAAGAAACATTCATACCATCAAAATCAACCAAAACATGATGCTCACCTTAATTAATTAATTCTTCATATCAAAAATCTAAAAAAAATTATATATTTTTATATTTAATAGATTTTAATTTAATAAACATTTTAACATATAGATTTTTTTTTTATAAATTTTAATTGTAAACTTACATCCATCTAACCCGAATTGAATTACTCCATTAAAAATATACCCACTTAACTATTACCAACCTTCATATATTAAATCTGATATAAACTGAATTACTCCATTGAAAATATATCTGCTTAACCATTACCCCACATCCAAAGAGACCTTAACAAATCAAATCTTCGTAATGCAATATTCAACCATAAATTCATTGGTATAAAACATTCACAGTTTATAAGATATAAAAATCTATGAAACATTTGGTATCCGTACAATGCCTGCTTTGAAACAAAACACCTCCAAAATATGAAGCTACATTCGCTCGTTAGGTATATAGATAAGGTAGTCTAGAAATCTTATGAAACTGTGGTTTGGTGGTGCCCTTAAACCAAAAGTAAAGCAGTCCGGAAATCTTTACATATGTTGGAATTTTGTGAGCAGCTCCATTTGCAGTGTTTTCACACACCCAATTGTCTCTTCAATCACCTCCACGGCATCCATCCATTCTTTTCCACCGACCATCTCTCTCAACCTCTTCAAACTCTCTTACCCTGCTCTCATGCCTTGGAGAATCTGATGTGCTACACAACTGCTCCTCTAAATTTAGTAGAGTATCAATTTCCCCTCTATCTTCTCCGCCATGATCCCATTAAGGTGATGAACCCCACGAAAATTCTTTGATCAAAGGGATTGACATAGACCTTGATAACACCGCATTCTGCAAAGCATCCACACCCACTGCTCCACACTCAGCAGGCGGTGAAATACATAAAACATTTTCATTTTCATGAAGAAATACAATCCTACCATAATAAGCATTCTTGTTAAATACGATGTACTGTTTTGACATTTTGCATTTGCACTCCTCCAAATTTCATACGCTCATCAATCTATTTAAACACATGGTGGAGTAGGTAACTACGTTTGGAATCAGCCACAGGAGAAACATTTATTAAATGGGATTATATAAATATAGAAAAGTGAGTAATATCTGTAGTAGCAAGTACTTTTAAGAACGTGCGTGCATTGCAAAACTCTGAAAGGACACGAAACTTGCCTAGAAATTGACATACAATTTGCCATCTGAGTGTCATTAGACACTAAGAAAACAACAAACCTCAATAAAAGTAGCTTGATATTTGAATGCATTAAGCAATATGAAAACAATAGACCTTAATACCTGGAATAGTTTCAATAGCATTTATATTGTGTGTTTAACATTAATTTATGTGTTTCAATATTAAATGTTCTAATGAAATGGTTACATGAATATTGTGTTCAATGAACAATAAACATAAATTTTATAATTTTTTATTATAAATAATTGAATTTAAATAATTTTTTTTATTGATATGTTAATAAATAAAATAACGATTCAAAATGAAAATGAAAATTATAAAATGGATGTATTTTGATTAAAATGGGGCATTAAAAATATTAAGAGTGTCTATGGTAGACACAGTGTCTAAAGCACCTAAAAACATAGAGAAAAAGTTTAAGTGGTGGAGTGGAGGGGTGGAAGAAAAAGGGAAGATGTGACAACAACCACCTAAAACACTTAAAATTATAGATAAAAAGTTTGAGAGATAAAGAGAAAGGGTGAACAAAAATGGAAGACACAATAACAACCCACAAAACTTGTTATTAACATCTAATTTAGACCACTAAATGATAAATTTACACAAATATCATAGAATCATGCAATTTAGTGACTAATAAATGTCTATGGAGAATTTTGAGGTGTCTATATTTACCCCACATTGAATATGTGTCTCCATAAATATCAAAGTGAAAAATAAGATATGGTGTTGAAATGTAAATATCTAAATTTAGTACAAGCCTTGTTTACTCAATGCATTCATGTGGCTTTACATATATGAATCCTTAATTGTGAAAATTTAATGATGTTATTGTCATATGTAGGTGTTTGAAAATTATGAAAGTGTCTTGAAGCCTTTTTTTTAATTTTTTTAAGAAAGTTTCCTTTTGGACCATTTTATTCTACATGTTTGATTACTTTTATGTCAAATTTCGCGTTCCACTCATTCTCCTAATTAAAATTTGAGAATTCTATATATAAAAATCCCCTTGAAGGTATTTAAGGACAAGCATTCATTATTACAAAGTTACATACAATGTGTACACCACTCTTATTTCATTGTTTATTACAAAATTTAAATTTTCTAAGATTAATTTCTATTTTGCATGTTTGTATCAAAGGAGGGTTTAGGTGAAATAACATCTAGACTTGCATCCACATGACTTGGCAAACACTCACATTGAAAGGATAATTACATGTGGTTTGAGCCTTCTTCAAAGGATTGGTAATGTAGGCAACAATCAATTGGTTCAGAGGTATTTGCTAAGGTCAGTCCAACCCAAAATACTAATATTTTTGCAAGGTTTCTAATCAAAAGTGCAAGAGTTATGGTTTGGAAAAAGGACAAAGAATACATGATTATATATGAGCACATCGAAAGGTGATCAAATATATAAACATATTTATAGATGTACATGCATAGTCTTGAGAAAAAATTGTTTGAATCTACCTTTCAAGATGGGTTCATTAACCTTAGACAAAATCGTCAATCGTAGGCATTTAATAATTTTGAACTCATCTTACACAACTGTTACAACTTATTTTAAATCTGAACCCACATAGAGTTGAATATAAACTATGACCTTATTAGTGTTAAACTGACATTAAAATGACTAAAAATAGTAAAAGATCCTATTGTGTCCCACTACATACACTTACAATCTCTTTTCAAAATATCTTAAACTTAAGTCATTGATATTAATCAAACAAATTTGTTTTAGATTATATATATAAAAGAAACTACATACACTTACAATCTCTTTTCAAAATATATTAAACATAGGTCATTGATATTAATCAAATAAATTTGTTTTAGATTATATATATATATATATATATATATATATATATATATATATATATATATATATATATATATATATATATATATATATATATATATATATATATTTTTAATTTTTTAAAAAATTAATAAATATTTTTTTGAATTTATTTTTAAATTTTTTTTGGTCATTCAATGGGACACAATATTATACTTTGATAGTGTAAAGGTGATGGGCACATCTTGACCTATTGAGGATCAAAAGGGACCACAAGAGGGCCCATAAGTGTCATGGGCACTTCCAAACATACCCTCGATCATCTAGGCACTCGAGAAAGATCCAAGAGAACTAGGGTTGTTTTAGACAATATACCAAAAAACCCAAAGATAGAAAGGAGAGAGAAAGGTACCAAAAGAAAAAATAGGCATGAAAAAACATGACAAACACACTGACAACACGTAATTTAAACTAATTGTGGCCATCTTTTAAGTGTCTACATTTTTACATATAATTAATTTTTTGATAAAAGTTAAATGAGGGTTTTTAAAGGGTCCCTTCCCTTATACTTGTAGAATAAATGAAAAATAAGCATCAACAGGTCTAACTATAAAATAGAAGGCTAGATACTAGCCAAAACAACAAAATAAAATAAAATGTTATTGATTAACAACAAACCAATATCAAACAAGGGAATAACCGAAAACTAACAGCAATAAACAACTCACTTCCAACTAACATACATACACTTCGTAATAATAGTTATCCAAATATCTAAATGTAAATCTAACAATCTCTTTCACTTTAATACTCCTCATTATTCTAATACTTGAATAAACTACTCTCTTAAATTTAATTTTTCTATTTAACAACAAATTTCAATCATATTCATCCTCTCTGCCCTCATAATTTAACTCTATATGTAAACCCTCCAACTCCTTTCAAATGTACTCATTATATCTATCTCAATAATCCTTATCACTACTCTTACTTATAATTATTATCAAAATGATTCTTTTTGTATTACAATCTAATGCAGAGGATTTAATTTAGCATCACTACGCCCTAATTGAAAATTAACAACATCATCCAGTTATAATGCAACATGTCGGTTATTATGAACATAATACTTTTTTAGATTAGAGTCGAATACTTTAGATCGGGCATATCTATATGATGGGATTTTGCTCAATATTATAAGCATCTGAATTGAAAATTAAAACCCACCACTAACATCATCGTGCAACGTGTTGGCTATAACCAACAGCGTATAACACATGCAGTTGACTAAACTCTGCCACCATTGCCTTTATGTTTTTTAAACCAAAGTTTTGTTTTACATGATTTTGACATGATTTTACAAAAGTGAAGGAACATTCACATAGGTATTCATGACCCATTAAACGACAGTTAAAATATATATATCAAGATTCATTTATGGCTGTGCTTGCTAATAAAAAATTAAAGTAAAGCTAAGCATAAGTTTTAATATTCTGAGGAGGGGTAGATCATCTTTTATAGTGCCTCTCAAACAAAGAACTCTATTGAGAGGGGATATGGGGCCTCCTAAATTATCCTCTATTTTATTTGTCAATATTTAAAGGAACCAATTGTCAATTAAGAATATTTAAAACATCACTCCTTCTCATCGTTAGTGTTGGAGAAGTACATTAAGAGAGAACATCAATAATAAAAGTTTTAGAAGGTTTATTATAAAGAGTAAGTAAACTCTAATCATCTTATGAATAGAGGGAGCGAGAATCCCACATCACATAAGTGGTTGTGTGAGTATTTATACTACTATCGAAACTTTTGAAGAGTAGAATCTTGCGGTAGAATATTGGACTTACCCTGACTCGACATACATGGCACACTCCCTTATTATTAAGGTCTTGAAAATATTTAAACTAAAAAAAAATCTCTTCTTGAGCTTAAATTTGAAGAAACACTACGATGACCACATGTAGTTTTTCAAAAAAAGCTGGAATTGTCGAAATATATTTTTTTTGTTAATTATAATAGAATTCCTAGATTTCTATAATTGAAAGAGAATAGAAGACCTAAAGAAATTCTAAATAAAAACCATTATATGTAACCCTCACAGAGATAAATCTGCCTGAGCGTAAGTTCAAGATGAAAAGAAGATAAGAGATGGGTAAGTGCACAAAGTTGGGAGACAAAAAGTGGTCTACCCGTAAACATGATTTTTCTAAAATTTCATAAATTTTAACATTTGTAGATAATTTGAGATATCTACTCTCCAAATTTGAAGATGGTATAAAAACATGAAATGTAGCATTTCAAGTCTAGTCAAACATCTAACATTTGAAGAGGAACTTATATTCTTTTTTAGAAAACATAGTAGATAGACGGTCGTGACGTGCACCATTTTTTGAGCAGTGTTTAATATTATTTGAAACCCTTTAGAGAAAATTTAGATAAAAGCTTCTAACATGTCACCTATATTTTTTTGTATTTTTTTAATGAATACTTTGTTTTATAAATTTTTCAAGTAAATAGATCTTAAAAACTGACAAAGAAATGGATAGTTGTCCGTGAGTCATGCCTAACTACCTAAAAAAAAAATCAATTTTTTTGAATGTGTGTAGAGTTATGCCTACTATGTCACCATATATTTTGTTTTTCACTTGGATCAACGAAAGACAAATTACATGAACATATGTAGGTATGTATGTTTGCGGCATGTAGTGGCCTAAAAAAGATGTAGTTAGAAATAAATATAGTTTGAAAACTTAAAGTAATCCAAAAATTATAAGAATCATTTTTTGGAAAGAGGAGGGCATGCTCGTCATGATGGTATCAAATTTTTGAATTTTCACATTAAAATTCTTATTGTATTTGGCAATCAAAGTTAAAATCTATTTTTTATTTTCATATCTTTCAAAACTCAACTGTAGATTGACAGTCCAAGCCTTTGGCTCAGGAATCCAAGCCATTCTTGATCAAAAAGGCATGTGAATTGAATTCAAATTCAAATACCATGATCATGTTAATAACGCGATCATAGTATTTAATAGCATGATCACGTTAATAATGTGATCACATTTCATATTATCAACATCCTAAAACTTGAATAGGAGTCATTAGGCCTAGTAGTCTTAAGATCAAATATTGGTTTCAGATTAACATTATTATTTGGGACCAATGTTTGTGTCAAGACTTGATAGCATTGAATGATAATTGTAGATGTATTAACCTATGAATCAATTTATTATTCCTTTGATCCCAAAATGGTGTCCAATCAGGCCAATAGATCCCAAATTGACATTAGATGGACATATTTCCTTGGATGGAGCTTGGTTGGCCCCAATTACATATCAAACTAAACTAAATACTTGGTTTTTTATAATATGGCGTGCAATTAGAGACCTAATTGACATCATATGGACACAATTCCTTTCTAAGGACTCATTTAACCCTGATTGTGTATTATATTGAAGTAAATATTCAATTTGTTTAATATGGTGTCCTATCAAAGCCCTAATTGACATTATATTGAAGGAATTCCTTACAAAGGGACCAATTACTCTTAATTATAGATTGTACTAAATAAAATACTTGATTGATTAAATATTAAGTGAAATTAGAGAAAAATATTCGTAATGGACAAATTAGATGGACACAATTCATTGCATGGGGTGAAAAATTCCTTGATTGATATTCTAGGTGGAAATATTTAATTACATAGGACTTAGCTGTTCTCAATTGTGTATAGTATTGAAAAAAATAATAATTGATTTAACATAGTTTGATTAGAGCCCCAAATGACATTAGATGGATGTAATTCCTTGCTTGGGGATTAAGTGGCCCCAATTGCATATCATATTGAACGTAAATACTTAATTAGTTCAATATGGTGTGCAATCAGGGCTAATGGAACCCAAATGGAACATTATATGGACAAAATTACTTTCATGTGGCTTAGTTGGTCATAATTATGTATAAGATAAAACCAAATACATGATTAGCTAGATATAGTTTACAATCGGGGCCAACAAAGTTGTAATTGAGATTAGATGTATTCAGTTACTTACATGACCCTTGGTTGGCCATAATTGCATATTTAACTAAACTAAATACTTGGTTGATTTAATATGTTATGTATTTGGAACCAATATAGCCCCCTATTGATAGTAGAAGGATGAAATTTCTTACATAAGGCTTGTTTGGACTAAATTTCATAGATCATATTGAACCAAATATTCTTTCAATTAAATTTGATGCACAATCAAAATCTTGATTGTTATTAAATATGGATGTAATTCCTTACAGAGGGTTCAATTGGTCATGATTTCATATCAAATTCATTATAACACTCAATTATTTAAATAAGGTGTGTAATTAGGGCCATAATTAAAATTATGTTGACACAACTCCTTGGGCAAGCCTCGATTGGCCCCAATTATGTATCACCTGGAACCGAATACTTGACTGGTTCAATATGGTATGCAATCAAAGATAAGTAAGCCCCAATTTTCATTATATATGAATGTAATTCCTTGCACATGACTCCTTTGGACCAAATTGCATATCAAATTGAAAACATACTTATTTTTTTAATATGGTGAGCACTTGGATCCCCGATTGATATCATATGGATGAAATTCCTTACATTGAGGCTTAATAATCCCTTGGGATCAATTTAGACCCAATTAACACCCTTTATATATAATAAGAAACAAGGATGAACTTGGTTAAAATTACATCAGTCATTACCACTGTTGACTTTGTAGGCTCAATCTATGATGATATGGATGATAATTGATCCCAAATTCACATTCTTTACTCACAAATCTACATTCAAAGAGCTCAAATTTACCCTAATCACCATCATTTTTGTACCTTATATACCCTAAAACCTATTCCCTAAGCCTTAATCCCTAAAGTTCCTAATCCCTAAACTATGTTTACTATAAATATAAACTCTTTAAACCTTAAACTAATCATTTTAGCCTAAATTAACATCATTTAGACTAATAATTAATTTCACAAGGCTTAGTTTGGCCTAAATCACATGACTGATTGTCCCATTTGACTAATTCACTCAATTTACACAATGACATCCATGATATAATGACAACCCAAAAACACATTCTATGGTCATAAATGGGTCTAAGTGATTCAAATTGTCCTCAATTATCTTTGCAATTGACCCTATGTACCCTAAACCATGTATATGCATTAAAACTTAGAAGCCATAAGCCATAAACCCTAAACAATATACCCTAAATTATAGACCATTTAATTTTTAGGTATTACCAAATTTAATGTAGTTCTAATTAACATCCTTTATATTAAGAATTTAGTTTGAACAAATGGCATAT
>JARHVA010002984.1:580000-582500 GCA_037957365.1 Torreya grandis | reverse complement strand
TCTAGCCCCAAGCTTATATTGACAATGATGTGATCATGTTATTGTCTATATGAACTTCTCAATGGGTTGGATGGGTTGGGACCTTATAGAAAACATAACATGATCACGTATGTAATAACACAATCATAATATATAATGTGATCATGTTAATATTATTTTAGTGATAATCTCACTTATCGATGACTATTTTTATCCCAAATCAAAGCTTATATCCCCAAAAACATTTTCTACGTACTTCTATGAGATCTACATACCTATGTACTTGACCCCACCTTTGAAAAGTTGTCAATTATCCCTTTTGATGGGTTTTGAATCATATTCAAAGAGGAAAAGGAAGTTGTTGAAGAACAAAACAACAGAGGAATTATAATAATTCAAAGAGAAACACAATCTACTAATGCAAAAAGTTTGTGGTAAACAAGGTACAAACCCTAATCCTGATGAACCAAATGCCATAGATAATTAGCTAATTGATGGTAATGAATTAAGCAATGATGAAATTGACTATAATTAATTGAATAATGTTGAAATTGACCAGAAATAAATGAATAATAATGAAATTTAAAATAATGAGTTAGTTAATGTTGGAAGTTCACATTCAAAGTTCTAAGTTTTTTATTTTGTTGATGATGAGTCTATGTATGATGCTTCAACCGACATAAATGAAGAAAAATTGATAGAAACAAATAATGATGATATTAACCATGAATAAAATTTCATGGAAACATATAATGAAGAAATTAGCAATGAATAATTTAATGTCATCCCACCTCTAAACAATGAAAGTAATAATGGTTTTGAAACAACCTCTCAAAAAATTCCACCATTACTAACACCTCCAAGAATTGTGTGTAGAAAAGACAAGTACTTAATTGAAGTCATTGAAAATATTTTAAAACAAATAAATAATAAAATGTCTGATTACCATTCAAGAAGATTGGCTCAACAAATTTTGGATACTTTCTTTCATAATTTAGAGTATGATAGTCAAAGATGTCAATTATTTGTTTCATTGATAAAATTGATTAAGATGATACCAATAATATACACATTAGGACTAAGAACATCTAACATGGATGATGAAAATAATGAAATTGTTGAAAATATACATGATGCATACTATATTCCCAAGATTAAGTGACAAATATTGTAACATTTCCCACTGTATAAGACAACTTGTGCAGTAAGTGCTGAAATAATGAAAAAATGATTGATTTCAAAAAACAAGCCAAACACTTGATAAAATAGAAAAAAGTGAATGAAATAAATTTTAAGACATGAAATAATTAATGAACCTAATACCAATGAGCTCTGGGCATTATTTGGTAGACTTCCACAAAAGGACAAGGTTATAGCTGATACTCTCAAAGAGTTACACAATTTTGGAAAGACAATACAAGAGTTTCACCTAATGCAAGAGATGTTGTGAAAATAAGAGTTGGTTCTTGTAACTGTGAACTGCATCCAAAACATTTATTATATATTAATCAAACATAATTTTACTATAAATTTTTAGAAAAACATCCACAAATTTCTATTTGTTAAAGATATTCAGAGATGGCAAAACCTTTTATGTTAAAATAAATCACAAATGCAACACTTGTTATTATAGGCAACTTGTTGAATTTCCAATGCACTATGATGTTTTTTTCCATATTCATTGTACTTTACATACTAAAATTTTGTAGGAGTGTGGCATTAAATTGCTACCAAAATCAGCCAGAGTATTTATTCCAACTATCTTCTACAAAAGACTAGATGGACATTTATTTTATATTAAATCATGTTCAAATGAAAATTGTAGAATTTGTGGTGGATTGCCAAATTTAAAAAAAATGTATCCATGAGGAGATTACAAGTGCAATTGGACATGAATTATTTTGTTTAATCAAATATAAATTAGTGACTTATCAAGCAAAATATGGCAAAGAATCTAAAAAGTGTGAGCTTGTTATAAAAAAAATACATGTTTCAAATTTTTTGGTCAAATTTAGGGAGAAGAATGT
Organism: Torreya grandis; assembly: GCA_037957365.1. Lineage (NCBI taxonomy): Eukaryota > Viridiplantae > Streptophyta > Pinopsida > Cupressales > Taxaceae > Torreya > Torreya grandis. Next base: position 580,494 of record JARHVA010002984.1, on the reverse strand, counting down.
TTATGACTATGCAAGGCACAAACACATGGATAGATGATTGGATGAATATTTCAAGATATGCAAGGATACATTACCACTTGGTTCCATTATTTCAGTAGTTGATTTTGTAAATATTACACATTTAAACCCCAAATGGAAGTTTAATTATAGTATTACAACTCATCACAAGTTGCCATATTCATGCATGCACCTAATATTATAGAGAAACAATGGAAAATATTATGGGAGTATAGTTTCTATATCAGAGATGATAGACCATATTGTTTGGAGTATGTGCAATGCTATTTTTAGATGATCTATGAATAGTTGAGGTATATTACAATTTTGACAACTTTGAAAACTTTGATAATTTTGACAACTTTGACCTATTGACCTATTAATCTATTATGTGGCATTGAGTAATTGACCTATTGACCTATTGACCTATTGACCTCTATAACAAAGAAACCTTGTCTATACCATGTTTTGGGTTAACAATCACATTGCAAAGGGAA